>CM033108.1:18693205-18765175 GCA_019321725.1 Paulownia fortunei
TGGATACTGAAACAATTTCATTGCATCTATCCCTGTGCCAAGATTTCCTATAGAAGGAGTTTTGGGGGTAATGCTTTCTTCGTGGAATGCCATGAGCTACCTCACTGCTACATAGTTTTGAGAATATGGTAATATTTGTTTGTTCACCTAATTAAGCTATTATAACTCTGAGAACAAATTCTTTCTTTGCTCATACTAAAGCATTATGCCGCATTTACTCATGCAAAATGATTTAAGTGCTAAAATAATGTAAGATACACAATCTTAATTGGAATGAGAAGTAAAATAAGCACTTAGGCATAGTTACTTTGATTAAACTGATTCAAATATGTTTACACATGATATTATGAGCATGAGGTCCTCAAAACCATCAGTTCCGGTCTGACACTTCCTTTGGACAGAAGTCTTGTTGAGTGGCAGGAGGCCGTGGCACAAAGTATTGTTGAGTGGGCCAAAAATTCTGTCTGTTTGATGAATAGCTTTACCAGCGAGCAACCTTCAAAACACAATTTTATTTTGTGATTAATGAGGGACTAATTAGTTTAAAGACAGATGAGAAAGAAGAAAGTCCATTCCATGGGCTTATTATGTTCTTGAACACTTTGATTCCTACTTCTTCCTGGAACGAACTTATTTCTACTTTTTGTGACTTTCCTTTTCTACCAAACTAGGATATCTAAAGATTTTAGGAACAGACCAGATCCAGTATGGGACTAATGGTATGCCAAACAGTACCTTAGTAACTGAAGTCTTCATTCTTTTCTTTTCCTTCTGGAGTTTCTTGGAAGCATGAGCATAACGTTTTTACAAGCCACTGGACCTTGATGGCCAAAAAAATCTCTCTTATGCTGTAAGGGCTGGTAAAACCTTATGCCGTGCATATGTTGCTTTGCAAGTGGCATAAGCAGTTTACAAATTTGGCAAAGAAGAATATTGCTCCTTAGCTTCTGTTTTTGTCAAAAGACCATGGCGCTGCCTATAGCATCGGAGGCGCCTTGCACACTCAAGTTAGTATTTTCTTTTTTATCTGAATTTCATTGGAATCTGCTGCATGAGGGTTGTCCCAAGAGTTAGAGGCCTCAATATGCGTTATTTAAGTACCTGTGGACTTCGATCTCTTGGATGGAAATAACTTTCAGTAGCAACAAAAGGCCACAATTTCTACTCAAGAAATACTAAGTTCTTGAATATGCAGGATACTAGGCCTTAGGGACTCATTATACCAAAAAGTTAAAAAAGGAACTTTCGAGCAGTACTTATTTTGGTTTGTTTTCTCAGTTTATTGCCTTGTTTTTCTGAATGTCACATATTGCTTAGTGTATAATCAGCCTTGATCTGTACCTACAAGGAAAGGCATAGCCGAGCCATTGTTATGTAATACACCAATGTGGCTCTATCTATTTTTAGTGTTTATACTGGTGTCCTTTTATGTAATTATGTGTATTCTGTTTTCATGGCTACACTTCATTGTTCCATTGGTTCTCTCTCTTTCTTTGTAACAGTTGATTTTGTTAGTGTGGTTGGTTAACACATAACAGTTCCAAAAGAATTTGCCTATTGGAGTTATGTGGCCTTCTCAATAGATTTCATCTAATAAGATTTGTTTATACTATGTATTTTATGGACAGGAAGCTCTGAATAAATCAAATTTTGAGAGTTACAGCTCTAGGGTACATGAATCATTGTCATGCTGGACACCTGATTGTATTGGATTCAACCTCATTGAGGCTATATTGTGCCATATATGTCGCAAGGAACGTCCTGGTGCTGTGTTAGTATTTATGACAGGGTGGGAGGATATTAGTTGTTTGAGGGATCAACTAAAAGCTCACCCTCTCTTAGGGGACCCCAATAGGGTCCTGCTGCTTACA
Organism: Paulownia fortunei; assembly: GCA_019321725.1. Classification (NCBI taxonomy): domain Eukaryota; kingdom Viridiplantae; phylum Streptophyta; class Magnoliopsida; order Lamiales; family Paulowniaceae; genus Paulownia; species Paulownia fortunei. The sequence continues at coordinate 18,695,077 of CM033108.1, forward strand.
TGCCATGGCTCAATGGCAACCTCTGAACAGGTACATTGTTCTCTGATTTCATAAATGTTGTATTTTATTATTGCTTTTTTGAAGCATCACCATCTTACCCCAAACATCATTATTCTCGTCCTCCTTGTTGCTTTAAATTGTATACATCAGTTGTCTCAATGTGCGGCTAGGAAAAAAGAGAGAATTTGAAAATTTTTCCACAGTGGTGGAGCTCATATCTTGCTAAATATTTGTTCATTTATATATTTATTTAATTCTTAATCTTTTTGTTTTTCCAAGCTAAAGATTGTTTGTGTTCACGGTTTTTTGCTTATTCATCTCCAATAATTTTGAGATGCTAAACTTTCTTTTCAGTGGGTCTATACTCAATGCATCAATTTTATTTCTCTGTTGCTAGTACATTTTCATTTTTTTGTTAGAAAATTACTTTGCTGACCATCTCAAGTTTTCTGTCTGACAGAAACTCATATTTGAGAAGCCACCTCCTAATGTTCGCAAAATAATACTTGCTACAAATATGGCTGAGGCAAGTATTACAATCAATGACATAGTTTTTGTTGTTGACTGTGGAAAAGCAAAGGAGACTACTTATGATGCCCTAAATAATACACAGTGTTTGCTACCTTCATGGATATCCCAAGCTTCTGCTCGGCAAGTGAGTTTTATGTCTCTGGTTACTTTTTCTTACTTTCTGGCTCTTATGTTTTGCAGAGAAAAAGTTGCATATCTGTAAAATATCGGAGCATTCCTTGCTACACAACTGAATTCAAGAAGAGGCTTAATTTAAGTGCATTAGTTGGTTCTGCAATTGTCTGCATTATATTTAAATATTTGTTTGCTGCTAAGTGTTAAAACCATCATCATGTAATGCACTGTAACAGTTCTTGAATTGCCAATAGGTCTTACTTAAAGCTGTATAGCACCATTTTATTATGTAAAGCTTTCATAGGGTTACCTGATATCATTTCTTGCATTTTTTTCAATTTTATTGGCAATTAAGTCAATGATCCTTGTCTCTGTTTATTTAGTGACTTGTTGCTTCATGCCACTGTTTGGCTTGCAGAGAAGGGGTAGGGCTGGCCGTGTGCAGCCAGGCGAGTGCTACCACCTATATCCGCAATGTGTTTATGAAGCTTTTGCCGAATATCAACTTCCTGAACTTTTAAGAACTCCCTTGAACTCTCTCTGCTTGCAAATTAAAAGCTTACAAGTTGAAAGTATTGGAGATTTTCTCTCTGCTGCTCTTCAGCCGCCTGAACCGTTGGCTGTAAGGAACTACTTTTTTAACTGTCTTGTAATTATATTCTAAACAATTATTGTACTGAAGGTATAGAATATAGGGATTTTGGTCTTCCTTCTAGGCAAGACTTAATATACTTATCATGTACAGTTCTTCAAATGTCAGCCATTCATGCTTGATGAGTTTGAAAAATACTTCCCCATGAGTTGGAATAATCGTTCAGAATATACTGGGGTTACCAGTATTTTCCATAACCCAATTGATACTCTTCCCGAAACATTTTACACTTGCAACTTGGAACTCTAAATATTGGAATCCAGATTCTTCTCTCTTATACCTACCATCCATGTAATGTTATGAGGTGGAAATGCTGTAATGAGATTTATCTTTTAATTTATAAGTTCCTGATTTGCTAGAATTCTTTGTTGTTTCAAAATACCTTATGCTTAGATTATAGAAATTTATACTAAGGCAATCTTAAGAAGCCTACCATGGAGTGTTGCACTTTTCATGATGTGATGGTTCATGTTAAAAGTGTGGCTTGAATTGTGTGCCATTTCCTTAGTGCATGGATTTTGTTACGTGGCTTGGGCGGCCATGTAGGTCATGCGTAGATGTTTTCTTGTAGCAATTCTATCACCAACTTGTAAGCAGCTTGGTTCTAAAGCTACTTAGGCACTGGATAAGCTGCATCTTAGTTATCTGCTTCATTAACTTCTGTAAGTATAGACATTCACTTCATTTGAAATGTGCAGAGAGAGAGATGCAGAGAGAAAAGAGAATCAATTGTGGGATAGAACAATTGGTGGAGATTTTGAGAGTTGGGAAATACTTGAGAGATTGAGAGTTGGGAAACACTTGAAAGATAATTCTTGTGAGTGAATTGTGAGATTAGTCTATTGGGATGTTGGTATTAATTAGAGAATATTTTCTCCAATTGTTGTAAACTCTAGATTGGTATTTTTGATATAGTGGAAAAGCTATCCTTGCCCATGGACATAGGTTGTTATTAGCCGAACCACGTAAATACTTGTGTCATAATTTCTGTGTGTCAGATATTATTTTTGTCAACTTGTTGGTGTGATTTGTGAACACCTATAAATTAAATGTCGGTTCCCATATTGCTTCTGCTGTGGTCAACAATTCACAATTGGAATACCCTTTCATGAATTGCAAAAAGTTATGCACTAGCTGGCATCTTTTATGCCCAAAATATAGTGTTTCTGTGGGAGAAAAAAGATGGAAAGATCCAATTTGGAATGAAGTTGCGTGTGGCTATGGACATGTTTATCTTAGCAGCATTTTTTTTAGGCAATGTTTGCTTTATGAATAAAAGCATAGTATAAAGTACGTATCCTTAAATGGGGACATATTGAATTTTATGTTCTATATTTTAATTTCTAGAGTCTGACGCAATTTTCATTTCCTTTAACATACATTACCCTTTTTTGCTTTTTCTGTTTTTTTTTTGTGGGTTGTGGGTTGGGGGTGGGGAGTGGGGGAGAGTTTGAGAGGAGTACTTTCCTCAAATGTTGCCTGATTGTTCTAGAAGAGTCATATTCTTGTTACTATCATTAACGTAAAATAAAGCTTTGCACAAAGATGACCAGCTACTCTTTCATACTTGAAGTGGCCAAATTATGTTGACTAAGTTGTGAAGAATTTACAGTAAGCAGAACTCACGGGATCTGGGTTTGTGATGTCCTTTGCATCATTCGAAACTGTTTGTTTTCTTGCTGTTTCTTCTTTGTGGCTTTTCATATTTTGTGTATTTGGATTTTCATACTCCCTTAGTTTGACATTGTAGGCTCTGAAAAAGTATCAACTTTCCAGCCTGTTTGAAAGGTATAGGAAAGAAAGACTGGTACAGAAGCCTTATTTTGCCATCCCTCTACCTAGAGTAGGGCTATTTCCTTGATTGAGAAGTATATCAATTTTTGTAATATCTTAAACGATCAATCATCACTACCTTTTCTTTTTCCCTTTAAAATTTGGTGCTAGTACCACCCTTAGATAAACCAGAGGATAGTAATTAGAAGCTGAAGTTCTGATCTGTTGCACCTCGACACGATAAATCAGATACTTGTGACTCTTGAGGGCAAAATTCTTCAGAATTCGTGGTCTACATAAATCAATTCTGCAGATTGGCAACCATAGCTTATTTACAGAAATCTGAACGGAATATTACATCTTTCCCTTAACTATTGAATGGCATAGTAATAATGTTCCATCAGCTTATCATTTCTGAATGATGTACCGATGTACAAATTATTTTGAAGTCAAGTGGTTTTCACATTCATGCTGCGCAAAATTCTGGAGTTGCAGATGCCTTCTTCAGAGTAACTTTAGAAATATAATTTTGGTTTCTGGTGCCCTCTCTCTCTCTCTCTCTCTCTCAGGTTTGAATTTTGTTTTTTGTTTTTTCTTCATTTTTTCTTTCACTTCTACCTTTTTTTTGGATCCTCAATTTTTGGATCTAATGGAAGTACACATTAATTCTATACTTAGTTTATTGTTAAGAATATAACATTGTTTTCACCTGCTTTCTTTCCTTCTCCAAGGCAGTGAGTTTTTTCTTTATTTATTCCTCTGAGTTTTCAGGTGCAAAATGCTGTTGATTTTTTGAAGATGATTGGTGCATTAGATGAAAATGAGAACCTTACACATCTTGGTATGTGCATTAGATAACATATGACTATACATGTTTCATTAGTCCTCTTGATATTTGTTTCCTTTTCACTTTTTCGTTTTCTGTTAACTTCTATTCCTCATTCTATCAGGAAAGTTCTTGTCAGTGCTTCCAGTGGATCCTAAGCTGGGGAAAATGCTAATCATGGGTGCTATTTTTCGCTGCTTTGACCCTATATTGACGATTGTGGCTGGTCTCAGTGTCAGGGATCCTTTTCTTTTGCCTCAAGATAAAAAGGATGTAAGTTAGCAGCATTTTATTTCTTGTCAACACAAGATGCTATTTTTCTTGTAAATGAGTGTTTTATTTTATGTAGTTCTTATTTCAAGCATAATTGTTTTCTCATTCAATAGCTATTATATTGAAGAGTCAATTGTTTGGTGAATAATGGGCAATTTACTGATCTGGCCATTGCTATGTTTTTTTTGCGGGTAAAAATAGAAAGCTTCTCAAAAGCATACATGAATATTTGCGTAAATTTCCTATCTGTATATCAAAGATGATCCAACAACAATCACCATGCTGTTAATTTAACATAATGTTTTGCCATTGGCCAATTTATGATCGATGAGCATGATATGGTAAAATCTGGTTTAGGTTATTAGATTAATGCAATGTGCTACATTTTTGTTCTGTTCTTCTTCTGTATCTTTCTAATGAGACCTGGGATGATCTTTGTACAACAGTTGGAGTGACATAAGTATCACTATACTAATTTGTGAAGAAGTTCATGTAGTCGTGGATTGAATCAGGTTTTATATATTGTTATGGTTCTTTTATTAAACAAGCATTTTGCATAAATTACTAGTTTTAGGTGATGTGGAGTGAAATCTGTTTCGTTTACAAGGTAAAAAATGGTTATGTAGGGAGAGCAATTGTTGATGGGATTTAGTGTGGAAGTATGCTTCTATTTATTTCGTCCAATAATTCAGCTCAATTTAAGGATTGAATGATAAAACTGAAGTTTAGTTTCTATATTTATTTCTTGTTGCTATCTTCTAAAGATATTCACACTGGTTGAATTTTATTTTCTTTCATCACACCCCCAACTAGTCTCACTCTTGCATGCCATTTCTTGCATGATCATTTATTTATGTGTGACTATGGGTTATTTCTTTCTAAACAACTATTCATCATGCAATTCTTAAGGAATTGAACTCAGATAGCTTCGTTTGAGTTCAAGCCTGATTTGTTGGGAAAGGCTTAAGATAAGGGAAAGGCTGCAGACATTAGTTATATCTACAATCTTATAATTAGGGTAGTGAATTTGTGTAAACAGGAAATTTCGGTCAAGTAAAATTTTTAAAATGACCAATCAATTGAAGATGAAGGTGGATGCAGTGTCCTTGTACACCTAATCATTCAAGGGGAAGACATTTGCAGTATCCTTATGTCTAACTGTGTTTACTGAATTGTGAGATTGAATACTATTTCCATGGTTACTGATAATATGAACGTCAATAAGCAGTTTCATGTTGGAATTTACAGAACAAATATAAGATATTAAGAATTATGGTTCCTGCTTAGGTATCTAAGCATATGTCAAATATGTATTTGGTATTTTGGTTCTACATTTCTCTGATTGTGTTCATTTCATATGAAAATAAATAACCATTAAATACCCGCAGGACTTTATCCCCTGATGTCTAGCTTGAGTCTTGTCACATCCCAAATATTATGTGTTTTCAAGAACATTGTCATAATGAATCTACCAAATATCAATCCAAGGATCAGATAGCCAAAGGAAAACCATCTCAGCTTATTTAATAATGCATTAAGGAGTATTAAATCACTGAAGTGATTCATCATAAATCACAAAGAAAAGATCCCTAGGCTTCAAGACAGTTCCACATCTTAATGAAGTAAACATGACGAAATCAACTCCAACTCAAAAAGGGAATATGTTTAAATTATTCAAGTGCTAAGTGTTCACAATAAACAAAGTAAAACTTCAAGATTAGTAATCTCCAGTCTTTCTTTCGCTCCCAATTTCCTCTCCTATTGCAATCTCTGCAGTGTCTTGAGATGGTGACCTAGCTAGTCATACTTTGACCATTAAGCTATTCTGACAATAAATTTAAAAATAAAACGTGATAGATGAATCTCAGTAAGCCAAGCACCTATCACAGTCAGAAAATAAAATGAACATGTCAAGCAATTTAAATAAGTTATAAATCACCTCAATTCGATAGCATTTTCTCCATCATGGAGTAGAAATCCAGTCATATATGAAAAGTTATGTTTTTCTATCATTAGTTAAATTTCAACACAGTCAATGTTTAGCCTCATTGACTAATGCCCATATCCAATATTTACCCTCGTGGTCCAAGGCCCCAAAACCACTATTAACCCTCGTGGTTATATGTGGAAAACCACTGTCACCCTCGTGGTCAGAGGTCCAAAACCACTATTCACCGTGGTCAGAGGTCCAAACGAGCCTCAGTTCTAGCAATCCTTCGGATAGAGTAGCACCTTCCTATTCTCGTATACCCTTTCTCCCCTACGCTTGTTGGGTCTACCGGGAGAGGTCTTTTTCTTCTCCTTTTTGTTTTTTTGTGTTACTTACCTCACGATTTTTGTCCCCTTTCCTTCTATTCTCTCTAAATCCCTTTCCTTGCTATATGTTGGTTGCCTTGTAATTCCCCCCCCCCCCCCCCACCCCCCACATCTCTATTAAATAATATCAATTCAGTTTATGTGAAGGGTCTTAAAACAGCCCAAATAAAAATATAACTAGTTTAATCAGGCGCAACTAAGCAAGGTAGGAAAAATATCAGAATTGAGCAACTAGAATCCATTAGGCATATTTTTTCTTGTTCCTATTCCCATTAACATGTTGGATATTACAAATCCAGATTAAGTGCAATTCTAGTAAGAGATGGAACTTACAAATGTAATGTGGTTGGACATTTTTGTGTATGCGATTGTTGGTGACCTCCAAAGTATTCCAATATTGTTGTATATCACAGCCTTCCAATATTTTAAATATTTACTCAATTAAATTCATAAGCGATATCGTATATTTACTACTCCTATTTTTGCAAATAAATCATTAGTAATGGAAGGATAATTATTTGAAATATGATTAAGCTTTATTGAAAAAAATGCTTGGAATTAAAACCAAAATACAATAATAACAAAGAATCAAGTTAAAAAGTGTAATATATTTTTTGTTATATTTTATTATTGAAGTTTCTATTGTAACCCTAGTTTTTAGGTGCAACGCACGTAATTTTACTAGTATAGGAGAAAAGTAAGTTCAAAAGACTTCTTAAGGCTATGTTTTGGGAACACGTAGAATTGGATCGAAGATATCACCAAACTACAAATAATCTGCTCATGTAAAAGGATTTTTGTAAACAAGTTTTCAATGATTTTTTAGTTTGAGTCAGTAGAATCACAAACTTAATGGATGAGAAAACAAATCGATCAACATAAATAATTGAATAAAGTATTTTAACAAACGCAATTATTGAATATTCAAAACTTGAAATTTTTAGTCTATAAACTATAATTATTCAAATTCTTGGTTGCATTAGGTCTTATTTCGTTTGGACTTGACGATTCAACTTATTTTCTTTTTATCGGGTTTCATAAATTTTTTGCATTTTTCTTTTTGAATGTTCTACTCTCTCTTTTCCCTCACTCAAAATTTAGTTATTGATCTAGTATTTCTTCTTTTGTACAGACAAAATGATACAATCAAATGAAGTCATGAATAAAAGATAACCAGTATTTTCTTCCATTTTTATCTATTTTGTAGAATGTAAGTTAATTTTATAAATTTAATGTAAAAGAATATCAATTAAAAAATTTGAGAACATGAAGGTAAAGTTAAAACAACAAACGAAGCGACTGCTCAATGAATTCCATACATATTTGGATATCTTGAACAACTGTAGTAAGCCACGAGAAAAAATTGCTGTAATTTTTTTTTAGTTGATTTTCATAACCCAAAAGGATTTCATAATGTTGCTATACATTTTTAGTACTGTAACTTGGCCTATTTTTACTTTGGTTGTGGGTTGACAATTTACATATAACATCTTTAAATTTGACACATTTTGTGTAAATTTCATTACATGCCTGGTATATGCACCTAACTTTTCGAAATAGACGAATAATTGCTAATGTAGATGTTTTTGTAAGGCGATAAAATTTCTCTCCAAATCAACTTCACACATTTCTGAAAAAATGTTGAAAAAGAGAATATCCTTCATTGATACATGTACTTAATGAAGAAATCACCTGGTTGAGATCTAACTTGACCGAACCACTTTTGTTAAATTTAGTTTTTGTTATAACTTTAAAAATAATTAGTATAGTGTAATATTATTAAATTTAGTTGACGCTTAATTAGTTTAGATTATTTTCTTTTGAAAATATTGTTTGAAAAATAAATTGTAATGCAAACAATTTTGATTATCGGTATTTGTAAAAAATATTTCATAATCCATTTAAAAGTTCATTTTTTTTTATGTATGATCAATTTGTAAACGTAGAAATCTAAAATTGTAGAAGTTAACTTTATTTTCACTTATTCAAATATAGTTTGGTGAAAGTTTGAATTTGTCTTTCCTCTTTCTGCAGTCTTTATTTTTCAAATAATGGTGTCAAAAAAAATTTTAATTGCTTTTTTTCAACTTAACCGAATAATCATTTCTTAAAAGAGATAACTAAACTAATTTATTGGGATTAATTTAGAAAGAATCTAATATAAATATACACTAAGATAAATTTATCCCCAAAATACTGATCATTAAATTAAAATTACTCGTATTGAATATAATTTTAAATAAAGTCACTAAGTGAATAATTTATATATAGTTATTTTATAATGAAAAGAATTCTAAAAATGAATGAATACAACTTTGTGAGTTCAAAATCTCAATCAATCTATATAATATTTATTCGCATACACCATTCAAATAAATACAGAATTAGAAAGATCTCAAAACATTCTGATATCAAAACAGTTAGAAAACATTGAATTATTACTAAGTTTGCACATCAATTAACTACTAAAATGACAAGTGATTAGAAGATCAAAATAAAAAAAAGTAAGAATTATTAAATTTTGTGCTATAAATTAGTCTGAATACGGTTTTTAAAATATATTATTATGTATGCACTTTCTTGCAATGCATTATATATATTTTCCAACTTCTTGTAATGATACTTAATTTTCTCACTATAGCTAATCAAGAGAAAAGTTGAAGAATAAACCATAATTGTGTCACTTATAATTAATCAACAAAGCTCAAGTAAACTCTTTATGAAAACAAGCGTATATTGATAATATTATTCATTAGTATTGCTTATTAATTTTAAAATGTAAAGTCTAATTTTGTCCTTCTGCTTTCCTATTCTTGTTGTCTACATCCCTTTCTCTCATCACTCCTCCAACAATAATATATAATAGAAAAATTATAAACACAATATATATATACACGTTTCCTATAATATTTAAATATCACTTTTTCATTTTTCTAATAACAACCATGTAGATATTTGTCCCATTAGCACTAATTTATAATGCGTTATAAACACAATAACTTTTTAAAAATAAAAATCATTTTGGTACCTTACATATGTATAATACATATAATATATAAAAATCAACTTTTAATTTTTTTATTAACAATCATGTAAATATTTTTATCATTAACACTAAACTTATAATGCATTATAAACATAGTAACTTTTAAAAATAAAAATCATTTTGGTAGCAGAGTCTTGCTATGAACAAATTGATAGTTAAGTTTTTACACATGTTTTATATAATATCCGAGTTTCGCTATAAATGTTAAATTGATAAAATGAAGTCCATTTAATTTTTCTTTTAAATTTCTTACAATGGCACCCTTTTAATCTATTCCCTTTTATTTTTTCTTTCAATTGTAAACATTATATTTCATTTGGTTAACTTAAATACCATTATGTTGATAGTAAGATATAAAAAGATTATGATGAAACGAAAGGAATTGAAATTACAATATACTTGAAGGAAGAACAATAATTCTGAAACTAAAATGTATGTTGTGAGATTTAAACTTTAATTTTTGAAAGTTATATTAAATATTTACTCAACTGTTAAATGTGATGTTTCTAATGTAACAATTTAAATGTGTTTCTAATGCAACAAATTTTTAAGTCTTTCTGTTATTTTAAAACTTATTTTTTGGATTTTTCATCTTAGTAGTTAACTTAATCAAAACAAAGCCAAGGAATAAAATCCAACGAAGACTAAATAAATATTTCTCTCATTCTTTTCAACTTTTTTTTTTAAATCTTAAAAATTTAAAATCTTGTATCATAAATTTTAATTTCAAAGTTATTGCTTCCATCTAAGTGCATTTTTTACTTTATTAACTATGAATCTTTATTTTTTTCATATGATTGTTTATTGTTATTCAATTTTTTAGTTCTACTATTCAATGAAAGGATTTGTTTTAATCTGTTGAACGTATTATGAATAATTAAATAGATAATTGAAATTGAGTTAGAGTTTAAAAGTGCATATATGCCATTATAAAAAGTTTCTAGATGAAGAATTATGGAGCCTGTCCAATATACGCCAACCTTAAATTTACGGCAAAACTCATGTACCAATTAGATCATCATAAAAATTTATGTATTACATCGAGATAAATGGCAAAACTTGGTACTACTAACTTTTAATAAAATCTTAATTATTTTGGGATGTTATCGTCAATCTTTTTTATTTAGCATCAATTCTCTTGTAATTAATCTTATCAATTTTGTGTATTTCTACTGTAAATTCATCATTCTTTCAATCTAGAAATATAATAAGAATAGGATAGTTGACAAGAAAATTAGAGAAAATATAAGATAAAGGCAGCTGTTCAGAATGTTCAACTTTAAACGATCACAACTTTCTTATATGAAATCCTATGTGCCCATGACATATGGTTAGAAAGCTCTAGAAGTTTAGTTTTATATAAAACTGATTTCATTTAAAAACTCTTAACTATTCAATAAATTATGACAGAAAGAATTTAGACATCCAGCTTGTGAAGAGGAGTTTGAGATAAATAGGAAACTTGGTGTTATATTAAAAAATACGACTTAATAATTGATAAAATCCAATTTTGCCCTCTTTCTTGACTATTTAATAGTTATTACTTAAGGATATAGTAGGCATAACAAAAAATTCAAGAAACTTTTTAAGCTATTCATACTTTTATAGTAGTAGAGATAAGTGCATTAAGCTGTTGAAAATCACAATTGGATCAACCTTCATGTAGATGGTGTCTGCAGAAAGACAAAGATATCGTGTATGCTGTAGCCCTAAATGTGCATTAGGAAATGAGCTTACAAAATCTGACCTCAAGCCAAATAAGCCAAATGCTATGAATTTGCATGTTAAACTCTTTTTTGTATGGTAAGAAAGAATATAAAAAGTGAAAACAGTACAATAAATATGTAGTGGTTTGCAGGAAAGAAGGATTCATAGACTATATGAGATGGACTCATATCATCATTCTCCCTTCCATTGCAACTTCAATCTTTTCAATACCGACCCTGTCTTCAGAAATTTTCAACAATTGCAGCAACCAAAACGAACAAGGGTGTTGTAAGGTCCTTTATGAAATGTTCCTCAAGATAGATATAGGAATTTGGTCGTGCAAATGATCTATTTTCCATCCCTTTGTTGCAAAGCCCACATTCATGACATAGTGTGGAGACTTCTGGAATACACATGTATGCCCTATCCATAAACTGGAAGTCTGTTTTTACCAACTTAAGTTAATTTACAAACTCAAGTCATTGTAGTAATCTGAAACATACATACAACATACCATTATCAGTCATGCACTTCTTTTACCTGTGTAATCTTGCTCTTTTGTGTGTGATGGGGTCTTGCATCATTTCTTCTGGGGAAAGAGTTATTGGTAAATCACCTCGAGCAAATCTGGACTTATTTGAACTCTGATGGAGACAAATAATTTAATTCATTTAAACCCCTTCTATCCTTTAGCATAGATTATCACATCTTTCACTTGGCAAATTCTGATCTTGATCCTGCACCTCAACTGGTGAAAATCAAGAGCTACTCTTTATCAGGAGATATAACTGTGAAAATAACTTCTGACATTTGCTGTCTCTATGCAGAGATTTATGAGCTGATTTACATTTCTCTCATTGATGCAGTTAGCTGGGACTGCCAAGTCTAGATTCTCAGCGAAGGACTATAGTGATCACATGGCTCTTGTGCGTGCATATGAAGGATGGAAAGATGCAGAAAGAGAAGGATCTGCATATGAGTATTGTTGGAGAAACTTCCTCTCTCTCCAAACTCTTCAAGCTATCCATTCCCTTCGTAAACAGTTCACCTACATTTTGAAAGATGCTGGATTGCTAGACACAGATGGAGCAACTAATAACAGATTGAGTCACAATCAACCGTTGGTTCGTGCCATTATATGTTCTGGTCTATTTCCTGGTATCGCATCTGTAGTGGTGAGTTCCTCTATTTGTAGTTCTTTTGAAGTCATGCAACTAAATGCAACAGGGTTGATGCACGATTTTTTCTTTATTTGCAGCACAGGGAGACATCAATGTCTTTCAAAACAATGGATGATGGGCAGGTCTTGCTCTATGCGGTATGTTCTATGGCTTATCCTGTTGTCCACTACTGTCAGAGGAATAGAAGTCTCACATGCATAGTTACTGAACTATAGTTTTTCTTTTAACTTGGAAAAGGTTTCATTGTTATATTCTTTTGCTTTTCACTAAAATCTCTCTTAGAGATAAATGCCATTATAATGTCAACGTTATCGTTTCTGGGTGTATCTGCATTGATTCTTTAAAGTTCGACATTATTAACCAAAGGTGTTTCTTGCTGTTTCCTAGTATCACGACACACACTTGACATGTATCTTTTCGGAGAAAAATGGACCTTGTCCACCATGGTCAACTTTTTACACGTGACTCAGTCACATATAGTTGTCTTTGAAAGTCAAATCACCAAACAAAGAAAAAAGGTGGAACTCACAAATGCAGAACCAGCTAAGATTTAATCAAACCAATGGATGAATCGGCTTATTTTTTACTTTAAATGATTCATGTGATGATCGCTAATGTTGGTAAGGGTTTTTAGAAGCTAGAATTGGAGATCTTGTATGCACAGCCTGTCGCGCTTGCGAACGGTCTGACAGCCTTATAGATTTCTTAACTTAATTTCTGTGAGAGAAGGCTGGTAGCTTTGACCTATTAGGTTGCTTAACTTACTTTCTGAAGGAGAATGCATGTAATTTTGACTAATTAGTTTGTCCAGGGACAATCTAAGTCATTTTGAGGGTTGGGAACGAAGGAAAAAGAAGAAGAAGAATATGTCCAGAAACTCTCGATAGCTTTTCTAGGCATCACACTGAAGGATGGATTGCATCACAGTCTCAAGAAGCTTCAATAATATGTCGGCAACTTCAATTTTTCGAACTCTGTTCAATTCTTGAACACTACATGCATGTTAATAGGATCCAATATACCTCCCAATCTATCTAGGAGTACTATAAAGAAACATAAGACTTATCCTACTGAGACAATTTAAAACTCAACTTGGCAAGCAAGAATTTCATCCAATCACTCTTGCCAAATCACAACTTGGGTCTTGGAAAAGTTTTTTCTTGCATTTTGAAGATCTTCAGAGGTTGCTGTCATTTGAATCTGTCATTCTGACCAATAACAGGGGTTTGCATAACCTCTTTTTGAATCCACTGTAAGCCTGGACTTTTGAAAAGCTAAGTCTTGATTTCCTAGGTGTCCTGGAAGCCGCTGGTGAAAATGATAAGTTGATTTTTTTTTTGCATCTATACGAATACGAAAAAGAAAAAAAAAATCGAGTGAATAAAGAGAACCTCTTCTTCAGGAAAGAGAAAATATATGATTTTTCCTTTTCATCCTTGGGAAAGAGAACCTCATTCTTTTATTTAACTAAAGTTTTTCATTTTGTAGAATTGTATGTTACTGAAGATCTGTTTATCACAATCACTTAGATTTGGTCCAGTATAAATTTTGTTCATCATTTTAGGGAAAGAGAACATCATTCTTTTGTTTAACCGAGTTTTTAATTTTGTAGAATTTTAAATTGCTGAAGTTCTGTTTATGACAATCACATTAATGAGCTTATTTCATATTGTTGATTTGGTCCAGAATTCTGTGAATGCACGTTACCAAACGATACAATACCCATGGTTGGTTTTTGGTGAGAAGGTGAAAGTCAATACTGTATTCATACGTGATTCAACTGGAGTATCTGATTCTATTTTGATCCTCTTTGGTGGTAAACTTGGCTATGGTGCTATGGTAACTTTCTTTGTCAACAAATGCTCTTGTGGAGTTGTATTATCTTCAATCGGTTTTATGTATTTTAATCTTTTATTTTTGGTGTCTTTCAGGCAGGAAATCTGAAGATGTTGGAAGGATATATTGACTTTTTCATGGATCCTAGTTTGGCAGAGTGCTATGTGAAGCTTAAAGAGGAGCTCGAAAAGCTTTTACAAAAGAAGGTAAATTTGCTAATTCCATTTTTTTATGTGTATATTTCTTTACTTATTCACTTTTCCGGTAATTTCTGTTTCTTTTTCTAGTTATACATTTGTTGTGGGGGTGGGTGGGTGGGTGTGCTGATCTACTGTGAATGGAGATCATATGTATTTTAGGTGAAAAATATGCTCAAAGAATTATATTCTGCTTCTTGCTTTTTATGAGCTAAAGCCCAGTGCATTGGTTTGGTGATTAAAATTGAATCTTTCTCTATTAGCATCTGGATGTTAGATCATGGATCGGACTGAGGGCATAGATTGGCCTCCCCCCACCCCCCAATCCAAACACAAATCCACCAAGGCCTTAACTCAAACCATTGATATGTCTGAATTCTACAATGGAGTGGTGGTCCCAGCTCCCAAACAAGACCCCAATTTTATACCCACAAAATTTATTTCTTAATGCTTGAGGACCAAATGTCTTAAACTAAGCAATATTTATAATTTCACTCCTAATAATTGTTGTACTATTGGCATTATAGCACTTGAGCAAATGTTTGGCCCAAACAAAACTGAGGGATCAGCACATAACTTTAAAAGATCAAGACCAAACTAATTCGCAAAACTTTGCCATATTTTGCTGTGAATGAATGAAATGGAAACTGCATTTTCAACTTTTGGGACAACTGATTTTCTTAAAGGCATACAGTGCTTAGAATTTATGAAAACATGTTACAATTAGAACAATGCATACAAAATCCCCTGTGATAACTATAATGCTTAATGTCGATAAGCCAGGAAGATAAAAATTTGAATAAAACTTTGGATACATGTTTTGCTCCTTTGACTTGAATTTCACTTATAGGAAAGAAGGTTTGGTAACATTTCATGTTTTGTCGATTTCATGAATTCTTCCGACTCTTATAAATGAACTCAGCGCACACATATAATTTGGCTATGCCCCTTAGCTAATCTATTATGCATTCATCATTTCTAAGAAGACCTGTTTGCGTGGTTTGTGGCTTCTCATGCTTACATCTCTGAATCTTGAAAATGCAGCTTCAACAAACCAGCACGGACATCCACAAGGAAGGTAAGTACCTCATGCTTGCTGTTCAAGAGCTGGTGTCTGGTGATCAATGTGAAGGGAGGTTTGTTTTTGGTCGTGAAAGCAAGAAACCGAGAGAATCCTGTGATAAAGACAGGTTTACAAAAGACGGAACAAATCCCAAGAGCTTGCTTCAGACGCTGTTGATGAGAGCTGGTCACTCACCTCCCAAATATAAAACAAAGCATCTTAAGACAAATGAATTTAGGGCATTGGTGGAATTCAAGGGCATGCAGTTTGTGGAAAACCAAAGAAAAATAAGGTCCTAGCGGAGAAAGATGCTGCTATAGAAGCATTGGCCTGGTTAACTCAAACATCTGAGAATAATCATGACGAAGATGATAATACTCCGCCAGATGTCACTGACAACATGCTGAAGCTTCTTGGCAGGCGGAGGAGGTCAAAACGGCATTCACGTTAAAGTAGTGGACTCAGACAGATCATCTGGATTCAGGAAACACTCAATTCTCCTCAGGCAGTTGCTTGATTATATTTTGATAAAATTAATAAGAGAGCTTATTTGTGCTTAGTCTCGGCACATCATATTGTTGAGAGAGAGATATAGATATAGAGATTTTGTATATTCCCATGGTCCGTGTGTAAAATATTTCCCCTTGAGACATCCCACACCCGGGTGACAAAAGTTTTGGTCATGAAATTACAAGCCTATTTCTCTTTTTGGAACATAACATAAGATTAGTGACATTTAATTAGTTATTGGATAATTACCCACATCTCTTGAGGTTTTGGTCATGTTAAAAAAAATCCCTGATATCCTTATCAGTGTTTTCATTACATATTTTCCTCACACTTTTCTTTTTTCGTTTCGAAATTTGATGATGTTAGTAAAATACCCTTGGGACATTTGGTCCTTATTTTGACTAAATTTTGTGAACATGCCCTTTGTAATGTAATTATATTTTCAACTAATCTTCTTTCATTATTTCATTATTTAATTTTTTTTTTTAATTTTTTTTCTTTTCTTTTTGTCTTTTTGCTATAACACTAACTCTTTAATCTTTTGACTAATTTATCATAATAATTTTGATGTTATTAAATTTTTAAATCTTAATATTTTTTATGTTATTTAACATAGTATTAAATTTTTAAAGTCAAATTGATTATATTATTTATTATAGCACGTAGAAAATTAGTTAAATTAACTAGTTTATTTTAACAATTGAGCTAAAGTAGTAATTTTTAACTAATCAATGAATCAACATAAAAACGAATGAGCCAAGGTGATATTGATATTATCACAGAGGAGCTTTCAGATTTTTGGTTTCTTTCGTATAATTAGAGAATTGATAATAATTAATGATCAATGAAATTACTTAATTGTGATTAAATACTTAAATACTAATTAAAAAAATTGAAACTAATAAAAAATGAAAAATAGAACCTATTTTCTTCTCATTTTTTATTTTCTTGTTATTTTCCTTTCATTTTCCTATTTTTTTTTTTTTTTTCTTTTGATCTTCTTATTCTTCCTCTTTCCCTTTTCTTCCTCTTCCTCCTCCATCCAGCACTCTATCCCACCCCACACACACACAAACCTTCTTCTCCCACCCATGCCAATTTTTATTTTTTTTAAGAGTGAGTTGTGTAAAAATGGAATGAGTACGATGCTATTTATTAGGTGTGAATAGAGAATTTATTTATTGCACATCTTTTTTGTGTTGTCAGAAAGGTTGAAAATAAGGAGGCAAAATTCGAAAATTAGCTACTTATACGTGAATGTACATGTAGTTGTGATTGTGGTTCACATCTTACTCTGACTTTACATTCAGTAACGGTTTAAACACCCTCTATTGGTTGATGATATGCTTCCCATCCAATTTTCTTATAAACTGGCAAATAAGGTCTTTTAATGTTAGATTCCCAAAACTATAATGCTCATATTTATCCAGAAAGTGATTTCATAAATCAAGAATTGCACGTTGTACTAATCCACATGAATGCATCTCAAGAGTCAATATAATGTGATCTAAAAACTCTTTACTCAATCCATCTATAATGAATTAAATTTTATCTTTTCGATTTTTAGAAATCATTCATAAGGAACAACACTTTGTGTTGCAAGTCCATCGAGCACTTGTAACAAAGTTGCATTTTTTTCGACCTTTGCTTTTTTGAATATGTGTTTTTACCAAAACCAGGCATGTATCTAGTAAGCAAGTTTGAAAACTCATATGAAAACTCACCTGCTACTCTTACATTTACTTCAACTATCCATCGTATATCTATTCGGATGCCCTTGTGCATAAGCATCCTTAGTATTTCAATCTTGGTTTTATAAATTTTTAAAATTATATTTTTAAGAAGAAAAGGAAATCTCTTATTGAGAGTTAGAAGATAGTCATCCATTTTGAAAAGAACAAGAAAAGAGAATGAGAAAAAGAGAAATTTTGTATAGAGATTTCAGTTATTTGGGAAATTGATAAGTCTGACTTTAATAGCCACAAAGTTCCATTATCCGCTACTTAACCGGGAAGGATCCTAATTTATAAAAAAATTTATAAACTTTTGCAAAAAGTGAAAGTGTCTTTTAAAAGAGTGTGTTAATAAAATTTATACTACAAGATTTTTGTAGCGATTTTGTATGTCGAAAAGTAACTACCATGGTTCTTGTATGACCAAATTTTAAAAAAAATACTACATATTTTGAATTAGGATAAAATAAAAGTAATTACCATTGTAGCACGCATTTTCAGTTAAAAAAAATAAAATAAAAAAATAAAAAAATTAAGTGAATAAAAATAAAAGAGAATAAGAGTTAGAGAAAGCAAATATGTGATTATCGGCTCTGATAGTCTTCTTTTCCATCCATTAGGTTGCCTCTCATCAAGCGCTTGGTTTAATGTCCTCAGCATGACATTGCCTTATTTATCACTCATCAACATATGATACCAAAGCCACCATCCATCCAAACACCGTCTTATAATTTTGAAGCACCCAAATAAGTTTATCCGTTTGTAGTTGAGTGAGGTCTTTGCTACAACTTCAAGGTTGCAAACCCAAGTACAAGTTGGTTCAAGTAATAAATTTTTTGTGAGTCCAAGGTCGATCCACAGGGAAGTTGTTTGAAGAATTCAGTATTATATTTTTGAAAAACATAAAGATGATCTTTATGAATTAGAATATATAAAAAATATTGTATGCTTAACTTAAAAAAACTAATAAAAATATTGAGGATTAGGGATCTACTTTTGAGTTTTGGATAGAGGAACGATTATTTATTCTTTTTACCTCTTTTAATTGCCACTATTAGAAACCATACATAATGAAGGTTCCAATGGGAAGATGTTATCAAATAGCTCATGATTAAGAAAATCATGATATTGTCTTACTACTTGCAAATTATTTCTTAACGCCTACACTTGTTTATGGGATCAAGTATTTATGAACATCTTTATCGACAACAAATTTTGGATATGCATTAGATCTATCAGCCAATTGTATGATAACACCAGTTTCTTTTAAAGGTCTTAGATTTAGAAAAGTATAAATAGAATATGGCATAACATTAATTGATGATCCCAAATTTAACATGCATTTTTCAAATCTGGTTTTATCAATTATACAGGGGATGGTAAAAGCGTCTAGATCATTATACTTTAGAGGGAGTTTTCTTCGAAGAACTGCGGAAACATTCTCCCCCACACTTATTTTTTCATCCCCCTCAACTTCCATTTGTTAGTGCATAGTTGTAATGCCCAAGCCTCACACTACTTACTTGGCTAATATGATTCATGCATTACATGCTACTTATATGCTATTTTGCATTGATATCTACATGACATCTTATATAGCATTCTTAATCTTTAGACTTCCAATGCTATCACTTGAGGTTAGTGGTTGAGATCCTATAACCTAATTAAGTAATTCTATATTTAGATAAGAAAAAGAATATATTGGTTAATATATTGGATATTCATAGGTTATATGTTATAATTTTGAAAGTGTTAAAAGTGTTACTAGTAAGCTTATATGATTCGATTCAATTAGATTGAGGTGTTTTAAAAGTATACATCCATGAATTAACATACTTGGGATATTGGATATGATATAATATGATTTAAGTGTCATATTACAAGGTCCATATGTGCATATGATTTTAGAAATACAAACTAGACAATCATTTAAGAATTAGATATCAATCGGTTTGGAGATCAAATGAACGATTAAGAAAGTAGGGCAAAACTTTATTATCGAATAGGTTGTAAATAGATAAATAAGTATTAAAAAATACTAGATTAGAGCTGTATAAGGTGTGAATAATATCAGATTTGAACCACCACATGACACCTTAAGCTTTGCCAACTCAATTTACCACCTCAACCTTTCTTTATTTCTATCCTTGAACCATGACCAAAAACCATTTTTTGAGCTATTTCACCTCCAAAACCTCCATATTAAATTTTATAAGTCTCTCTCAAGTGATTCCAAGTAAATAAAAAAGTGAAAGGAATCAAAGGGAAGTAAGAAGGAGCAAGTAGAAGCTTAAATTTATGCATAGATGAGTTTAACTCATGCTTTTGATTTAATTTCTTGAATTTTTTGAGGGTTTATGATTTTTTAAAGCTTCTATTATTGTTTATAATTTAGGATATTATTTATGGTCTTATAATTCACAAAAGATGGATTTTTAGTTACAAAATCGTAATAGAAATCATTAGGGACAAAAACTGTATACTTGCTGGTTTTTGTTTGTAAAGCTTTATATATGTATAATAACTTGATTAAAACCTATATATTTCACCATATATGTGTTTATATATGATTTTAGGTGATGTATGTAAGTTTGGAGAGGTTATAAATTGAAATATGGTTTGATATTTAAAGAGACACTCAAAATTGTCATAATAGAACTTATAATTTTTGTGCTGCGATAAGTGGGTTGGCTTTGTTGAGATAAATCAATGATTTTAGGTAATTATAAAATATGATTACGTTTCTCTACATGTTATAAAAGTGTGATAAAAATTTAGGAGTGATTAGATATGCTTATGGATATTAAAATTATCATGCAACTAAATTGGTCAGCAAAAAAATATAAAAATGTGAATTTGTCCCATTTGATAACTTAGCATGTTTCAACCTAAACATGATGCTATTGAGTGTTAACAATTAGGTATATTCTATTAGAGTTATAATATTTCAATTATATGATGTTTACATGTATCTAAGATGAGAAATTAAGGTATTTGAGGGATTATATTCGGTTCTAGTTTGTAAAAGCTTGATTGTTACCTAGATAGTTTGGTGTTTAAGGTCTTAGTATGATATTTTATGCTTTTAACTTGCCAAATTGGGAATGGTGCTTGATGTTGGGTAACATTACAGGCTATTTTGCATCTGAGATTGGAGGGTAATAATAAACAAATCTAGATTAAACCACCAACCAAGTGAAATGTAAGTAAAGATCCATTTGCAACTACAATGAGTGAACATAATACGTCTTGAAGCATTTATACCTATTGTGTTGATGATATTTAAATTGATTGGATGACAATTCAATAAGGTGGACCTTTGGCGACCCTAATAGATGACCCTTAGATTGAGTCAATTTGTTTATGACTATTTGATTATTGATATTGTGCAAAACACTATCCGGTGCATAGTATGTGGGCCAAGGGCCTAATAAAATGAAGTGATTTTTAATAAAAACTCTTTGATTTATGAGTACTCAAATTTAACACATTTATAGCATCATATCTAAGAGATGAGTTTCATGAGATTTTACATCATACTCTTGTCATGCATGATTTTTACTTATTGAGCGTTAGCTCATGTAGTTCATGTATTGTAGGTGAGCATGGTGAGATTTGAGATATCTGGTTTAATGGGCTGGCAGTGGAGCTCCTACAGGTTGTCAAAGATCAATGTCCTTAGATAACGACCTGTTGGGCTATTTTGTGAGATACGCTTTTGATTTTACAGTTTATTGTATTATATTAGTGACTTTATCATGTATATCACTTTCAAAACTCCTTTGTGATAGAGAGTTTAAGTTTGTGATGATTTTGATAGACCTTGTTAATGTTTTAATAACTACCTATGTATATATAGTGTTACAGGATGTGAAAGCACTTTACTTTTATCAATGTTTTATCAAACTAACTAGAAAAAAAAAGTTATACACATGCATACACGAACAAATTATGTTGCACAAGTTGTTTATATATATATATATATATGTGTATACATATTGTTGGGAGGTTGTGACAATAGCCCTTTGAGGAACTAGCATATCGAGGCACCTGCTTGATCGCATAAAAAAGATGGATGTTTATCTTCACTTTTCGAAAAGTCTCAAGGATTTTCTTTTCTTGCTCAATTTTGTTAGAATTTGCTAACCTGCTAGGAAAAGGTGGAGGTGTTACATAAGTATGAGAGAGAGGTTTAGGAGTGATTATCGACTTTGGATTCTCCTTAGGATGAATAGTCTTATCAACAACTTTTCTACTTTGAAGAGTTGTGATCAAATTAGCCTCTTTGATTAAATTTTCACTTGAAGAAAAAACATGACATTGAGTGGAATGATTAGGTTGAGATTGAGCAGGAAATTTACCTTTTTCATAACTACGCAAAGAAGTTATCAGTATTGAAAGTGTGTTTTTGATCTCATTGATGGCTTGTGAAGTCTGGTTATTGATGTTTATTTGTTCATGCATAAATTCTTGCAAAGTTTCCTTAAGAGATTTTGTATGTGGAGTTGGATAAGAAAGAAATTTGGTAGATTTTGTGAATGTAGCAGTTGAGCACGAGTCTCATCTTACCAACTAAAATTGGGATAATTTCTCCATCGTGGATTGAAAGTTTCAAAATATGGAGAATGAAAATGCTTTTTGAATGTGTTCATAACATTTGCTTGTACTGGAATATTTGGGCATTCATTGGTATAGTGTCTCACAAGTTCACAAATGCTACAAACTTCTTTATCTTGCACATATATATTTTTCTTTACTTTTTTAAGTTCCATAGCCTCAACTTTTCTTGTTAAACTAGCAATCTTAGCATTTAAATCATCTTCTTGACTAAGGTAATATATTTTTTATTATTGTTAGCAAGATTAGATCTAATAAAACCTTCGGAAGAATTAACACTGCCATGATGGAGAGTTTTCTACCAAAAGATTAGATATCCTAGGGCTTCATCAAGTTTTTTATCAAGAAACTCACAATTACACATTGTTTCAATAAGTTACTTTGTTTCAGGAGTTAAACCTTCATAAAAAAAACTAATTAAGCGTCATTTTTTTATAGCTATGATGTGGGCATGAATTCAACAAGTTTTTAAATCTTTCCCAACATTGAAAGAAAGCTTCATTAGAATTTTGAAAAAAAAAATAGGTTTGTCTTTTCAAAGGATTAGTTTTATGAGTTAGAAAGAACATTTTCAAAAATTCAGCTTGCATTTCACCTAGGTTTTAAAGAGTTAAGCCAAGTTTTTTCTTTATCTTTTAAAGAAAAAGGAAATAATTTGAGCTTAATGATCTCATTTGTACAAGTTTGATATTCAAAAGTAGCACATACTTCATCAAATTATTTCAAATGCAAGTAATGACTTTCAAAGTCTAAACCATAGAAATTAGGAAGTAAAAGCATCATACCTAGCTTGAATCGAATGTTATTTGCATTGAGAGGAAAAATAAAATAAGAAGAACTAGAATTTTGAAAATGTTGCAAGTAATAGTGCAAGGTATGCACCTGTTGATTCTCATTTTCATCCTGGACACTGTCATTTTTAGCCGTGGTGGAAATGTGTGGAGGTGACTCAAACAAATATCCAAACAAAGTTTCAGAATTATTTCTAACTAAATGACGAGAATTAGGATTACGATACCATATGAACATATAACCATAAAAGAAAATACACATACAATATATATAAAAGGAGAATATTTACAAATCTAAATACTTATCTTACCTACCCCGGCAACGGCGCCAAAAACTTGCTACAACTTTAAGGTTGTAAACCCAAGTGCAAGTTGATCCACAGAGAAGTTGTCAAGTAATAAATTTTTTGGGAATTCGAGATCGATCCATAGAGAAATTGTTTGAAGTTTTTGGATTAATTTCTAAAAAAATGAGCTAAATGTGGTCTAGATTATAAAAAAAGATTTATGCTATAATTAAGAAATCAAAGTAATAAAAGTCCTGAAAATTAGGGATCCGCTATTGAGTTTTGGATAGAGGAACGATTGTTTATTATTTTTACCTCTTTTAAATTTTATTATTAGAATCCATAAATAATAAAGATTCCAATAGGAAGATGTTATCAAATAGCTCATGTATTAAGGTAATCATGATATTGTCTTACTGTTTGAAAATTATCTTTTAACACCAATACTTGTTTATGGAATCAAGTATTTATGTACACTTTTATCTACAACAAATCAAGATTTCACGTTATCAGTCAGTGGAGTATAGAACCTTACAATAAACTAAATGAACCCAAATATTTGTTGTACCATTGGTGATACAAAAATCAAGAATCGCCACTAAATAATAAGGGTTTTAACGCCAACACTTATTTATGGGATTAAGTATTTATGCACATCTTTGTTTACAATAAATCAAGATTTCATGTTAGCAGTCGGTAGAGTAGAACCGTACAATAAGCTAAATGAACTTAAGTATTTATTGTGTCATTGGTGATACATAAATAAAAAATCACCACAAAATAAGAAGGGTTTCAATAAAAAATTAAAATAATAATACAACACACCTGAACATTATGTACCTTTATAACCATTCATCTTCTTCCATCAAGAGGTTCACCATTTTCTCTTTAGCTAAAAGAAATTTAAAAAGATATAATGAAAGTAGAAAGGACTAAAAATAGAAAAGAAACTAAAGAATACATTTCTATTAGTATAAGAAAACTTATATTACTACTATAAAACTTAGCCTAAAAAAAAGACAACAATAAAATTTTATTTCCCCCTCTAAGGATTTTTGTAGGTCCTTAATGACATCCAATAGTCCCTATATATAGTGGAAGAGTGCCTAAATTGACATCTCCAAATATACTCCAAATGCACTCCAAATTTACTTCAAATATGTTCAAAATTCATATGTCCTTTTCAGATCTGAAATTTTTTACACATTTTTCTCCATGAAATCTACTGAATTTGGACAAGTGATCAACTTGAAAGATGTGTATTTGTCTGCTAGTTTCATTTTTCAATTTGAATCACCTAATTCTAATACTAGGGAGAAAGTTAAACTTGATTTAAGTAAATGTGTCAGCATAGATAGATATTTTCCAATACACACACTTGGACAAATTTTCTGCTATAATCAAGGCTGAATTGGGCGAGTTTAGTAAAGTTGTAGTTCTATCTCCTTGCTTTCAAATAATGTAAGATTCAGGTCTATAGGGCTTTTGAGTATGGGAGTTATGCCCAAAATACGAAAACTGCACAAGTCTGGAAACATGCTTATTTTGAATTTATTGTAAGCCCAACAATCACTTGCAAAGTTCAAGTGATTTCTTACATATATTTTGATTTGCACATGATAGACTTAGGCAAAAATGACTCTTTTCTTCTTATTGTGATGCTTTTTTGATCTAATGGAATATTATCTCCCAACTTACTCATAAAATATGTTGTCTTCTTCGATTTTATTTTGGCTCTTTTTTTATATCTTTTTGTTTATTGATTCTTTAACACAAAATATTAATAAAAGTATAATATTAACAAGAATAAATCAAGGAAAATATAAAGGATTTGATACAAATATATATCAGAATATGCATTTAGCATATGCAATATGCCTTTAAACCTCTATGTGACCCCTAGAGGACGAGTTAAAGTCTCATGAGGGTTTTTAGCGGTGATACCCATAAACACCTATGATAATTAACTTCCAACAATTATTCTCACGAAGCAACAAAGTAATATGAAAATGAAATCAAACAAGTGTTGAATCTAACCCTTAGTCATTCAAAAGTCAATACATTTCTACTATAAGCATACTCA
This sequence comes from Paulownia fortunei, assembly GCA_019321725.1. Taxonomy (NCBI): domain Eukaryota; kingdom Viridiplantae; phylum Streptophyta; class Magnoliopsida; order Lamiales; family Paulowniaceae; genus Paulownia; species Paulownia fortunei. Next base: position 18,720,613 of record CM033108.1, read on the forward strand.
AGTATGGGTGTGAATAGTTAATATCAATAATGACGAAACCATGCATACTTCAAATAAGTGAATTCTCATATAATCTCACAAAAACTATCACCCAATCTTTAATGAAAGAGCTAAACTGTGATACCCGAGCCTCTTACTACTCACATGACCAAATATGATTCATGCATTACGTGTTAATATTATATGCTATTTGCAATTCTATTGACATTGCATAATTTATTTCATTTTATACGACATTCTTGAATATTAAACTAAATTCTGAAGTTCTTGCACGGTATTAGTTATTGAATTTTCTAATCTAAGTAGTTGATTTTATATTGAAATAAGAAGAAAATGAGGTGGATCAATATTAGATATAGATGGGATATATAGGTTATAATTTTAGAAGTGTTAAAAGTGTTACTAGTAACCTTATACGGTTTAATTTGATTTGATCAAGTTATTTCAAAAGTATATATTTGTAAATTAGCATACTTGGGATGTTGGACATGATATAATATGATTTAAGTGTCATATTACAAGGCCCATATGTGCATATGATTTTAGAAATGCAAACTAGATAATTCTTTAAGAATCGGATGCAAATCGGTTTGGAGATCGAATGAACGGACATAGGAATTACCTATGGGAATGAATGGTGATTAAGATAGGTTTCAACCAAATAAAAATAGGTGAGACACACAAGATTAGGGCTGCAAGATAAGGGAGAAAATCAGATTTGCCATTTACTTGCCACCTCATGCTTTCTTATTAAGCTTAAGCTAACATCTCAAGCTAACACCTCAAACCCTTCACCCTTAAGCAACGACCAGACCCTCATTTCAGCCATTTTAATCTTCCAAACACACACCTTAAGGTCTCCAAGTGATCCAAATTGATTCCAAGTTGAAATAAAAGCAAGAAAAGCAAAGGAGAAGTGATTACCATCAAGTTAACCTCAAAATCTGCATAGGTAACACTTATCTACGGTTTTGCCTTTGGTTTTCAGATTATTATGAATGGTTTTATTGTTTATTAAGCTTTCAATATCTCTTATAAAAGTTTTAGGAAGTTTTTAGTTAGATTTTGGTGCACAAAGATAGGGTTTTTGATGACAAACACTTAATAGGAAATACTTGTGGCAGAAACTGTCATCTTACTATTTTCTTGTGTTTTAGGCTTCAAAAGTGTATGGTATGTTGAATAAAACCTATAATTATTACCATTTACATGACCATATATGAGTTAAGAGTATTGGAATGAAGTTTTATCAGTTGGAAATTGAAATAGAGAATGATATTGGAGAAACACTCAAACTGCCAAAATAGCAAAATCTGTTTTGGTGTGCTGTGAAGGAAACTGAATTAAGAGAGCTAAATCCATTATTTTTGGTAATAATATGACCTGGTTGTCTCCTTATATATGTTATCTAAGTATGGTGAAAATTTTGGAGTGATTCAATATACTTAATGGTGCCAAAACCATTAATGACATGAAGTGTGTAAAACTGTCACGGTAGGAAACAATCTGTTTCAGTATGTTGTGAAGAGAGCTGAACTTGGGAAGCTATATCCGTGATTTTTAGAAATTATATGATATGGTTACATTTATATACATGTTATATAAGTGTGGTAAAAATTTGGGAGTGATTGGATATGCTTAGGGATGTTAAAATTATCATCCAACTAAACTTGACAGCAAGAAAATATGAAAATGTGAATCTGCCACATTTGATCACTTAGCTTCAACCTAGACATGTTACTATTGAGTGTTAACAATTAGGCACATGCTATTAGAGTTATAATACTTCAATTACATGATGTTTTCATGTATTTAAGATGAGAAATTGAGGTATTTGAGGGGCTATATTGGGTTCTAGTTTGTGAAAGCTTGATTGTTAGCTTATAACTTGGTGTTTAAGGTCTAGTATGAGATTTTGTGCTTTCAACTTGCCAAATTGGGAATGGTGCTTGATGTTGGGTAATATTACAGGCTATTTTACATCTAAGGTTGGAGAGGAATACTAAACAAATTTAAACTAAGCCACCAACCAAGTGAAAGGTAAGTAAATATTCATTTGCAACCACAATGCATAGGCATAGTAGATGTGTGAATTATATGTAATATCATAAATCATATGTGCATAGTAGAGGGCTCTCCATTGAGCATACATACATGGGCATTGTCATTAGCACGTGCATGCATCATATACTAGCATTGTGATAAATCTTGCATTGCACGGCATGATTCAGAGAAAGGAAAATGTTTTGTTGACCACTACTAGTGCACCGAAGCATGCATGGATTTACATGGTGTTATGCATGGATTTGCAGGTTCGCGTGCATGGATTTGCATGCGTATGAGTATGCATGGATTTGCATGCTTATATGATTATTGGCCATTGGATTATGGCGGTATACAAAGCTCTTTTCCGGTGTATGGGATAATAGCGTTGGTCAGGGGCCCAAGAAAGAAATAATTTTGAGAGAAATATTTTGATGTATAAAATTGCATTGTGAGCATAACATTTTGAGTTGCATGACTTGATATTGTGGATTATTCTTTGACATGCATAATCTTTACTTGTTGAGCGTTAGCTCATATAGTTTATGCATTGTAGGTGAGTACGACGACACTTGAAGCATCTTTTATTGGTTGGGCGGCGGTTGGAGCTCCTGCAGATGTCTGAGAGAGTGTGTAAATAAGTATGTAAATATTGGGTCGTTGTGGGTGTTGAGCTTTTATATAAATACCGATCCTGCTATACATATGACATGTGTTATAAAGTATTTTAAACAGAGTTGTGCATGTAAGAAGTGATTTATCTTTTCTTAAAGTGTTAAAAAAAATATATTCCATGCATGCACACAGGTTCTATCATGTCAAATTATAATATATATCTAGTTGTGTAGTAATGGGGGTGTTACATAAACATCATAGGCTCTTTCTTTGGTACAAATATCCACTACACCAAAGGCACCACACGAAATCAAAAGGTTTTCAACAAAGATTGTAATAGGGCCAAAGGGTAGTGATGTGGCTAAGAAATAAAAGGAATAGGGTGCAACAAAGATTCTAAAAACTTCTTGGGATTAGAGATATAGAGTTAATCAATGAAGAATTCTCATACTCTATGAATTTCAACACCGGGGCCTATTGTTATTGAATTGAACCCCTCTTCGTCATCTTATTAATTTTGCAATATCCCATTTTTAGTTGTAACTCATAATATTTTTAACACTTTGCAATATTTTTTTTAAAGAGAAACTCCCCCACACTTATCTTCTATTCCAAACCAAATTTCTTTTCCAAGCTCATATTGTTAATGGAATGTCTCATAAACTCCTAATCATTTTTAGAATAAGGATAGGATAATAGTATATTTAGGCTAGATAAGAAGATATGGTTACCAAAAAAAGTATTTGTTTTTTAAAAGACTCAAAGTAGCTCACTATGGGGAATGTTCTCTTGGAACATCACATGGGGAACAAGCTGATTTGGCCATGGTATGCCTTAATCATTTGAAGTGGTGCTCAATCAGTCGTTTGCCACAATAGACCAAAAGAAAAAATTCTAACACTTAACCCCTTCATGTCCAAAATCCAAGAGATGATTAAAGCAAAGGCATAAGAACTACCTATTTTTTTAACATGCGTGTCTCCACACCAAATAACATAACTATGTGCGTAAAAATATTTGAGTATAATTTAAAAAAATATATTAACCAAAGAACAACATCAAAGTCCAAAACATCACCCATTATCAATCAAACCACATTATACATTCTTAATTTTAATCATTAAAGTTAGAAGATAATCTACGACTAAAAAAATTGATAATTCACAAACTTTAGGTAAAAACTTCACAAACTTACCTGTTATGCAAAGAAAATAGGGATGTGTCTCAAGAGTGTTACAATTTCTCTTTACTATACCACCATTTTTCATGGTTTCAACAGATCCAAAAGAAAACACGCTTGAATTTAAAAAAAAAAAACTAGAAAAACATATATTGAACACACAAGACATGATATCAACTATCATCTTCCCAACCTAATCGAGACATTGTCCCTAGTGTCAAAAATAGTTTATCCCCAATGTCGAAAATAGATAGAAAAGTAGAGTTTATATGATATTACCTGAAATATGACTTATTAGAAAATAAAGCTGAAACAACTTAGTATATACACTATTAGATGAAACCATTAAGAATAAATTTCACATGCTGAGAGTCAAATTCAATTTATGTTTTCGACCATTGTCCTTGTTGGATGAATCCACCCGAGCCAATGTTGGATCAGGTTCTGGCACATATGCTAGAAGTTCATCAATCAGTTGGTTAGGTGTTGGAGTAGAAATGAGAATTCATCTTGCAAATGGTGAAATAAAATCTTTTTTTACATCATGATCTACAAAAGATAGCAAACAATCAAAGAAACCATTAATATTAAGAATACCTACATGTTTCCAGTGAATGTTGAGTTATGCCCAAAAGATAACTTGAAATAATTCCTCCAGTGTACCAATACCACCAGGAGGGTTATGAATGCATCCACATTGTTTAACATGTTAGGCATTCTATCCTGAATATGTAACACTTTTAGCTAATTTTCTAAGGTCATACCTGCGATATTCTGTACTGTTAAATGTTTGGGGATAACTCCTAAAACTTTGACTCCTCCTACATGAACAGAAATAGCAACACTCCCCATTAACCCCAAACTGCCTCCCCCATACACTGAATGAACTTTTTTTTCTGCTAAAGTTCTTCCAAGGTTATTGGTTGCCCTTATAAACTCACCATTTTTTCCTGGATTGGTTCTACAAAACACAGAAATACAGTTGAACTTACGAGTGGAAGACCCTTCCATTTTTTTTTGGAAAGTGAGTTATGCAAAAATAGAGTAAGTACAGTGGTATTTATTGAGGTGTGAAAAGGGAATGCATTTATTGCACGTCTTTTTCTTTTATCAGAAAGGTTAGAATAGGACACAAAATTTAAAAAATTACTACTTACACATGAATGTATGTGTAGTTGTAACTGTGACTCACATCTTCCTCTAGTTTTACATTCAGTAACAGCTTAAATGCCCTCTATGGGTCGAGGATATACTTCCTATCCAGTTTTCTTAGAAACTAGCAAACAGGTTCTTTTAATATCAGATTTCCAAGACTATAACACTCATATTCATCCTGGAAGTGGTTTTATAAATCAAGAATTGCACGTTGTACTAATCCACATGAATACATCTCAAATTCAATATAATATCATCTAAAGACTCTTTACTCAGTCTATTTATAATGAATTGAATCCTATCTTCTCAAATTTTAGAAACCATTCCTAACGGATATTTTGTGTTGCAAGTCCATCATTCACATTTGTGATAAACTTGCATTTTTTTCGTCCTTTATTTTTTTGAATATGTTCTTTTACCAAAACCAGGCATATATCTAGTAAGCAAGTTTAAAAACTCATGTGAAAACTCACCTGCTATTGTTAACTTTGCTTCAATTATCCATCGAATGTCCCCTGGAACGTGCTTGTGCATAAACATCCTTAATATTTCAATCTTGGTTTTATAAATTTTTAAAATTATATTTTCAAGAAGAAAAGAAAATCACTTCTAGAGAGTTAGAAGAATGTTATCGATTTTGAAAAGAACAAGAAAAGAGAATGAGAAGAAGAGAGAAAATTTATACAGAGATTTTAGTTATTTGAAAAACTAATAAGTCCGACTTTAATAGCCATGGAGTACCGTTATTTGTCACTTAACCAAGAAAAGAAAAGAAAAAATAAATAAAAGAAAGAAAGCATACAAAACAAACAAAGTTAGAGAAAATATGTATATATATACACATACTAATCATAACAAAGGTTAAAAAGAAAAAGAATTTCCTCTTTTGAAAATTGATTCTCAAGAAATGATTTAAATCTTTGTATAATTACTTTGAATACATTACCATTTCTAGGATCCTCAATGTCAATCGTCTCATAAGGATATACCTCTTTTACAACAAAAGGATCACTCCACCTTAATCTCAATTTTCTAAAAATAAATGCAATCGAGAATTATAAAGCAAAACCTTTTGACCAACCTCAAATGTTTTTCTTGAAATTTTATTATCATGAAATTCTTTGATTCTTGTTTTATGAATTTTAGAATTCTTATATGCATCATTTCTCATTTCTTAAAGTTCATTGATTTACAATTTGCATAATTTTGAAACTTCATCAAAGTTGAAGTTAAACATTTTGATTGCCCAATAAGCTTTATGAGAAAGTTTTCCATAAACTATCCTATAAGGATACATGCCTAATGATGTTTTAAAAGCAGTTCTATATGCCCAAAGTATATCGGTAAGTCTAAGAGACCAATCTTTATGATTTGGGTTAATTGTCTTTTTCAAAATTTGTTTTATCTCTCCATTTGCAAGTTCAACTTGTCCATTTGTCTGATGGTGATAAGTGGTTGCAATTTTATGTATGATTCCATATTTTCTCATTAAAGTTTCAAAAATTTTGTTACAAAAATATTTTTCCCCATCATTGATAATAGATCGAGGAATTCCAAATCGACTTAAAATATTTTATTTCAAAATTTTTATCACTATTTTGTGATCATTATTTCAAGAGGGAATTGCCTCGATCCATTTTGAGACATAATCTATGGCGACCAATATATAAATAAAACAAAATTATAATGGGAATGGTCCGATGAAATCAATACCCCAACAGTCAAATATTTCAATCACAAGGATGGGGTGTAAGGATATTATGTTTCGCTTTGAAATGGATCATAACTTTTGATAATTTTCACAACTTTTGCAAAACATGTAAGTGTCTCTGAATAAAGTTGACCAATAAAATTCACATTGCAATACATTTGCAACGATTCGTATTTTAAGAGAGCATAAATTTGCTATTGGTAAGTCAATTTCTGATTTAAGGTATTAGTCTTTCAATTGTCATGCATAAAATCTTAATAGAAGAATCTTACAAACCATCTATTGAACATCAACGTAGACTAAATCCCATAATAAAAGAGGTTGTAAGAAATGAAATCTTGAAATGGTTGAATGCCAAAATTATTTATGCAATTTTTGAAAGTTCTTAGGTCACTCCGATTTAAGTAGTTCTAAAAAAATGGTGGCATGACCATAATTCAAAATGATAACAATGAACTAATACCTGGAAGAATGGTCATAGGTTGGCGAGTATGTATTGATTATAGAAAACTCAACAAAGCTACTCATAAGGACCATTTTCCCCTCCATTTATTGATCAAATGTTAAACTGACTTGTAGGGTATCAATACTATTGTTTTTTTTATGGTTGTTCAAGGTACAATTAAATTGTCATAGCACTTGAAGACCAAGAGAAAACAACATTCACATGCCCTTATGGTACTTTTGCTTTTCGAATAATGCCATTTGAATTATGCAATGCTCCAACCACATTTCAAAGATGCATGATGGCAATTTTTTCATGACATGGTGGAGAACATAATAGAAATTTATATGGATGATTTTTCAGCATTTGGCTCCTCATTTGATATATGCTTACATAATCTTTCTCTTATTTTGTAGAGATGTGAGGAGACTAACCTTGTTTTGAATTGGGGAAAGTGTCATTTTATGGTAAAAAAAAATATTGTATTAAGTCACTAAGTATCCTCCGATGGACTTGAGGTAGACCGAGCAAAAATTATTGCTATTGAAAAACTTCCACCACCAATCAATGTGACAATTGTTCGTAGTTTTTTGGGACATACCGGGTTTTATAGAGGATTCATTAAAGATTTTCAAAAATTGTAGAACTTTTGCAACCTTTTGGAAAAAGATAAGCCATTTGATTTTAATGTTGATTGCCTACAGGCCTATGATCATATGAAGAATGTTCTTATTTCAGTTTCTATTATGGTGGCTCCGGATTGAACCCAATCATTTGAGCTTATGTGTGATGCTAGTGATTATGCGGTTGGAGCGATGTTAGAACAAAGAAGAGATAAAACGTTTAGGGTCATTTTCTATGGAAGCTGAATACTTGATGATGCCAACAAAATCACACCACTACTGAAAAACAATTGTTAGACGTTGTTTTTTCATTTGATAAATTTTATGCTTATCTGCTAGGTACCAAGGTGATAGTGCATACCGATCTTACTGCTATTAGATATCTCTTTGCTAAAAGGGATGTAAAACCAAGGCTAATTCGATGGATACTTCTTTTCCAAGAATTTGATCTTCAAATCAAAGATAAGAAGGGGAGTGAAAGTATGGTGGCTGATCATTTATCGAGGTTGGAGCAGAAAAATGAGAACTTTGAAGGGCCAATTAAAGAATCTTTCCCAGATGAGTTTATTTTGTCAATCAAAGAAAATTTACCTTGGTATGCAGATTTTTTGAATTATCTTGCAGTTGGATTATTGCTCTCGGACCTCATATATCATCAAAAGAAAAAATTCTTACATGACATGAAATCATATCTATAGGATGATCCCTTGCTCTTCAAAAGGTGTTCAAATTTTTGTGATTCATAGATGCATTCAAATGGAGAAAACAAATGAAATTCTAAAGCATTGCCATTCATCCCTAGATGGTGGTCATTTTGGACCCACAAGGACAACTTCTAAGTTATTGCAATTTGGTTTTTATTAACCAACTTTGTTTAAGGAATATTGTACTTTTGTGCAGACATGTGACCAGTGTCAAAGGGCTGGAACATTTACTAGACGCCATGAGCTTCCTTTAACTAACATAATAGAAGTTAAACTCTTTGATGTTTGGGGGATTGACTTCATGGGACCATTTCCTCCATTAATTAGCTGATTATACATTTTACTTGCTATGGATTATGTCTCCAAGTGAATAGAAGCAATTGCCACACCTATATTTTCTCTCGTTTGGCATACGTAGAGCAATTGTAAGTGATGAAGGTTCTCATTTTTGCATTGAAAAATGATAAAAATGAAGAGATTATGAATTGAAGTGTAATACCCAATCCTCACACTACTCACTTGGTCAATGTGATTCATGCATTACATGCTACTTATATGCTAATTTGCATTAACATTTACATGGCATCTTATGTAGCATTCTTAATTGTTAGACTTGTAATGCTATCACATGATATTAGTAGCTGAGATCTTATAACATAATTTAGAAATTCTATATTTAAATAATTAGATCGAGGTGTTTTAAAAGTATACATCCATGGATTAACATATTTGGGATATTGAACATGATATAATGTGATTTAAGTGTCATAATACAAGGTCCATATGTGCATATGATTTTAGAAATGCAAACTAGACAATCATTTAAGAATCGGATATCAATCGGTTTGGAGATCGAATGAACGGACATAGGAATTACCTATGGTAATGAATGGTGACTAAGATAGGTTGCAACCTTATAACAATATGTGAGACACACAAGATTAGGGCTGCAAGATAAGGGAGAAAATCAAATTATACCATTATATGCCACCTCAAGCTTTGCCACTCATGCTTTCTTATTAAGCTTAAGCTAACATCTCAAGCTAACACCTCAAACCCTTCACCCTTAAGCCATGACCAGACCCTCATTTTAGACATTTTCATCTTCCAAACACATATATTAAGGTATCCAAGTGCTCTAAATTGATTTCAAGTTGAAATAAAAACAAGAAAAGTAAAAGAGAAGTGATTACCACCAAGTTTAACCTCAAAATCTGCATAGGTAACACTTATCTACAGTTTTGCCTTTGGTTTTTAGATTATTCTGAATGGTTTTATTGTTTACTAAGCTTTAAATATCTCTTATAAAAGTTTTAGGAAGTTTTTAGTTAGACTTTGGTGCACAAAGAATGGGTTTTTGATGACAAACACTTAATAGGAAATACTTGTGGCAGAAACTGTCACCTTACTATTTTCTTGTGTTTTAGGCTTCAAAAGTGTATGGTATGTTGAATAAAACAAATAATTATTACCATTTACATGTCCATATATGAGTTAAGAGTATTGGATTAGCAAAATCTGTTTTGGTGTGCTGTGAAAGAGACTGAATTAGGGGAGTTAAATCCATTAGTTTTGGCACGAATATAACCTGGTTGTCTCTGTGTATATTTTATATAAGTGTGGTAAAAATTTGGGAGAGATTGAGTATACGTAAGGGTGCCAAAACCATTAATGTCATGAAGTGCACAAAACTGTCACCGTAGGAAAAATCTATTTCAGTATGCTGTGAAGGGAGCTGAACTTGGGAAGCTATATCCGTGAGTTTTAGCCATTCTATGACATTGTTACATTGTTTTTTATGTTCTCTAAGTGTGATAAAAATTAGGGAATGAATGAATATGTCTAAGGGTGTCAAAATCATCATACAAATTAATGTGGCAACAAGAAAATATGAAGTGGTGAATCTGTCCCATTTGGTTCATTAACATGTTCCAACATAGATGTGGTGCATTTGATCCCTAAAATTTAGGGAAATATTGTAAGAGATATAATACATCAATTAAATAAGGTTAGTATACATTTAAGATGTGGAATAAAGGTACGTAGAAGGTTGTATTCGGTTATAGTTTCTAAGTGGTAAGGTTGTTTAGTTAAATTGAGATTCAAGATCTTTATACTACATTAGGTATAATGAACTTGTTAATTGAGGATGGTGATTGATATCTTGTATTTTTATAGATTGTTTCACATCTAGGGTTGGGGAGTAATACTTAAGAAACCTAGAAGTAACACATAACCGATCAGAGGTAAGTAAAGATTCATTTGCAACTATAATGCATAGATATAGTAAATGTGTGATTATAATACCATAGATCATATGTGCATAGCAGAGGGCACACATTACTATCATTCATGTCCATTGAGCATACATACATTGGCATTGGTACGTGCATGCATCATATACAAGTATTGTGATAAATCTTGCATTACACAACATGATTCTGAAAAAGGAAAATATTTTACTGACCACTACTAGTGCACCGAAACATGTATAGATTTGCATGGTTGTATGCATGGATTTGCAGGTTCGCGTGTATGGATTTGCATGCGTATGAGTGTGCATGGATTTGCATGCTTTTATGATTATTAGCCATTGGATTATGGCGATGTGTAGAGCTCTTTTCCGGTGCATGGGATAGTAGCATTGGTCAGGGGGCCAAGAAAGAAATGATTTTGAGAGATTTGAGAGAAATGTTTAGATGCATGGAATTGCATTGTGGGCATAACATTTTGAGATGCATGACTTGATATTGTGGATTATTCTTTGAAATGCATAATCTTTACTTGTTGAGCGTTAGCTCATATAGTTTATGCATTGTAGGTGAGTTTGGTGATACTTGATACCATGGACTTACTCGGTAAGTTGTTGGGGTTCCTACAGGTTCTGAGGATCAGTGTACATGAATGATAACCTGTTGGGTTGTGTTGTGGACATATTTTAATTTTTACATTCATTATTATTATGTAAAGTACTGACTATATATAAACAATGATTTTTCTATATACAGGGTTATACGTGAGAAAATACTTTACTGTTTCTCAAAGTACTACATTTGACAAAAGTAAATATATATATATATATATATATATATATATATATATATACACATGCACACACATGTGCTACCTTGTCAAAATTATTGTTATACCAATATCTATATTTAGTGGTGGGGGTGTTAAATGAAGTGTATGATTTGAACTCCCTAAAACAAATAGACCCCATTGCATATTACAAAAAAAAAAGTTTGGGGGTAATCAAAGATAAAAAAGAAAAAGAAAAATGGGATGTTCAATAAAGAAAAATGAAGGGATTGATGAAGAAGTTGGTGCTCAATCATAAAGGTTCTAGTATGATTGTGTAAAATGCATAATTTTTTATCTACAATTTTCCATATTTTTCCACCATTACCCAAGTGTCACAATACAAGTTTTGGAAGTTCTTTTGATCTTTGATGCTATGATCTACCTATATTAGTGGAGATGTGTGTGAAAACAAAGCCTATGGATTTTTGTAAGCACTTCAAAAGTAGATGAAATATGAGTAGTTGACTTTATAAACCTATCCGGATGATAAATGAAAGTTGATAAACTACTACTACCACACTTACACACATAAGACCATGAAGTTAAGTGAAACCAATATGCATGTTAACATGTAAACTTGATATATTTTTCTAATCCTTTGAGATGAGATGTTAGAAAAATCTTTCTTGACTTTTGTAACTTGATTCATAGAGGGGTTGTTTTTGAGAATTAAATTTTGATGCTTGAGGACAAGCAAATTTTCAAGATTGGGGGTATTTGATAAGTTGGTTTTATATCAACAATTAATATGTATTTTTCTTAAGATTTGCTTTGTTTTCAAGTGTTTATGTTATGTTTTATGAATTTTTTTTGAAATCTTGTCGGTAATGGAAAAATGAGAAGAAAATAGAAAGAAACAAAAACTTGGTTGAAATTTTGAAAACTTGCATTGTGGTGCTAGTGATGGCAGTGTTTGTATTTTAATAATAACTCTTCGTTATAATATGATATTGATTTGATTCTTGATCTATTAGAAAACCAAGATATAGATCTACAACATTTATTTTTACCATAAAATCCAGTTCTTTCAATTTCAATGAGAAATATTAAGTTCAAAAGTCTTAAACTTTCTAATATGACACATCTTGGTATTTTAGGCATAACTCTCTCCACAGATGTCATATTGAGTTGATTCAAGATTCTATGGAAATCCAAGATATAGAGATATAATTCATTAAAAGATATAAAAATATAATTTAGAATTAAAAGAGCTAAAAAATGGCTTGCAAAAAGAATCATCCTACATGAGCTTGGGCGCTAAGTGGTGAAAACAGAATACATGGCACTTAAGCGCTGTTCTTTCATGCCTAGGTGCCCTTTGAAGCTATTGAAAATAGAATACATGACACCTAGGCACCATTCTTCCATGCCTAAGCACCATCTGAAGTGCTGAAAATTGAATACATGGGGCCTAGTCGCCGTTCTTCCACGCTTAGGTGCCAAACAACTTTTAATTCTAAAAGTGTATTTTTTTTACTTGGATTTTGGACATTAATTATGGGAAACTATAAAATATAACTTCCAAAAAGATTTTGGGGATCTCTTATGGGTTACAACTTGCTAAGAAAAAGGAGTTTAATGGAGAGAAAAAGAGGAAAAAAGCCAATAAAAGAGAAAAGATTTCAGGGGTTTTTTGATGAAAAAGAGAGAATCATCTTTAGTTAAAAAGGAAAGATTGGCATCAACATAGAAAGGGGGCATTCTTGGAGAAAATGAAGCTATTTTTGGAGAGAATGAAGCTATTCCTGGAGACAATGAGAACTTCAACCATTCCTCTCACTTCACAAATCGGTGAACAATTTTCATATTATTTCTTATGTATTTCTTGAAGTTATATTCATCCATGATAAAAACTAAGCTTTTTTTTTCTAGTTAATGATGTAACCTTATTTGATCTTATGTTTTGAGTTCCAATCAATATTAGTTCAAGTTATTCATCTCGTTTGTGTTATCTTGTTTAGTATTACATCTTGATTATTTGGCCATTAACTGAGATTATTTGATGTATGAGATTTGATACTTGAGAGATGGAAGATTATGCATGATCATAAGGATAACACAACCTAAAAATCATAAAGTTGAGAAGCTTATGAAACCTTTGAAGTTTTGAAGAAGAATTCGTTGAACTTTTGTAGAGTTTTATTCTTGAATTTTTATAGAGATATTGAAACTCATGTAGGAAATCCTTGTCAATTCGGCACTGAGAGAGGGAATTGATGAGCTTAGGAATTATTAAGTTACAAATATTGTTGACTTGAATTGGTATGTTTTGGAATGAACATCATAAGTGATAATTAGGTAAGTTATTCCCCTAAAATTTATTACTTATAAGGTATTTGTTGTATTGCTTCTAAAAACTCGCATTTTTTATCTTACTTTACTTTGTTTACCAATCAGCACTCGATTTTCTAGATAAAATTGGGACTATTTGAACTACGCTACTTGATGCAATTTTTTATTAAAATCCTTGTGGATACTTAACTCAACTCACTATTGAATTAAAACTTAACACTGTACACTTGCAATTTGCAAAATATTTCATGAAAAGTTTTTGGTGCCGTTGCTGGGGATTGTTTTATCATAATTGCATTAATATTATCATAGCTTAGTCTTGATTTTAGTTTAGATTATTTTTACTTTCTTCCTATATTTTGATGTTGTCTTGTCTTACATTGGATTATACATATTTGTATGCTTAAGGCTAGGAGTCTTGACTTGGGTTATTTTCATCCACAAATCGAGCGGACTCTTCGAGCTATTATAGCAGCAAACAAATTTAACAATCAAGCCATGACGGATAACATCAACAATGCCAATATGAACGCTAATCTTCCATTGCAACAACCACTACCACAACGAGCTATTCGAGGCTATTTTCAACCAACCATGAACTAAAACTACTCTGGGATAGCTCGAAAATCGATCAATGCCAACAATTTTGAGCTTAAACCATCTCTCATTAGCGCGTGCAATAGAATTAATTTGGAGGAAGTGCGTTGGAGTATCTTAATGCACACTTAGCCATGTTTTTGGAGATTTACGACACCATAAAAATGAATGGAGTGCCCGACGCTGCCATTACACTTTGCTTATTTCTATTCTCACTCCAGGACAAAGCTAGATTATGGTTACAATCTTTAGCACCATGTAGCATACCAAGTTGGAACGACTTGACATACAAATTTCTTGCTAAAGTACTTTCCACCAAGCAAGACACTTCAACTCAAGAGTAAGATAGCTCAATTCTGTTAACGAGATTTTGAGCTACTACATAACAAATGTTGTCGTAGTTGGGACTTTGATGTTTAAGACCGCAGATGAAGCCTTTATTTTGCTTGAGGAGATAGCTACTAATAGCTATCAATGGCCCCGAGAGATCTTTCATTAAAAAGATTGCTGGTGTTCTTGAGGTAGATTCATTGACATAATTAGCTGCACAAGTTTTTGCTCTTTCTAATGGAGCTTCTCAAGGAATGGATTCCATGGCATCCACTGGAACTTTATTTATAGAAACCAAAGATAATGGGCCAATAATCATAATTTCAATTTTAGGGGAAATCAATTACCTACTCACTGTCATTTGTGGCTTATAAATCATGCAAAAAAATTCATTTGCCAACACTAAAAATGTGCTTCAACCCCTACTGGTTTACAACAATCCACTAAATCCCAACCCTTAAATATGTGAGAAAAAGGCATCATTGGAGGATTTGTTAAGCACTTTCATTAGCGAGACAAGAGCTAATTGAATAAGAATGAAGCAAAGATAGAAAACATTGAGACTCAATTGGAGCAACTAGCTTCAAGTTTAGGAGCTCAAACCAAATCAATGAAAACTTAAATTGGACTTCTAATGGAGCTTCTCAAGGAATAGATTCCATGGCATCCACTAGAACTTCATATATGGTAACCAAAGATAATGACCAAGTAAACTTTGTCAATAACCATAATTTCAATTTTAGGTGAAATCAATTACCTACTCACTATCATCCGTGGCTTAGAAATTATGTGAATTTTTATTATGCCAACAATCGAAATGTGCTTTAACCCCCATCGAGTTACAATAATCTACCAAATCCCAACCCTCAAGTATGTGAGAAAAAGGCATCAATGGAGGATTTGTTAAGCACTTTCATTAGCGAGACAAGAGCCCGATTGAATAAGGATGAAGCAAAGATAGACAATATTGAGACTCAATTAGGACAACTAGTTTCAAGTTTAGGAGCTCAAATGAAATCAATGGAAAGTCAAACTGGACAGGTTGCTACTTAATTTAATGCTAAAAAACATAATGTAAACTTTCCAAGTGATACAAAAATTAATCCAAGGGAGCATTGTAAAGCCATCCAACTTCAAAGTGGAACCAAAATCAAGGGACCATAAATGAAAAGTTTGAACATTGATGAGCCAATGGTAAGCACTTTGAGTCAAAGTACTATGGAGGAACAACTAAAGGAAGAAGAAAGGTAATCAAATGAACAAACAAGGGTTGAGAAGCTAAAATGTACTCCTAACTTCGAAAATTCTCCTAAATTTAATGTTCCTATTCCTTTTCCACAGAGATTTTAAAAGAAAAAGATTGATTCATAATTTGCAAATTTTTTGAAAATCTTCAAGAAAATTCATATCAGTATTTCTTTTGCATATGCTCTTGAGTAAATGTCCAACTACGCAAAATTCATGAAAACTGTGATGTCAAGAAAAATGCGATTGGTGGAGTTTGAATCTATGAATCTCGCACAAGAGTATAGTGCCATTTTACAAAAAAAGCTTTCTCAAAATTGAAGGATCCACGGAGTTTTACTATTCTTTGTACCATAGGAGGATCTTTGTTTGATAAAGAATTATGTGGTCTTGGAGCAAACACTAATTTGATGCCATTTTTTGTTATCAGAAAATTAGGAATTAGAAAAGTCAAACCATCCACTATTATCTTGCAATTGGTGGATAGGTCTCTCACTTATCAAAGAGAAGTTGTTGAAGATGTATTGGTAAAAGTGGATAAATTCATATTTGCTACAGATTTTGTGGTGTTAAATATGGAGGAAGATCAAGAAATTCTTTTAATTCTTGTCGACCATTCCTTGCTACCGAGCATGCTTTGATTGATGTGCAATGTGGTGAATATACTCTAAGAGTTAATGAGGATGAGTGATGTTTAACATTTATCATGCACTGAAATTTCAAGAGGAACCACATATTTGTAATAGGATTGAAATGTTAGAAACTTGCTTGCAAGATCATTTTCTCAAACAAATTCCTACCGAACCTTCAGATAATGCATTGTTCATTCCGTAATGCAAGGTAATGACCATGATATGGATAATAAGGATTTAATGCATTACTTGCTCTTTCTTAAATGAGGAGAGGTGGAGTTGATGAAGAATAAATGCATGGAAGCAATAAAAGATACCACATTGCACATCAAGGAACAAACAATATCACCGAAGTTGAAAGAACTTCCTAAGCATTTGTTGTATGAATTTCTAGGTGCTAACAACTATTCGGTAATTATTTCAGCATCCCTCTCTCCTTTAGAGGTTGAGAAGTTGCTTCGTGTTTTAAGAGAGCATAAATTTGCTATTTGTTAGTCTACTTTTTGATTTAAAAGGTATTAGTCCTTCAATTGTCATGTATGAAATCTTAATGGAAGAATCTTACAAACCATCTATTGAACATCAACGTAGACTAAATCCTGCAATGAAAGAGGTTGTAAGAAATGAAGTCTTGAAATGGTTAATGCTGGAATTATTTATGCAATTTTTGATTGGTCTTGGGTGAGTCTAGTTCAAGTAGTTCCAAAAAAAGGTGGCATGACCATAATTCAAAATGATAAGAGTGAATTGATACCAACAAGAACGGTCACAGGTTGACAAGTATGTATTGATTATAGAAAACTCAACATAGGTACTCATAAGGACCATTTCCCCCTCCTATTTATTGATCAAATAGTAGTCCGACTTGTAGAGTATCAATACTATTATTTTCTTGATGGTTATTTGGGGTACGATCAAATTGTCATAGCACCCAAAGACTAAGAGAAAACAACATTCATATGCCCTTATGATACTTTTTCTTTACGAAAAATGCCATTTGGATTATACAATGCCCCAGCCACACTTCAAAGATGCATGATGGCAATTTTTTCATGACATGGTGGAGAACATAATGGAAATTCTTAAGGATGTTTTTTCAGTATTTGGCTTCTCATTTGATACATGTCTACATAATATTTCTCTTTTTTGCAGAGATGTGAGGAGACTAATATTGTATTAAATTGGGAAAAGTGCCATTTTATGGTAAAAGAAGGTATTGTTTTAGGTCACCGAGTGTTCTCTGAAGGACTTGAGGTAGACCGAGCAAAAATTATTGCTATTGAAAAACTTCCACCACCAATCAATGTGAAAGCTATTCGTAGTTTTTTTGGACATACCGAGATTTATAAGATTCATTAAAGATTTTTCAAAAATTGTAGAACCTTTGTACAACCTTTTGGAAAAAGATAAGCCATTTGATTTTAATGTTGGTTGCTTACAAGCCTTTGATCACATCAACAAAAATATAATTTCAAATTTTCTTAAGGTGGTACCGGATTGGACCCAATCATTTAAACTTTTATATGATGCTAGTAAATTATGTGATTGGAGCGGTGTTAGGACAAATAAGAGATAAAAATTTTAGGGCCATTTACTATGCAAGTCGAACACTTGATGATGCCCAACATCATCACTGAAAAAGAGTTGTTAGCTGTTTTTTTGCACTTAATAAATTTTGTGCTTATCTTGTAGGTACCAAGGTGATACTATATACCGATCATACTGCTATTAGGTACCTCTTTGCTAAAAGGGATGCAAAACCAAGATTAATTCGATGGATACTCCTTCTTCAAGAATTTGATCTTGAAATCAAAGATAAGAAGGGAAGTGAAAATATGGTGGCCGATCACTTATTGAGCTGGAGTAGGAAAATGAGAACTTTGAATGGCCAACTAAAGAATATTTCCCAGATGAGTTTATTTTGGGAATTATCTTGTTCCTGGATTATTGCCCGAACCTCACATATCATCACAAGAAAATATTCTGTGATTCTACGATTCGGAGATGCATTTAAATGGAGAAAACCAATGAAATTCTAAAGCATTGTCATTCATTCCCATGTGGTGGTCATTTTGGACCTACAAGGACAACTTCTAAGGTATTGTAATCAGATTTTTATTGGCCAACTTTGTTTAAAGATTGTTACACTTTTGTGCAGACATATGACCGGTGTCAAAGTTTTAGAACAATTACTAGACGCCATGAGCTTCCTTTGACTAACATAATAGAAGTTGAACTCTTTGATGTTTGGGGGATTGACTTCATGGGACCATTTCGTCCATTAATTGGCCGATCATATATTTTACTTGTTGTAGATTATGTCTCCAAGTGGGTAGAAGTAATTGTCATAGCTACTAATGATGCCAAGGTAGTGCTTAAATTCTTGCACAAATATATTCACTCGTTTTGGCACAACTAGAGCAATTGTAAGTGATGAAGGTTCTCATTTTTGCAATAAAATGTTTAATAACCTTTTGGCTAAGTACTGTGTAAGACACAAGGTAGCTTTTGGGTACCATCCTCAATTAAATAGACAAGCCAAAATCTCAAATCGAAAAGTGAAATAAATCCTTGAGAAAATGGTAAGCATACTAAAAGGATTGGGCACATAAGTTTGATGATGCATTGTGGGCATACCACACAACATATAAAATTCCTATAGGTATGTCTCCTTATTGATGTGTTTTATTGAAAAAGCTTGTCATCTCCCTATTGAGCTAGAACATAGAGCATATTGGGTTGTGCAACAACTAAAATTTGATACAAAGGCAATTGGAGAAAAAAGATTGCTGCAACTCAATGAAATTGAGGAATTTTGGCTTGATGCCTACGAAAATGCTAAAATATATAAAGAAATAACTAAACAATGGCATGACAAAATGATATTGAGAAGGGAATTTCAACCTAGAAAACTTGTGTTGCTTTTTAATTTTAGATTAAAACTTTTTTGAGAAAATTGAAATCTATATGGTCGGTCCCTTCATTATCAATAAGACATTTTCATTTAGGGCGGTGGAGCTCAAAGGTAAGGATGACACATTATTTTGTGTAAATGGACAAAGGTTGAAATGTTATTATGGAAATGAAATTAGAAGATGTCTAATCTTCTACTTGGAGAAGCAACATAAGGTAATCAATTTTGGTCTAGCTAAAGACTTTAAACAAAGCGTTTCTTAGGAGGTAACCCAAGCTCACTTTTCTTATTTTTATGTGTGTTATTTTATTTACTATTATTCTTATGTTGTTTCATATCATGATGACTGTTCCTTGATATTTTACTCATTTTTGCAAGTTAAAGATTGAAATTTCAAAAAAAAAAAAAAAACAAAGCAGCATGCCATGGCATGCATGTATAGCAGGGTTTTAAATCCAAAAGAAAACCTCCAATCCTTCCTGCATACTCATCATCTTCATCTGATGACACCTCTTCCACCTAGGACTAAACACCACCCATTTTCAGGAAAGTCCTCTTGTTTTACAATTCTCTCAATCATTTAGGACAATATTGATATTAAGTTTGGGGGAGGTGGAGTTCAAGAGTTGAGGAGTTTAGGATAATTTCTTATAGCTTGAGAAGTTTAAGGCTTGTTTGTAGCTAGTTGAGTTTAGTTTATTGACCATCAAGTTTAGTGTGAACTATGTGTATGTTTAAAAAAAAAGTGAATATTAGAATAATTACATTTGTTTACGTGTTTAAACATAAAAAAATGGTTTTATTTACTTTATGAGGTCTTATGAATCTTGATGCAATTGAGTTACATTTAATTGTATAGAGAGTTTATAAGGGCTAATTGTTTCCTAAATGATCCTACCAATCCCTAGAACTTGTTTGATCACTAGTCGAGGTAAAATCCTAGATGGTATAGAATTAGAAAGATGATTTAGGCCATTTTTGGACCGTTTGAGCCTTTGAAGTCAACCTTTACTTGAATAATTCTCTAGTGTCCCCTCTTGAGCCTATTAAAATAATTTTTTCGACACTGCATATGCATTATCGAGCTTTATGAAAAATTCTAATTTTTGACCCTTGTTCTTCTCATTTACATAATCATTCTCGAATTAATTCTTGTATTAAAAAAATGAAATAAAAAGAGAAGAAAAGATTGAAAATGATGAAAATGAAGAGATTATGAATTGAGGTGTATCATTTGAACTCCCTAAAACAAATAGACCCCCGTTGCATATAACATAAGAAATAAGTTTGGAGGTAATCTAAGATTAAAAGAAAGAAAAATGGGATGCTCAATAAAAGAAATGAAGGGATTAATGAAGAAGTTGGTGCTCATTCATAAAGGTTCTAGTATGATTATGTAAAATGGGTAATTTTTAGCTAAACGTTTCCATATTTTCCCACCATTACCCAAGCTTCATAGTACAAGCTTTTGAAGTCCTTTTGATCTTTCATGCTATAATCTATCTACATTAGTGAAGACTAGTGTGAAAACACAAGCCTTTGGAGTTTGGTAAGCACTTCAAGAGTGGATCAAATATGAGTAGTTGACTTTATAAACCTATCCGAATGATAAATAAAAGTTGATAAACTACTACTTTCACACTCACATACACAAGACCATGAAGTTAAGTAAAACCAATATTCATGTTAACATGTAAACTTGGTATATTTTTCTAATCTTTTGAGATGAGATGCTAGAAAGTCTTTCTTGACTTTGGTTACCTGATCATAAAGGGTGTTATTGATAATTCATGTTTGACGCTTGAGGACAAGCAAAACTTCAAGTTTGGGAGTATTTGATAAGTTGATTTTATACCAATAATTCATATACCTTTTGATTAATATTTGGTTTGTTTTCAAGTGTCTATGTTAAGATTTATGTATTTAGTTTGAAATCTTGTAGGTAATGGCAAAATGAGAAGTAAATAGAAAGAAAAAAAAACTTGGTTGAAATTCTGAAAAACCCGCAGTATGGTGCTTCGAATGGCAGTGTTTGTATTTTAATCATAAATTTTTGATCCAATATCATATTAACTTGATTCTTAATCTAATGAAATCTAAGGGATAGATATACAACTTTTATGTTTACCACAAAATTTATTTCTTTCAATTTCAATAAGAAACATTGGGTTCAAGAGTCAACACTGGACTGAAACTTTCTGGTATGACACATCTTGATATTTTAGGTATAACTCTCTCCACATGTCATATCATTTGATTCAAGCTTCTATGGAAAGTGAAGACATAGAGCTACAATTCATTACAAGATATATAAAGCTAATTTAGACTAGAAAGAGCTCAAAAATGGCTTGCAGAAAGAATAATCCTACATGAGCCTAGGCACTGAGTGCTGAAAATAGAATACGTGGCACCTAGGCGCCATTCTTTCACACCTATGCGCCCTCTTAAGCTGCTGAAAATAGAATACATGGTGCCTAGGCATCGTTCTTTCATGACTAAATGTTGTCTGAAGTGCTGAAAACATAATACATGGTGTCTATGTGCCATTCTTCCATACCTAGGCGCCAAACGACTTGAAAATTCTGAAAGTAAGTCTTTTTTTACTCGGATTTTGGATATTTATTATGGAAAACTATAAAATCTAACTTCCAAAAAGACTTCGGGGATCTCTTGGGGGCTACAACTTGCTGAGAAAAGGGAGTTTGTTAGAGAAAAAGAAGGCTACAACTTACTAAGAAAAGGGAATTTAGTGGAGAGAAAAAAGGGAAAAAGCCAAGAAAAGAGGAAAGATTTCAAAGGTTTTTTGAGCAAAAAGAGAGAATCATCTTGACTTAAAAAGGGAATATTAGCATCAACCTAGAAAGGCGGCATTCTTGGAGAGAAGAGAGCCATTCTTCGAGAGAAAGAAGCCATTACTGGGGAGAATGGAGCCATTCTTGAAGAGAATGAGCCATTCTTGGAGACAAGGAGAGTTTCAACCATTCTTCTCACTTCACAAATTGGTGAAAAAATTTCATGTTCTTTCTTATGTATATCTTGAAGTTATATTTATCCATGATGAACTAAACTTTTCTTTCTAGAGGATGATGTAACCTTATTTGATCCTATATTTTGAGTTCCAATTAAAATTAGTTCAAGTTATTCATCTTGTTTGTGTTATCTTGCTTAGTATTGCTTTTTGATTATTTGTCCATTAATTGAGATTGTTTGATGTATGAGATTTGATACTCAAGAGAGGAAAGGTTATACATGATCATAAGGATAACACAACCTAGAAATATAGAGTTGAGAAGCTTATGAAACCTTTGATGTTTTGAAAAAGAATTCATTGAACTTTTATAATGATATTGAAATACATGTTGGAACTCATTGTCAATTTGGCACTTGAGAGAGAGAATTGATGAGCTTAGGAATTCTTAACTTATATATATTATTGACTTGAATTGGTATGTTTTAGACGGAAGAACATAGGTGAAATTAGATGAGTCATTCCTCTAGAATTCCTTACTCATAAGGTGTTTGTTATATTGCTTCTAAAAACTCCACTTTTGCCTTTGCATTTGTTATCTTACTCTATTTTGTTTACCAATCATCACTTATTTTCTAGATAAAATTGGGACTATTTGAACTATGGTACTTGATTCAATTTTTTATTACAATCGTTGTGGATACTCAACTCAACTCACCGTTGTATTAAAACTTGACACCATACACTTGCGATTTGCAAAATATTTCATGAACACAGTTGCACTTGAAGATCAAGAGAAAAGTACTTTTACATGTCCTTTTGGTACTTTTGCATATCGAATGATGCCTTTAATTTATATAATGCACCACCTACATTCCAACGATACATGCTTAGTATTTTTAGTGACATGGTAAAACGTTATCTTAAAGTCTTCGTGGATGAATTTTCTATTTTTGGTAATTCATTTAACGATTGCTTGTCTAATTTAAAAAACGTTTTGATCAGGTGTGAAGAAAAAAACTTTGTACTCAATTGGGAGAAATGTCATTTCATGGTAACAACTGGTATTATTCTTAGACATATTATTTCATCAAAGGTATTGAAGTAGACAAATCTAAAATCGAGTTAATTGCCAATTTGCCAATACCAAAGTATGTGAAAGAGATAAGATCACTTTTTGGACATGCTGGTTTTTATAGAAGATTTATCAAAGATTTTAATATAATAACTAAACTTTGTGTAATCTTCTAACAAAAGACACTATATTTGAATGGACTGAAAATTTTGAAAATGCTTTTGTTAAGCTTAAAAACATGCTTACGTCTGCTTCAATCATGTAGCCTCTAGATTGGACTTTACCTTTTGAAATAATGTGTGATGCCAATGACTATGCTGTTGAAGCTATCTTAGGATAAAGAAAAGATAAGAAACCATATGTCATTTACTATGCAAGTAAAACTTTGAATAATGCTCAATTAAATTATTCAACAACTGACAAAGAATTAATTATTATAGTTTTTGCTGACAAATTTAGATCTTATCTTGTTAGCTCACCAGTTGTTTTTTTCAGTGATCATGCAGTTTCAAAATATCTTTTGTCAAAAAAAAGATGCCAAACATTGGGTGGATTCTCTCACTACAGGAATTCAACATTATGATTCGAGATGAGAAATGAGTAGAGAATGTGGTGGCTGACCATTTGTCGAGACTCATTTGTGATGATTCATTTCAAACCACATCCCTTAATAACACTTTTCCTGATGAACAACTATTTAATGTTTCTATTTTACCTTGGTTTATTGACATAATTTTCTTGTGACATGAAAGATGCCACCACATTGGAATTCCCAAGATAAAATGAAGTTTTTGACCGAGGTGAAATTTTTTTATTGGGATGATCCATACCTATTCAAATAATATCTTGATTAAATCTTTTGGAGATGCATACCTGACAATGAGAAAGGTAATATTCTTAAATATTATCATTCAGGAGCATGTGGCGGCCATTTTTTAGCATATCTCACTCTCAAGTTGAAGCGTCTTGCTTGGTGGAAAGTAATTAGCAATAATTTTTTTGTGTCAACTCATTCCAACTCGGTATGCTACGTGGTGCAAAAGATTGTAACCATAGTCTAGCTTTGTCCTAAAGTGAGAATAGAAATAAGCAAAGACTAATGGCATCATTGGGTACTCCATTCATTTTGATGGTGTCGTAAATCTCTAAAAATATGGCTAAGTGTGCATTAGGATCTTCCAACGCACTTCCTCTAAATTAATTTTGTTGCACCAAGCTAATGACAGATGGTTTAAGCTCAATATCTCTATAAAGTTCAACAATAAAAGTCTACAAAAGTTTAATGAATTCTTATTCAAAACTTTAAAGGTTTCATAAGCTTATCAACTCTATGATTCCTAGGTTGTGTTATCCTTATGATCATATATAATTTTTTCTCTCTCGACTATCGAATTTCATACATCAAACAATCTCAATTAGTGGTCAAATAATCAAGATGCAATACTAAATAAGATAACACAAACAAGATGAATAACTTGAACTAATATTGATTGGAACTCAAACCATAGGATCAAATAAGATTATATCATCATCTAGAAATAAAAGTTTAATTCATCAGGAATGAATATAACTTCAAGAAATTCAGAAGAAAGAATATGGAAATTGTTCACCAATTTGTGAAGTGAAAGGAATGGTTGAACCTCTCCTTATCTCCAAGAATGGCTCATTCTCTCTAAAAATAGCTTCATTCTCTCCAAGAATGCCCCTTTTCTTGATTGATGTCAATCTTTCCTTTTTAACTCAAGTTGATTCTCTTTTTTTCCTCAAAAAACCCCTGAAATCCTTCATCTTTTCTTGGCTTTTTTCCATTTTTCTCTCCACTAAACTCCATTTTTCTTAGCAAGTTATAACCCTCTTTTTCTCCAACAAACTCCTTTTTCTTAGCAAGTTGTAGCCCCCCAATAGATCCCTAAAATCTTTTTGGAAGTTAGTTTTTATAGTTTTCCATAATTAATGTCCAAAATCCAAGTAAAAAAAACACACTTTCAAAATTTTCAAGTTGTTTGGCACCTAGGCGCGAAAGAACGGCCCCTAAGCACCATGTATACTATTTTTGGTACTTCAGATGGAACCTAAGCATCGAAGAATGGTGTGTGTGTGTGTGTGTGTGTGTGTGTGTGTGTGCAACAGGCTCTGTGTATGTGTATGTGCAATAGGCTTTGTGTCCAAAATAATAAAATCCACTAAAAAGTAAAACTTGTCAATTTGTACCAACACATCTTCTACTACTCCCTTTGGAACTTTAATCGAATGCTCAACTAGTTGGAGTACAACATAAGTTGTTTTAAGTTCTCCCAAACCTAACTATTCATGAACTGAGAAAGGTAGAAGATTTACACTAGCACCAAGATCAAGCAAAGTGCATTTTATTCTAGTGTTTCTTATGGTACATGAAATGGTTGGACAACCTAAATCTTTGTACTTGGGTGGAGTGAATTGTTAAATGACTAAACTAACACTTTCAATTAAAAATGCCTTCTTTTGTACTTGATATTTTCTTTTGATTGTACACAAATCTTTTAAAATTTTGGCATAAGGTGGAACTTATTTGATTACATCCAACAATGGAATATTAATCTTGACTTGTTTAAAAACTTCAAAGTTTTCAGCATTTGAGTTCAACTTTTGATTCGGTTGCAATCTTTGAGGAAAATGAGCTAAAGGTGAATATTTCTTTTTTATTATTTTCAAACTCACCTTCCTTAAACTTACCTTCATCGTCAAAACTATTTCTACTGTTCATTTCTAAAGGTTGATTAGAAACGTTTTCCTTGGAATGAATAGTCTTGTCAACAACTTTTTCATTACGAAGAGTTGTGACCGAATTAGCCTCCTTGATTGAATTTTCACCTGAAGAAGAAACATGACACTAAGTGGAAGGATTAGGTTGAGGTTGGGCAGGAAATTTACCTTTTTTATAAGTACGCCAAGAGGTTGTCAATACTAAAAGGGTGTTTTTGATCTCATTGATGGCTTATGAAGTTTGGTTATTGATGTTTGTTTGTGCATGCATAAATTCTTACAAAGTTTTCTCAATAGATTTTGTATGTGGAAATAAATAAAATCACTGTTCATATTTCTCCATCAAGAAGTTTACCCTTTCCCTCAACTAAATAAAATTTAGAAGGCATAATGAAAGTAGAAAAGACTGAAAATAGAAGAGAAACTAGAGAATATATTTATATTACTACTAGAAAACTTATATTACTACGAGAAAATATAACATAAAAAAAGACAACAATAAAACTTTATTTCTCCCTCTAAGGGTTTTTGTGTGTCTTGAATGCCATACAAGAGCCCCTATTTAGAGTAGAAGAGTGCCTAAATTGACATCTCCAAATTCACTCCAAATGCACTCTAAATTAACTTCAAATGTGCTCTAAATTCACATGTCCTTTTCATATCCAAAATTTCTCATAGATTTTTCTTCATGCAATCAGCTGAATTTGAAAAAGTGATGAACGTAAAAATTGTATTTATCTGTTAACTTCATTTGCTAACTTGAACCCCCTAATTCCAAACATTAGGGAGAAAGTTATGCTTGATTTAAAGAGATATGTCAGCATAGATAGATCATTTCCAATGCACACACTTAAATATTTTTTTGTAATTCTATCTCTTAGTTTTCAAATAAAGAAAAACTCAAGTCCATAGGACTTTTGAGCATGGAGCTATGCCCAAAATACCAAAATTTCACAAGTCTAAAAACATTCTTATTTTGAATTTAATGTAAGCCCAACAATCACTTGCAAATTTCAAGTGATTTCTTGCATATATTTTGATCTACACATGATGGATTTAGATGAAAATGGTCATTTTCTTCTAATTATGATGCTTTTTTGATCCAATGAAATATTATCTTCCAACTTGCTCACGAAACGTATTATCTTCTTTGGTTTTATTTTGGCTCTTTTTTATCTTTTTTTGTTTATTGATTCCCTAGCAAAAAATTAATAAAAGTATAATATTAACAAGAATAAAGTAAGGAAAGTATAAAGGATTTGATTTAAAAATATATCAAAATATGCACTTATCAATTTTGGCTCTTTTTTATCTTTTTTTATTCATTGATTACCTAACACAAAATATTAATAAAACTATAATATTAACAAGAATAAATCAAGAAAAGTATAAAGGATCTAATAAAAAATATATCCAAATATACACTTATCATAAAGCTTTTAATAAAGAAACTGATGTCAGGTCCAAGAGAGACCTTGGTAAGACTATTGTTGAGATCGTTGAAGAAGAAAGTGAGAATAAATTGAGACAAAAAACTGGAAGAGATGGATGAAAAACTAGGTATAATATGGAAGGAAGTCAAGAAGTCGAGCACTAATTTCTTCTCTCCTACTGAATCTCCATTTGTAGAAAGTATCATTAAGGAAAAAATTCCATCTAATTTTAAGATTCCTCAAATGGAGAATTATGATGGAACTTCGGACCCTCGTGATCATCTTGAGAACTTCCAAACTTATATGATGCTTCATTGGGGGAACAACGCCATCAAATATCGAGTATTCTCTGCTAGAAAAAAATGCAAGGGTTTGGTTTTTATCGTTGCCAGCAGCATCAATCAGCTCTTTCAAGCAATTGGCTCAGGAGTACCTTAATCACTTCGTTAACATTAAATGATATAAAAAAGTCTTAGCACACCTTAAGGGTGTGTGCCAAAATCAAGATGGATTCCTAGAGAGACTTTATCCAACATATCAACTAAGAAGCCCTCGAGGTTGAAGATCTTGATTAATCAATGGCCTTAGCAACACTCATGAATGGAGTTTGAAAATCTTCTCAATTTATCTTCTCTTTGGCAAAAAGCCACCATTGACTTTGGTCAACCTCTTCAATAGAGCAAAAAAGTACATTAATGCTGAAGAAATATCCAAACTTGGAATAGAGGCTAAATCCTTAGAGAAAAAGATGAGAATGGTGGTAATGGCTAAAGAAAAGGAAAAAGTTTGGATAGATTGTTTGTGACCATTAACTCACCAAAAGACTCAATAAACCCTCAAAAGTTTGAGAGGTACATTCCCTTGACTACCTCTAAGAATGAGATTTCAATGTACATTCAAGACAATGACTATGTCAAATAGCCTGCAAAAATGTGGACTCCTACCAACAAGAGAAACCACAATAAATATTGTTGGTAATGAAAGAAGAAGTTTCTTAGCCTCAACAAAGATATCCAAATAATCATAGTGCAAACAACCGAACCCTCAGGCCAAAAGTCTGAGAGCGAGAGATAATCCACCATGGCGGGAGTCATTGCCATCATTGTAGGAGAATTGTATTGAGGGAAAAGCAACTCAGGTAGAAAAACATATACCAAGAAACCTCAAGCGAAAGGTCCACAAGCGGAGGAATCTATCACCTTTTGTGGATGATGATATGGATGGGATCCTTACTTCTCATGATGATCCTATGGTCATCAGCCTAACCATAACCAATTATGAGCTAAGGAGAATTTTGGTGTATAGTGGAAGCTCGACAGACATCTTATTTTATGACACTTTCAAGGAAATGAAGCTAGAGACAATAGAGCCAGAGATAATAATTACTCTTCCATTCATAGCTGGGGACTAACCTTAGTAGACTATAGTCATGATAGATTTCCTGGTCGTTAAGGTACTCTCTACCTACAATGTTATCATTAGACGATAGAATAAGAGTTATCGTCTCAACATACCACATGCTTATGTAATTCCCTTTTAAGTATGGCATTGGACGAGTCCGAGGAGACCAAAGAATAGTAAGATAGTGTTATGTCGCTTCTCTCAAGAGAAAGACCAAGACTTCACAAACTTTAGTTGTTGAAAGTTTAGAACCCAACGATCAAGGTGAGAAATCAAGGGAACCAATAGAAGATCTCATTTATATTTAGTTATATGAAATAAATGATGAAAAGGCTGTGAAGATAGAGTCTTTATCAAATGAAGACATCAGAAGTAAGCTTGTTGTCCTCATCCATAAGCCTAATGACAATCTGAGGATGTGTGTAGATTTCACGGACTTAAACAAACCATGTCCAAAGAATAGCTTTCATCTCCCAAGGATTGGCCGACTAGATGCCACAACTGGATGTAAACTTCTTAGCTTTATAGATGCATTCCAGGGATACCATCAAATAAGAATACATCTTGATGATGAAGCAAAGACGTCGTTTGTCATTGAAAGGCAATTGTATTGCTACAAGGTCGTGCCCTTTAGTCTAAAAAATACAGGGGTGACTTATTAGAGGTTGGTTAACAAGATCGTTAAAGGTTAAATTAGGAAATATATGGAAGTGTGTGTGGACAACATGTGAAAAGTCCATGGGCATATATTATCATATAGTTGACCTCAATGAAGCATTTGCAGTTTTAACGTATTACAAGATGAAACTTAACCCTAACAAGTATGCCTTCGGAGTAACCTCTGGAAAGTCTCTTGGCTATATGGTCACTCAACAAGGGATTAAAGCCGATCCAGATAAAATCAAGGCATTGTTAGAGATGAATCCTTCTCAGACAGTGAAAAAAGTTCAAAGACTCACTAGACGACTAGCGGCCTATAGTTATTTTTTATCCAAGTTAGTAGAGCATAGTCTATCTTTCTTTAAGATTTTAAAGAAAGAGAAGAATTTCTCATGGACAGAGGAGTGTCAGAGAGCTTTCAAGGACCTAAAATCTTACTTGGGCTCTCCAGCACTCTTGATGAAGCCCTGGTAAAGAGAGGTGCTTTACCTCCAACTTTGGGATTTAGATGCAACGATAAGCTCATTATTGATTAGAGAAGAGGATGGTTTCCAAAAGCCAATCTATTATGTAAGCCGAGTCCTTAAAGGTGCTGAGATATAGGTAGATACGCTACCCAAAGGTTGAAAAATTGGTATTCATAGTGGTGGTCTCAACTCATAAGTCAAAATTTTATTTTCATGCACATACTATAGTAGTGTTCACTAACCAACCTTAGAAATAAATCCTGCAAAAGCTAGAGATATCAGGAAGGTTGGTGAAGTAGTGCAGCTCAGCGAGTTTGATATTCAATCTCGACCAGTACAAAAGCCCAAGTCTTAGTTGATTTTATAGTAGAATGCACTACCAAAGATGAAGAAGTTAGAACCTTAGCACCCGAGGTTGAGCCAGACCCTTAGTGTAAGAACAAAAAACCTCTAGACCTTATATGTTGATAGTTTATCAAACCTTGGGAGAGTGGTGCTGGTTTAACTTTGACTAGCCCCTAGGGTCATATCTTTAAATACGTCTTAAACTTTTATTTCAAAGCATCAAATAATGAGGATGAATATGAAGCTTTGATTACAGGGTTAAAGATAATGTTAGAGGTTGGAGAAAAATATGTGGAATCCTACAACGAATCTCAATTAGTGGTTCTTCAAGTCAAATGGGACTTTGAGGCTAAGGATCCTGTAATGGTTAGATATCTTGAGAATGTGAAGAGTCTGATAACTCAACTTGAATATTTTGAAATACGATATGTACCTCATACTAAGAATACCATTATCTAAGCTCGTGACTTCACCTTATCATGAAATTTCCAAGATAGTGCCGGTAGAAATCCTCTTTCATCGTAGCACAGAAGAAGGCCAAGTTCTAAACTTAGCACAAAAGCCTTGTTATATAGATCCTATCAAGGATTATTTGAAAGATGAAAAGTTGCCTAAGGACAAATAAAAAGTAAGGAGGATCACTTACTGCTTAGCTCGGTATACACTCATAGGAGATCATTTGTATAAGCGATCTCATACTTTACCTTATCTCAAATGTCTTTGGCCAAGTGGTATATGATAATCACCTTGGGGGCAAAGCCTTAGCACAAATAATCATGTGGCACAGCAAGGGTATCCTCAACAAAAGTGCAATTAGGGAAGACAAATTCAAATTTTAGCATCAGAAGTTCAAAAGAGCTTGGGGTCTACTGGCCTACCATGAAGGAATATGCTATGAGCTTTATCAGAAGATGTATGAAATGTTAGACGCATGCTAACATTTTCTACTCCAACAGTACCAACATCCTCATTGTGTACCCTTTGGCCCTTTTTTGTGTGGGAAATGGATATCTTGGGACCATTTTCTCATGCCACCAAATAAAGAAAATTTCTGATAATGGTTGTAGACTACTTCACCAAGTGGGCTAAAGTTGAGCCTTTAGCTCATATCACTAAAAAACAAATCAAAAACTATTTGTAAGTCCATTATATATCACTTTAAGGTTCAAAAGGCAATTATGACAGACAAATGAGAAGCAATTAGATAATGAACGCTTTCGTGAGTTTTGTGCAGGCCTCAACATTGATCTTCAAGCTGAGGTTGCTAATAGGACCATCCTGCAGGCTTTAAAGACATGGATGGATGAAGCCAAAAGTCTCTAGGTGAATGTCCTTCTTGAAGTTTTGTGGGCCTATCAAATGACACCGTAAACAGCTATGGGTGAGACACCTTTTAGCATGACTTTTGGCTTAGATGTGGTTATTCCAGTGGATATTGGACTCCCAAGCCCTAGAGTTAAGAGTTTCAACATAGAATAGAACATGGAAGGGCTCATAGCTAACCTTGACCTCATTGATGAGTATCGAGAAAGAGCTAAGGTTAAGATGGTTGTTTTTCAACAAATGGTAACGAAGTTAATAGTGATTGTGTCAAGTCACGCTACTTTTATACAAGGGAGATTATCCTTAAAAAAGCTTAATTTAATTATCAAGGATGCCACAATAAGCTACATCTTAACTGGGATGGCCCTTATTAAGTTTGCAAGGCAGTGAAGGAATGGACTTACAAGTTAGAAGACCTTAGTGGCAAACAACCAAATCTTAGAATGCTAAGCATCTAAGCAAATACTATTACTAGGTTGTCTATAATAGTTTATTTTATTTATTAGTTTAAGTTTCTTAGTAATAAGGTTGAAGACCAATTCATTTGTTTTCAAGTTTGTTTTCAAGTTTGTTTTCAAGTTGCAATGAAAGAGTTCTATTTTTTTTAATTGTGTAATTCTTAAAACCTTGGCAACAATAGGATTACATTGGATAACCACTGTCACTATCCAAAAGGAAGAGCGAAACTACCTCAGTTCTAACATCGTTTCTAAGGATCAACCCTTAGAAAAACAACGCCCTAACACTACTTAGGCCCTAAGAAGAAGTGGTGATGCTTAGATTGATCAACCAGCTAACAACCATTCAAAAAATTCTTAGGAAAATATCTACAAATCATCTATATCTGACTATTCATCTATTGGATTGATCCCTTAAGATAAAATGATTGAGGCCTTTTAAGACTAATGATTAGGATGACCTGGCCTTTAAAGGATAAGCAATCCCTCAACAAATTGATTTTGATCAATAATTGAGGTAGGCGATGATTGTTGATCTAAGTATCAACCTCGACCTATCCTATCTACCCATGGAATAAAAAGGACCGTATGAGAGTGACCCTTAAGAAAAAGTTTAAGCATTCTATACCCTACCCTAAGTATTGGTAAGAATTTTCAAGTTCCAAAATATGTTATGATTCATACTAAAATAAACAATACAGTACAAAAGGCTCTATAACCAGAATAGCATTGCAAAAGCAAAATAAAGACTGAAGCCTAAAGTACTAAGCACTACACAGATAGCACTGCATACAAAAATAGCTAAAGTGTTAATCATCAAATGACATACTAGCATCCTCAGTTGCAGTATCCCCATCTCTCTCTACCTCTATGCCAGGGATGGTAGACACTGGATCATCGGTCTGACCACCTAAGATAGACCTTAAAAGGAAGAAACTAGACAATCGGCTTTGAAGGAAGGATCAATGGTGAGAACTATCTGCTTACAAACACCAAAGCTATCCAACCAATGATCTAAAAGTAAATCCTCCATATCATTTTTGGCCTTCTCCACTTCGTTAGCTCTCTGATTGGCTTCACCGACTTATGATGGGTTTCTTCAATTCTTAACTCTAATGAAGTAAGGGTCTCCTTCAGATTAGCAATATCTTCCTTCAAGCGGTCAGCCTCCATTATTTTTTCATCTAATGCTATCTCAATCTAAAACCTTTGAGTGGTCTCTTTCTCCAACTCCAAGATAAGCTCCTTAATATTCTTGGTTCCATAGTTAACCTTGAGAACCATACCATGGTGGGCAAGGAGAAGTTGAAACACAAATAGAGGTATGTAAGCATAATGCTCACCAAAAGAGAATATCTGAAGATTGAGTAAAAGAATACATTGGCTAAGAGATCATAGCCATCATAACATAAATCTTCAAAAGTAGCCTCCACAACCTTAGTCATATTGTTGGGAGGCAGAAGATTAGATATTTCCACTGTAGTATCTCGAGTGAACAAAGACTCACCATCCTTTACATTCTACTCGGGGTAAATGCTCTCGGATACAATACCCCAATATTGAGTGGAAAAGTGCCAAAATAAAGGTCCAGACTCTCCTTTTTCAAATACATAAATCTTAGAAAGAGAAGTCGTAGGCCTGGGCAAAGGTCTGGACCCCTTAGTAGAATGAGGAAAAAATATTCTCTTAAATGATGGACCAGACAGCTGGGCAAATCTATTAGAGTCTTGAGAAGCTTGTCTCTAGGTAGCTTGGACCAAAATCCTATCCTTATCTATCTTTCTCGCCTTGCCAAACTCCATGCCTGTATAAAAATAAATAAAGATGTCAGCTCAATACTAACAATGCATGTAAATGAAAAATAGAGAAAGAAAAATATAAAGGGCATACTAAGGTCTACGTCTGGAGGAATATAATCACTATAATTCCACTTAGAGAGAAAACCCCAAGGACTCTCTTGGTAAACATAGAAGAATCTTTACGTCCAACCCTTGGTTTTATTGGAAGCATCTACAAGAGGTTTAGTCTTACTCCTAGATACAGTACCCTTGGCTCCTGGGTGTTGTATTCTATAGATAGAAGCAAAGACAACAACATTTACAAAGATTGGCATTAAGGTTGCTAAGGTTCTAAATCCAATTATGATCCTCCAAGCATTAGGGGTAAGCTAGACTAGGAAAAGAATGTAAAATTTGAGTATCTCTACGATGGTGGGTTGTAATGGACATCTCAGACAGAGTGAAGCATATCCTTATACAAATAAATCCACCATTATGGCAATATACTCAAACCACCCTTCCCGGTCTTTTGAATGTAATGATCCTAATGGTTGGGGAAATAAGACATCACTTTAAACCCCTCGACTTCACCCTCGATAAGAATAGAAACTTCATCCTCGAGATCAAGAACCATAACCTAGCTCTACGTGTTGTCTCTTAGGTACAACTTACATTTCTTTGATGAGAAATATAAAGCTCGGTTAAAGGAGTATCTAAAGCCTCATCCAAACTCTCATATGACATTGAGAATTTATGGGAGAAAAGGTTCTATGACTCACTTCACCACTTTGATGAAATTAGTTCAGATAAGTGCTTCGTGCCAAGAAATCAATCTTCAACCTGAAAGTGAAATAAGTTCCAAGTGAGCAAATTTTTCTCTAGCCAAGGAGTGTTACAGAGAAAAATAAAGAGAAGAAAATTATGATTTGGAAAACAATGTCTGTCATCTTTGGATATTTAGGGGTGCGAAGAAATCTAATGTTTTCACTTGTCAATAGTGGAAATAAAGTTTATCACCAAATGCTATAATTACTTTTTCTAAGGACCCTTGTGAAGATTTGTTTATCCTCAAGCATCAAACATGAAATTCTCATAACAATCCCCCTATGAATCAGGTTACTAAAGTCAAGAAAGATTTTTCTAACATCTCATCTCAAAAGATTAGAAAAATATAACAAGTTTACATGTTAACATGCATATTGGTTTCACTTAACTTCATGGTCTTATGTGTGTGATTGTGAAAGTAGTAGTTTATCAATTTTCATTTATCGTTCGGATAAGTTTATAAAGCCAACTACTCATATTTGATCCACTTTTTAAGTGCTTACCAAACTCCATAGGCTTGTTTTTCAAACTAGTCTCCACTTATGTAGGTAGATCATAACATCAAAGATCAAAAGAACTTCTAAAGCTTATATTGTGAGGCTTGGGTAATGATGGGAAAATATGAAAAATTGTAGCTAAAAATTACCCATTTTACACAATCATACTAGAACCTTTATTAATAAGCACCAACTTCTTCATCAATCCCTTCATTTTTCTTTATTTAACATCCCATTTTTCTTCTTTTTTTAATCTTTGATTACCCCCAAACTTATTTCTTTTGTTGTATGCAATGGGGTCTATTTGTTTTAGGGAGTTCAAATCATACACCTCACTTCAACTTGAGTTCAAATCTATAGATTTTATCATTTTCATAGGCATCAAACCTAAGTTCCTCTATTTTATTGAGTTGCAATAATCATTTTTCCCCTATTGCCTTTCTATCAAAATTTAATTATTACACATCCCAATATGCTCTATGTTCTAGCTCAACACGGAGGTGACAAGTTTTTCCATAAATTAATCGATAAAGAGACATACCTATAGGAGTATTATATGTTGTGCGGTATGCCCATAATGCATCATCAAGCTTATGTGCCCAATCCTTTCGATTAATGCCTATTGTTTTCTCAAGAATTTGCTTCACTTTCTGGTTAGTGATTTTGGCCTGTCCATTTGATTACGGATGATATCCAAGAGCTACCTTGTGTCTTACACCATATTTAGCCAAAAGGTTATTAAATATTTTATTGCAAAAATGAGAAACTTCATCACTTACAATTGCTCTAGGTATGCCAAAATGAGTAAAAATATGTTTGTGCAAGAATTTAAGCACTACATTGGCATCATTAGTAGGTGTGGCAATTGCTTCTATCCACTTAGAGACATAATCCACAACGACCAAAATGTATGATCGGCCATTTGATGGAGAAAATGGTCTTATGAAGTCAATCCCCCAAACATCAAAGAGTTCAACTTCCATCATGTTAGTCAAAGGAAGCTCATGGCGTCTAGTAATTGTTCCAGCCCTTTGACACCAGTCACATGTCTGTACAAAAGCATAACAATCCTTAAACAAAGTTGGCCAATAAAAATCGAATTGCAATACCTTAGAAGTTGTCCTTGTAGGTCCAAAATAACCACCACATAGGGATGAATGACAGTGCTTAAGAATTTCATTTGTTTCCTCCATTAGAATCCATCTACAAATCACAGAATCTAAACACCTTTTAAAGAGTAAGGGATCATCCCATACATATGATTTCACATCATGTAAGAATTTTTTATTTTCATGATATGTGAGCTCCGTAGGCAATAATCCACCTACAAGATAATTCACAAAATCTACATACCAAGGTAAATTATCTTTGATTGCAAAAATAAACTCATCTGGGAAAAATTCTTTAATTGGTCCTTCAAAGTTCTCATTTTTCTACTCCAACCTCGATAAGTGATCCACCGCCATATTTTCACTTCCCTTCTTATCTTTGATCTCAAGATCAAATTCTTGAAGGAGTATCCGCCAGATTAGCTTTGATTTTGCATCTTTTTTAGCAAAGAGGTACCTAATAGTAGCATAATCGGTATACACTATCACCTTAGTACCTATAAGATAAGCACGAAATTTATCAAATGCAAAAACAACAGCTATTAATTCTTTTTTAGTGGTGGTGTAATTTTGTTGAGCATCATCAAGTGTTCGACTTGCATAGTAAATGGCCCTAAATTTTTTATCTTTTCTTTGTCCTAACACTGCTCCAACCGCATAATCACTAGCATCACACATAAGTTCAAATGGTTGATTCCAATCCGGCACCACCATAATATGAGCTAAAATGAGAGCCTTCTTGATGTGATCAAAGGCCTGTAAGCAATCAGTATTAAAGTCAAATGGCTTATCTTTTTCCAAAAGGTTGCACAAAGGTTTTACAATTTGTGAAAAAAAATTAATGAATCTTCTATAAAACCCGACATGTCTCAAAAAACTATGAATAGCTTTCACATTGATTGGTGGTGGAAGTTTTTCAATAGCAATAATTTTTGTTCGGTCTACCTCAAGTCCATCGGAGAACACTCGGTGGCCTAAAACAAAATGTCATTTTTTTTCCAATTTAAAACAAGGTTAGTCTCCTCACATCTCTGCAAAACAAGATAAAGATTATGTAGACATATATCAAATGAGAAGCCAAATACTAAAAAATCATCCATAAAAATGTGATACCCGAGCCTCTTACTACTCACATGGCCAAATATGATTCATGCATTACATGTTAATTTTATATGCTATTTGCATTTCTATTGACATTGCATAATTTATTTTATTTTATACGACATTCTTGAATATTAAACTTAATTCTGAAGCTCTTGCACGGTATTAGTTATTGAATTTCTTAATCTAAGTAGTTGATTTTATATTGAAATAAGAAGAAAATGAGGTGGATCAATATTAGATATAGATGGGATATATAGGTTATAATTTTGGAAGTGCTAAAAGTGTTACTAGTAACCTTATACGGTTTAATTTGATTTGATCAAGTTATTTCAAAAGTATATATTTGTAAATTAGACTTGGGATATTGGACATGATATAATATGATTTAAGTGTCATATTACAAGGCCCATATGTGCATATGATTTTAGAAATACAAACTAGATAATTCTTTAAGAATCGGATGCGAATCGTTTTGGAGATCG
Organism: Paulownia fortunei; assembly: GCA_019321725.1. NCBI lineage: Eukaryota > Viridiplantae > Streptophyta > Magnoliopsida > Lamiales > Paulowniaceae > Paulownia > Paulownia fortunei. Next base: position 18,758,850 of record CM033108.1, read on the forward strand.
AATGAACGGACATAGGAATTACCTATGGGAATGAATGGTGATTAAGATAGGTTGCAACCAAATAAAAATAGATGATACACACAAGATTAGGGCTGCAAGATAAGGGAGAAAATCAAATTTGCCATTTACTTGCCACCTCATGCTTTCTTATTAAGCTTAAGCTAACATCTCAAGCTAACACCTCAAACCCTTCACCCTTAAGCAACGACCAGACCCTCATTTCAGCCATTTTCATTTTTAAAACACACACCTTAAGGTCTCCAAGTGATCCAAATTGATTCCAAGTTGAAATAAAAGCAAGAAAAGCAAAGAAGAAGTGATTACCATCAAGTTAGCCTCAAAATCTGCATAGGTAACACTTATCTATGGTTTTGCCTTTGGTTTTCAGATTATTATGAATGGTTTTATGGTTTATTAAGCTTTCAACATCTCTTATAAAAGTGTTAAGAAGTTTTTATTTAGACTTTGGTGCACAAAGAAAGGGTTTTTAATCACAAACACTTAATAGGAAATACTTGTGGCCGAAACTGTCATCTTACTATTTTCTTGTGTTTTAGGCTTCAAAAGTGTATGGTATGTTGAATAAAACCTATAATTATTATCATTTACATGACCATATATGATTTAAGAGTATTGGAATGAAGTTTTATCAGTTGGAAATTGAAATAGAGAATGATATTGGAGAAACACTCAAACTGCCAAAATAGCAAAATCTGTTTTGGTGTGCTGTGAAGGAAACTGAATTAAGGGAGCTAAATCCATTATTTTTGGTAATATTATGACCTAGTTATCTCCTTATATATGTTATCTAAGAATGGTGAAAATTTTGGAGTGATTGAATATACTTAATGGTGCCAAAACCATTAATGTCATGAAGTGTGCAAAACTGTAACGGTAGGAAACAATCTGTTTCAGTATGTCGTGAAGAGAGCCGAACTTGGAAAGCTATATCCGTGATTTTTAGCAATTCTATGATATGGTTACATTTACATACATGTTATATAAGTGTGGTAAAAATTTGGGAGTGATTGGATATGCTTAGGGATGTTAAAATTATCATGCAACTAAACTTGACAGCAAGAAAATATGAAAATGTGAATCTGCCACATTTGATCACTTAGCATGTTTCAACCTAGACATGTTGCTATTGAGTGTTAACAATTAGGCACATGCTATTAGATTTATAATACTTCAATTACAAGATGTTTTCATGTATTTAAGATGAGAAATTGAGGTATTTGAGGGACTATATTGGGTTCTAGTTTGTGAAAGCTTGATTGTTAGCTTATAGCTTGGTGTTTAAGGTCTAGTATGAGATTTTGTGCTTTCAACTTGCCAAATTGGGAATGGTGCTTGATGTTGGGTAATATTACAGGCTATTTTACATCTAAAGTTGGAGAGGAATACTAAACAAATTTAGACTAAGCCACCAACCAAGTGAAAGGTAAGTAAAGATTCATTTGCAACCACAATGCATAGACATAGTAGATGTGTGAATTATATGTGATATCATAAATCATATGTGCATAGTAGAGGGCTCTCCATTGAGCATACATACATAGGCATTATCATTAGCACGTGCATGCATCATATACGAGCATTGTGATAAATCTTGCATTGCACGGCATGATTCAGAGAAAGGAAAATGTTTTGCTGACCACTACTAGTGCATCGAAGCATGCATGGATTTGCATGGTTTTATGCATGGATTTGTAGGTTCGCGTGCATGGATTTGCATGCGTATGAGTATGTATGGATTTGCATGCTTATATGATTATTGGCCATTGGATTATGGCGGTGTACAGAGCTCTTTTCCGGTGCATGGGATAGTAGCGTTGGTCAGGGGCCCAAGAAAGAAATGATTTTGAGAGAAATATTTTGATGCATAAAATTGCATTGTGAGTATAGCATTTTGAGTTGCATGACTTGATATTGTGGATTATTCTTTGACGTGCATAATCTTTACTTGTTGAGCGTTAGCTCATATAGTCTATGCATTGTAGGTGAGTACGACGATACCTGAAGCATCTTTTATTGGCTGGGCAGGGGCTGGAGCTCCAGCAGGTGTCTGAGAGAGTGTGTACATGGATGACGACCTGTTGGGCTATTTTGTTGGCTTGTTATATTTTGAGTCTGTTGTATTATATTTTTAGACTGGTACTATATTTTGCTTTTAAAACTTTACTGTAAATAAGTATGTAAATATTGGGTCGTTGTGGGTGTTGTGCTTTTATATAAATACCAATCCTGCTATATACATGACATGTGTTATAAAGTATTTTAAATAGGGTTGTGCATGTAAGAAGTGATTTATCTTTTCTTAAAGTGTTAAAAAAAATATTCCATGCATGCACACAGGTTCTATCATGTCAAATTATAATATATATCTAGTTGTGTAGTAATGGGGGTGTTACAGAGTAAATTTTTACCACACTTATATAACATGTATATAAATGTAACCATATCATAGAATTGCTAAAAATCACGGATATAGCTTTCCAAGTTCGGCTCTCTTCACGACATACTGAAACAGATTGTTTCCTACCGTTACAGTTTTGCACACTTCATGACATTAATGGTTTTGGCACCATTAAGTATATTCAATCACTCCAACATTTTCACCATTCTTAGATAACATATATAAGGAGATAAATAGGTCATAATATTACCAAAAATAATGGATTTAGCTCCCTTAATTCAGTTTCCTTCACAGCACACCAAAACAGATTTTGCTATTTTGGCAGTTTGAGTGTTTCTCCAATATCATTCTCTATTTCAATGTCCAACTGATAAAACTTCATTCCAATACTCTTAAATCATATATGGTCATGTAAATGATAATAATTATAGGTTTTATTCAACATACCATACACTTTTGAAGCCTAAAACACAAGAAAACAGTAAGATGACAGTTTCGGCCACAAGTATTTCCTATTAAGTGTTTGTGATTAAAAACCCTTTCTTTGTGCACCAAAGTCTAACTAAAAACTTCTTAACACTTTTATAAGAGATATTGAAAGCTTAATAAACCATAAAACCATTCATAATAATCTGAAAACCAAAGGCAAAACCATAGATAAGTGTTACCTATGAAGATTTTGAGGCTAACTTGATGGTAATCACTTCTTCTTTGCTTTTCTTGCTTTTATTTCAACTTGGAATCAATTTGGATCACTTGGAGACCTTAAGGTGTGTGTTTGGAAGATGAAAATGGCTGAAATGAGGGTCTGGTCGTTGCTTAAGGGTGAAGGGTTCGAGGTGTTAGCTTAAGCTTAATAAGGAAGCATGAGGTGGCAAGTAAATGGCAAATCTGATTTTCTCCCTTATCTTGCAGCCCTAATCTTGTGTGTCTCATCTATTTTTATTTGGTTGCAACCTATCTTAATCACCATTCATTCCCATAGGTAATTCCTATGTCCGTTCATTCGATCTCCAAACCGATTCGCATCCGATTCTTAAAGAATTATCTAGTTTGCATTTCTAAATATATACTTTTGAAATAACTTGATCAAATCAAATTAAACCGTATAAGGTTACTAGTAACACTTTTAGCACTTCCAAAATTATAACCTATATATCCCATCTATATCTAATATTGATCCACCTCATTTTCTTCTTATTTCAATATAAAATCAACTACTTAGATTAAGAAATTCAATAACTAATATAGTGCAAGAGCTTCAGAATTAAGTTTAATATTCAAGAATGTCGTATAAAATAAAATAAATTATGCAATGTCAATAGAAATGAAAATAGCATATAAAATTAACATGTAATGCATGAATCATATTTGGCCATGTGAGTAGTAAGAGGCTCGGGTATCACATCCTCCCCTCCTTATAAAAATTTCGTCCCCGAAATTTCACTTACCGAAAAAGTTCCGGATACTTAGTTCTTATTTCATCCTCCCTTTCCCAAGTGGCCTCTTCTATCAATTGGTTTCTCCATAACACTTTAACCAATGGAATCTATTTATTTCTCAGCTGCTTCACTTTCAGGACCTCTAATACTTGTGTTAAATGTGCGGCATGCTCTTCTTTAGTTCTGGAGTAAACTAGAATGTCATCTATGAACACAATAACAAATTTATCCAGAAATTCTTTAAACACTCTGTTTATCAGATCCATGAATGCTGCTGAAGCGTTAGTCAATCCAAATGGCATCACCAAAAATTCATAGTGCCCATATCTTGTACTAAATGCCGTCTTGGGGATATCCTCTTCCTTTATTTTCAATTGATGGTACCCAAAGCGTAAGTCAATCTTTGAAAATATTGTGGCACCCTGAAGCTGGTCAAATAAATCATCGATTCTGGGTAACGGATACTTATTCTTAATTATGACCCTATTCAACTCTCGATAATCGATGCACAGTCTCATGGTGCCATCCTTCTTACGTACAAATAGAACTGGTGCTCCCCAAGGTGAAAAGCTCGGTCTCATGAATCCCTTATCCAACAAGTCCTGTAATTGTACTTTCAATTCTTTCAACTCCAAGGGAGCCATTCTGTAAGGAGTTTTAGAAATTGGAGGCGTTCCTGGTTGTATGTCAATAACAAACTCTATTTAACGATCTGGTGGCAGTCCCGGAAGATCATCTGGAAATACTTCAGTATATTCCCGTACCACTGGTATTTCACTCAGAGTTGGTGGGTGTTGTTCCTCAATGTTCATGAAACTCACCAAGTACCCTTCGCAACCATCATCGAGTAATCGTTGTGCCTTCATTGTTGAAATCATAGGGAATCTAAAATTCTTCACAATGCTGGCAAATGTGAAAGACTCTTTCCCAGAAAGTTGAAATGTCACCGTCTTTTCCTTACAGTTGATAGTAGCCCCATACTTTGACAACCAATCCATGCCCAAAATAACATCGTAATCATTCATATCCAGTACAATCAAATCAACATGTAATTCTCTACCTTCAACAAGTATAACACAAGCTCTCAAAATCCGATCAGTTTGTCTAGCATCTCCAGAGGGAACTGTTACACTATAACTGATTTCTGCTACATCTGGTATTCTACCCAGCCTCTTAACGTACTTAGTGGATGCAAATGAATGCGTAGCTCCAGAATCAAATAATACAAGTGTTGGAACACTAGAAATATAAAGTGTACCTGTTACCACCGATGGATTTGCTTCTGCATCCACCCTGGTCATGGTGAACACCTTGGCTGGTACATTCTTTTGGCTGGTCTGATTCTGTTTACCTGGGCAAAATTTAGCAATATGTCCTGGTATTCCACATCGAAAACACGTCCTGGTATCTATATAGCAGCCTCCAGTATGTCGATTACCACATTTCTGACATACAGCTTTTGGCATCAGTGCTTTTCCTTATTCGACCCGTGGCCTCTTATTTTGACCTTCTTGTTGTTGGCCTTGTTCTCCTTGAAATTTAAATCCTGGCTTCTGTATTTGGATCGGCCTCTGCATTTGGACCGGCCTCTTTTACCCCACAGTCCATCTCTGTCCCTGCTGTCTGAATTTCTGTCGAGCCTCTTCTGCATGAGCGATTCTCAATTCAGCCTGTTCTGCTACTAGTGCCCTCTCAGCTACCTGTGAAAATGTCACCCCTTGAGTACCCGCCATATTCACATCCCGGAATAACTCTGGCCTCAAACCTTCTAGAAATCTCTCTACTTTAAGTGCTTCAGTGCTGACCATGTGCGTAGCGAACCTGGACAGTTGTTCAAATTTATGAATATATTCCCCAATAGTCATTGCTCCTTGTCGCAGTTGTATAAACTCATTCATCTTCATCATGCGAACTGGGGCCGTGAAATATTTATTTCGAAATAACTCCTTGAATCTGTCCCAGCTCATGGTAGTAATGTCCTCTATGCTGCTGATCATGTCCCACTAATGGCCTGTACTACCGCGAAGCATGAAAGTGGCACACATTAAATGCAAATAGCATATAAAATTAACATGTAATGCATGAATCATATTTGGCCATGTGAGTAGTAAGAGGCTCGGGTATCACAAAAAATTTCCATTATATTCTCCACCATATCATGAAAAAATGTCATCATGCATCTTTGAAATGTGGTTGGGACATTACATAATTCAAATGGCATTATTAAAAAAGAAAAAGTACCATAAGGGCATGTGAATGTTATTTTCTATTGATCTTCAGGTGCTACGACAATTTGATTATACCCTGAATAACCATCAAGAAAACAATAGTATTGATACCCTGCAAATCGGTCTAATATTTGATCAATAAATGGGAGGATAAAATGGTCTTTACGAGTAGCTTTCTTGAGTTTTCTATAATCAATACATACTCACCAACCTGTGACCGTTCTTGTTGGTATCAAT
>CM033108.1:18765275-18819666 GCA_019321725.1 Paulownia fortunei
AGAAAACTTCACTAATTTTAGTTTTTAGTGTGATGTAGACAATTTGAAGTCTGTGTTTGCATTCATACTCAATCTAAATGGTGGGGTAATCAACTAGAAAAGTTCCAAGGAAGAGATGATGGTAGATTCCACCATCGAGGTTGAACACATTACTGTATGTGATGCAGGAAAAGATGGTGTTTTAATAAGAAGCTTTGTCCAAGAGTTAGGTATAGTTCCAACCCTTGTTTATCCAATAAGGTCTACTATGATAACAATGAGGCTATTGTGCAAGCAAATGAGTCAAGATCTCATCAAAGATCCAAGCACATTATGAGGTGCTACAACCTAATCCAAAAGATCAATGGTAGAGGCAACATTAAAGTGGAAAGGGTTACCTCGGCATAAAATATAGCAGATCCACTTACAAAGCCCTTAACTTAGAAATCATTTGAAGGACATGTTGAGAAGATGGATCTTAGTTACATGGGCAATTAGCTCTAAGGCAAGTGGAAAATTATTAGAATAGTGCCTGATGAACAAATTAGTGGTGAGTTTTTATTGTAAAGATAATCTTATTCATAAAGTTTATTATTAATATATGCATTTTTTTATCTTTAATTGTTTTATCAATTAAATAAAGTGCCTAAATCATACATAGCTATGAAAAATGATCGCGCATATAATGACGATTATGAAACATGCTTTTATAGCTTTCATGTTAAACACATTCCAAGTTTATGGTTCATTGATATGGGACATCAATAAGCCTAATAGCCTCTCACACATGATGCATGCTCGAAATAAGGATATCTCATTCTATGGACATTGGCATGATGATGCTAGTATATGTATATGGGTACTTGTTAGGGAACAAGTACACCAAATAGGCCCATGAAAAATTATCAATTGTAAACATTATTTGTTGGATAAGAATTTTCTAGTTATAATAATGCATTAACTAGTCCTTAAGCTTGATACACCATAGTAGCTTTGTGCACGACATCACACACTTTGATGTGTTTTTCGAGTGTATGAAAATCACAAAGGATTTAAGTTGAGTATATGGTTTTTGTGTATGGAGGCTAATGAGTGGCCAACAAAGGATTTGTAACATATCTAGTAGAATATGTGATTCTCCTATACTTCCATAGTCGTTGATCTCGAAAACCTTGGCCAAGTAGTGATAAATATTAGACGTGGATTTTCTAATAATTCAACAAAGGATTAATATGACTTGAAATAAAATCAATGTTATTAAGTCAAAATAGGGTTTCGACTAATAATCATGTCCTAAACTTAATCAGGAGATTAGTTGATAGAACGAATGCATCTGCATGGTACTCATAACCAAAATAGATTATTTTACTATTCACCTAAGACTAGGTAGTCATGATCACTGCCCATAACTTGTGAGGTTCTTTAAATTAAGGGATTAATTCCAAGCGAATTATTGGATTAATTAATTAAATATTATATTATTTACTAAGTTAAAAAAGTTGCAAGCACACAATTAGCTTAGTTGTGAACTTATGGAGTCACATACAAAACAAAATGGTCCACTTCTAATCTAGAACGTAATCCAAGGTGTTGGATTAAGTTAATTAATAAGATTAATTAACTTGAACTACAGTTAATTTAAGTAGTTATTAATTCATTCAATTAAATAATGTGATTATTTAATTGGACCTAGTTAAAATTAAGGGCTCGTGAAGAGTAAGATTTATTAATTGATTAGATCAAATAATTAATAGGCATAAATTTTATTAGTAGGCATAATTAATAGGCATAAATTAAGGAGTTAAATTAATTTAATCAATTAAATAATTTTATTTATTATGGAATCAGTTAATTAATTGGTTGATCAATTTGTTATTTGGCTTGATTAATTGATAGAGATTTGGACTTTAATTTATTGGAGTCCAAGCTCATGGGATTGAAAGGTCCAACTAGGAGTCTTGAAAGGAAAGACAAGGAATACCAGTCTTAGATGGAAAGAATTATTATAAAAAAGGTAAGGAGTGGAAACCTAATGGGATTAAATCAAGATCACAATGATATATACACATATTAGAGGGGGCAAAAACTGCACTATTCCAAAAAAAAAATCCCTTTTCATCAAGTTGATTACATACGTTATTGATTCAATTTTGTTCTTTAATCACAAGTTGTTTTAAGAATAAAATTGCACTCGCAAAATTAGATTAGAAAATAAGAATATTGATTTACTAGCAAGGATCAATCATTTGTAGACTTGCTTACAGTATGGATACGCTTAGAGAGATGACAATCAGATTCTTTGCGAACTCATTTCTAATCGAGGGCCAGCAATTTGAATTACTTTATACCCTACAATCAGTCTGAGTGCTTTCAGGTATAATTCATGAATCTTTCATTTATCTATTTCAGTGAGTAAATTAGAATGCAAATCGATCAATCATATCGATTTTCGAGATTACATGTTTATGAGAGCCCTTTGCCCTTTTTTGGTAAAAAAGTGGGACAAATAAGTGCAACACATGTATATGGAGAGGGGGAGCAGGACAAGGAGGACTATTAAGACGATGATGACTAGGATGAGGAAAATGAATATGATGAATCTTGATAATCTCTATTTTTGTTGAGTTTTTGTTTAAACTATTTTAGTTTTTGAGTAATTTGTGGTTAATTGGTTTTGTATATGCCTTGTTGATCATGTTGTTGGATATAGATCTATTTTTAGAAATCTAGATTATTCATACAAGGGAAGTTTTAGTCATACTATGTTGAATAGAGTGTTGCAACACTGAGTTGTAATATGTTATATCTTGATAAATTTGATAGTTTCGAAGTGGTAATCCTGCATATTATTTTCAGGGGGAGCACATGGATGTTTTTACCAAAAATATCAAAGGGGGAGAATGTTAATGTCAGGTAGTGGCATTTTTGGATATTATGAATAAACATCTTTGCATAGTAGATAAGTGTTGCACGTGCTATTGCAAAATTGATGATATATTATTTAATTAATTAATTATTTAATCGATTATATTTAATTTGTGCAAGTTTTCTTAATTCAATGATATTTGTGGTACTTGCCATATTTTGCAAAATCAAACTTAAGAAAAATGTGCTAAAAGAAAAGATATATCAGATTTATTTTGACAAGGAAAGAGAAGATTTTGGTGGACTTTCAAGATAAGGCGACAAATCAGAAAATGATCAATTTGTGATATGCAAATATCTACATTCTATTTGAGACTGGATCATTGTTAAGATTAATTTTCTGCATTAAAAAAAGTCTCAAACTAAAAGAAACGTGTGGATATTTAAGATTGAGGCAATTCAAGTCGTTTACATTCTTTGAAAGAAAAAGGTGAAGATCGAATCAGACATCCGAAAAAGTTCAGAAATGGAGAGACTCCAACAGTACTGATTAAATCGAGGGATCTCACAAAAACAGCTAATTGGTAAAATATAAAGAATGACGTCAATTTGAAAGAGAATTTTTAAATTATTTTAAGTCAATATATTGTACTGTTTATATTGTTACTAATTAATCAATTATTCTTTTTTTAGATATGGCTTCATTGAACAACGTATTTTAATATTCAAATCACGTTAAAAATCCATACCTTAATTTTATTCGCTACGATGTTTCAACTTATATTACAACACTTAAAAATATAATCAAGTTGAAATTAATTAAAATTGAACAACATATTCCATCAAATTCAATTTAAAATCCAACTAGTTAAGAAGACACTCAGTCGATTGACCCCAATAAAATTTTGGTTCTTTTTGGTCCAACCAAGACTTGATTCAACCCAAGAAATTATGCCCTTTGCCCATCCTCTGGATGGTGCATCAATAGAGCCGAATATTGATTGGTTTGTTTGTAAATGACAAAACTAACAAGCACAAGGCAAATCTTGGCTCATGAATAAGCATAATGGCACATCTTGATGTGCTAGTCTCAAAGTCATTTTCAAGAAAAGGAAAAAGAAAACAAAATTAAATTTCTTTCCCAACCTCACTTTTTCAGTCCTTTGGACCCTTTCAACATTGGGAAATTCTTTCTTTTTCACCAAATAAAATACAAGGCCAAATAGTTACCCATTTACATGGTCAAGCAGCCATTCCTTTGAAACGTATAGGGCAAACAAAGAACCTTCTCAGTTTTATCTTCATAGAAGAGATACCTCATACACACGTGTACACCAAGCCAACCCACAAACACAATATGTAGAAGCAACCATATTCGCATAAGACAAAAACAACACCTAATACTAAACTCATTCTCAAGTTTCCAAGTTTTATGTAACATATATATATACAAGCGTGCAATTGATTCTAAGGTGATCAAAGTCATTAATCTTCGCTCAGGATATATACCAACATCTGATCATACATATAAAGAAGAAAGTAGTTGCAACGAGAATATGGCGACGAGGTCGAGAGGTGGAGGCGCTGCTGCTCCTAGACGTCCAACACAGTCAGGTGGCGTCCGGCCAGTGTATGAAGATTTCAGGCCTATGTCAGAATGGCAACAAGATGATGAATCTCATATTCTCAATATTTATCTTCCTGGTATATAAGCTTATATCTTCTTTATTTTGTTTCTCTTGAGTTCACACTGTATGAATTTGGAAAGCAAATCATCCTCTCTGTTCCATTTCAATCATCCTGGAATTCCCCTCAAGATAGTAGTACAGAATTTTAATGGCTAAAAAGTTGGACTTCAACAAAAAATACTCATCATATTCACTATTTAGTCCTTTTTATTTTCCAGGCTTTATGAAGGAGCAAATCAGGGTTTCAACAGAAAGCAAGAATACCATCAGGGTTCGCGGAGAACGCCTGGTTGCAGGTAACCAATGGAGCCGCTTTCAGGAGGATTTTCAAGTTCCGGAGAATGGTGAAATGAATTCAGTTCGTGCCAAGTACCAAGGAGGAACTTTAAACATTACAGTCCCAAAAAAGGAAGTTGATAAACCGCAAGAGGCTCTTCCTCCACAACCTAAAAGCACTGATATCCAAAAGCAACCCACCCCTCAAAAGGGTCAAGACAAAGTTTTTCCAGAAGTTAGTACTAGCCAACCAACAGATGAGAAAAGTTTAGAACCACTAAAAACGTCGGGTGATCCAAGGACGAAACAGGATGAGGATGGTGATCAAAAGCAAACCATCCCTCAAAAGGGCCGAGACAAAGCTTTTCCAGCAGTTAGTACCAGCCAATCAACAGATGAGGAAAGTTTAGAACCTCAAAAGGCGTTGGATGATCCTACAAAGGAACATGATCAGAATGGTGATCAAAGAGACAGGATCACTACCCCATTGAGAAATACTGGAAGTGTAGTTTCTCAGGATGCTGAGAAGAAGGAAAGCAGTGAGTCTAAAGGAAAGCATATTGCAACAGAAAGACCAGATGATGTAACAAAAAGAATGGTGGACAAGGAAGGGAAGAACAACATGGCCAGTAAAGAATTACCTGAGGTTGAGACTGCCAAGAAGACTAAATTGGAGAAAGATGGAGCTGCAGGCATTCCTGAAAAGAAGGCAGACAACAAAGAATTATATGGAGCTTTCACAAAGGAGAAATATAAGAAGGCAGTGAAAGGGCTTGCTGAGCTCAATGAAGAAAGGCAATTGCTGGTGAATATGGGGGTAGCGATGCTTGTTATTGTGGCACTCACTGCTTATGTCGCCTACAAGTTTGCATCTGGAAAAGATAAAAACTAGATTCTCTAAGATATATATTTACTTGTATATAATTTCACATATACGAGAAACATAATAAATAAAGGACATATTGTTTATAAGTTCCTCGGCTATTCTAAAGTTCCACAAGCAATAGAGTTGATCAAAATTAGGTAGACTAATTCATAATTGTCATTTCTCTTTCATGACATACCATAATAGATTTAGATTTTTTGCTCTTTAAAGACATACTAATCCATAATCAGAAACAAAGCATCAATTTAAACCCTACCAATGCACGTGGAAATACCGGGATGCAAAGAACTACAAGAGACTCAGATTGGAAATTGAACTCGCAAATGCCTCAGATAAAGAAATTTCGTGTCAACCCACCGAATGACGGATTTTTATCCATTCCCTCAATCTCCAATGGCATACTCCATCTTTAGGGCTCTTTTTCATGAACACATAATGCAAACAAGTAAATCAAGAAATATAAAGGGCATGACTGCATGAATCAAACAGAGAACTGCACTTCCAACCACCGGCGAAAAAATAATAGCTATACCCAAAACAACCATGAAAATCAAGAAAAGAAAGTCCTCTTTGCCAAGAAAACGTAATGAATAGAACATGAATATTTATAAAATAGAACAGGTAAAGCTCTTTAACAGAAACCACCAGCATACTCCATCTGTTTATCCATCACTTAATACTCTCTAAAGATACATCCTTCCTTGCAGAGGTATACATACATCAAATACCACAATACATTCATGGTCTGGGACCAGGTAAATGCATGGGAAAGAATTTTCTAAAGACCACTTCAGATAACATCATCTTCGATCCAGCTTGGATGGACTGGATTGTTTAACCATGCTGTTCTTCATGCAAGTTCCAGCAACTGGAGCTATATTCACTTCATTGCCCGAACCACTTGTCAATAGCACCATCATACACTCATGAGAATTGTTGATGCACCAATGAACTTTATAAGATTGCATGCAACAGCCACTGGTCTGTCATCAATTAATTGTTCCTTCCAGTATTTCCTTTTGGCTGGAGTGTGTCCTCATGATGCATTACCCTATTGATGTCAGAGTAATCCATCAAAAAATATAAAAATAGGATAACATAAATTAAAAACGACCAAGAAGAAGGGAAAGAAAAAAGGGTCTCCTTTCGCATTCGTATTTATTATCTTCTCCTACATCCCTAACATTCCCAAGGACCAGCATAGGGATTGCAAAAGCCTAGAACCTCATGACAAAACGCTTAGTTAGATCACACCACCACAGGAATATATGACCTCCCTCCTCCCTATAAGAGAAGAAATAGAGAAGAAACAATAAATATAGAACAACAGATTTCTTAGTTTTTTTTATTGGCAGAAACAGTATCGGCATTTTTAGATTTAACTACTCAATTTCTGTATGATTCTTTTGTCATCCACCCAGCATACCCATACAAGATTTATTACAATCCCGAAACCAACATGTGTTGTTCCAACTGCACGAAAATAGTTCAATTGCTCACATTTTTCATTTCAGAAGACAATCATCCTTCTCATCCAACTACTATAGGTTTACACTGAAATGGAAATTGTAGGTTCCTAATTTTAGCACCTCTGTGGAAAACTAGATAAACCAATTGAACTCATAATAAACAGAATGATGCTTACAGAAAACAGAAGCATCCGAAATTCATCAAATTGAAAAAAAAGGTTCACCTATAAATAAATGCCAGAACTTATCGCAATAAATGTAAAATACTACTATGAATTAATGGATGTGTTCATCCACTCAGATACCAAACTGAACCAAAATTACCAAGCACAGACTTTTTGGCGATAATAGAAGGGTGACAGATTGTTGAGATAAATATCACTCATTGAGTATGTATTTCGTAAACTACATTCTTGTTATAATAATATAAATTTCAACCCAGCGATTATTGAAAATTACTTTAACATTAAGATTTCTTAATACCTTTGAAATATATGCTACTCGACAAACAGAACAATATTAGGGATGCCTCCTCATAACAAGTTTTACTACAGACAGCATATTGCCAATCAACACTAAGCCACCTTAACTGCTTCACGATTAGCTTTCAAAACCTCTATTTTCCTCATTTAAAACATTCTTCTTCAATATGTGTACAAAGTTCCAAAGCCTGATGTAATTTGATTTATTTTGTAAAAAGAGAACTAAGGCTTAAAATCAACAGAATTCAATCTGAAAGTGGAAAAACAAAGTAAAATATTCAAAGTAAAACTTACCTCCAGTGATGATCAAATTCACCATTTTAGGGTTTAGAAGGGATCGTAAAAATAAACCAAAATGGAAAGAGGAAATTTGGAAAGAATAAAAGAGTTGGTCCCTAGCAAAAGCAGTGGGACCCAATAATTTTTTCTTCCACTCTCATTAGGAGCGCTGGGAGACATATATCAAAATCTAATTCAGCAGTTTGAATGAAACCTGCCTTTCAACTTTAAATAAGTAAATGAAATTACACAAAATCAAAGCCACAAAAACATAGGTTTAGTAAACAGCTCCTAATAAACTAGTTTTGAAATAGATAAATCTGAGAGAAGAAGATAAGAACCACAGAGAATAAGTATTTATTCTGATATCATTAACCTTTGACAAACAAATCAGTATTTCTCTTGTTGCTTCTTTTCATGATGAAAAAAAGAGAAAATCAAAACCCACCCAAGCAAAGTGCATGTGGACCTGCATGGTCTATCTGCAGCATCTAGAAGTAAAAGATTAAGTGTCTTTTAACCTCGCAACTGCTTGTGAACTTGTGAATAAAGACAAAATATTAGTATAGTTAATAGGATCACAATTGGGGTGGATAAAAATATGGGCGCGAAACTGGATACATATTCCACTGAACATAGTTTCAAATATATTCAAAACCAATTAAATTTTAAGCAATTTTTATTGTTTCTCATAGCTGAACTGTAAGCTGCAGTTTCCTTGCCTTCCATGGATGTAAAAGGCAATATGTCAACGTATAATGCATCTCTGTGATTTTACTCCGATAACATCGAAATTGACATCTTTTATGAATACTAAAACTAGTTATACCTGAAACTACAGATATCTTACAGTTTTCAGTAAATTACTTGATGCTTTCATCTTTGATGGTGGCTTCTTAACATTTTCTGCTTCAAAATCCAATACCTTCTCTGAAGGCTTCCTCTTTCTTTTTAGATGCGTTCCTCCTGTGTCCTCTGCAGCATAATTGCAATAGCTTCAATAGATTAGGAGAAACAAACAATAGGTGCTTGGTATATGTTACATGACGCAGAAAATGACAATGTATGAATACTTTGTTAAACCATGTCAGACAATGCCGTAGCAATGCAGCCTCAGAGAATGGAGCTCTAACCTTAAATTTCGCATTCCAAACCATTTCTAAGTATTTGTACGATCTTTTGGTATGTGATTGCATGTCTGCTTGTCGCAAAGAGTGATTTTTAAAACTGAAAATTTTGAATATGAGTAATGTCACAGTAACAAGCAGCATGCAACCACAAACCAAAAGATCATCAATTAATAGTGTGAAACAGAACATTAAGCTGAAACGAAAATACTTCTAATTATGCAGTGGAACTTGCACTTGCTTTAATATGATTTGTGTAATTAAACCACAAATAACATAAGCAATTACTCTTAAGACGTCTTCCATATCTCCAGAGGGTTACAGGCACAAAAACTTTTCTTCACGCTTCCTCTACTTGGATGTTGAAGAGGTTGAAGTAATGAAAATTGACATTTACCACCATTTCCAATGACATCCACAAAAAAATTTTTAACAATTGCATTATGTACTGAAACTCCAACAGTCATTTTCATAATGATACTGATGAAGACAGAAATCATGTGTTTGATTGAATTCACATGGAACCAACGATCTTACCTTCAAGGGGACTGGATTCATGGTTTGTTAGATGACCATTCTGCTCTGCCTCCTCTGAAAAAGGAGATACAGACTGGCTGCCATCCCCCTGCTTTGAAGTACTTACAACATGCCTGTGCTGCTCAGGAACATCAGGACATGGGTCAGCAGGCAAGAATCGTATTTCATCCTGTGACCTGTCTGAATCACTGAAAGCAGAATCTTTCTCAACTGTCACAATATCAACTTCCTCATCTTCGTTAATATCTGAATCTTTTACCTGGAACCATATAAACATATTAAACAGAAAACAAGTGGAAAAGGAATAAAAATAAAAGCAATTTTATCCATGATTTTTAACTCACTTTTTCCATTTCAGGCACTAAATCAAATTCATCTTCTCGCTCCACATACTCCTCATTTTCCTCAAGCTCTTTAAAATCTGGAGCAAATGCACTCCAATTCTCAGTATAGTCCTTGGCCCAGATATAAACCAAGCCAGTCAAGGAGACGGAAACAACAATAGGGTGAACAGGATGCCATGCCAAATCTATTAATGCTTCCTTTGGACCTTCGAGAATTTTTACAAGATGCCCAGCCCTGTCCCATATGTAGATCTTGTGCTCTCCTTTGCTAGCAGAACCTCCAACAACCCACTCCCCATCACCACTAAAACATGGTGCTTTCCAGTGCACTTTGGTGATCGAATCCTGAAATTCGCGAAAGAGAGCCAGACACCTTGATCCAACACCCTTTAACTTTTCAACTTCATCTTGCTCAGCAAGTTCATGGCTTAATTTATCCAGGGCTTTAAGCCCATCTTTCAATGGCAAAAGGTTTTCATAGATTCTGATAGTTCTATCATTTGAGTTTGTCAGAAGATACTGTCCGTTCCTGCTAAATGAGATATTCTTTATCACAGCACTCCCCGGAATAGGAACAATACCACGTATTTGGATGCTTTTATGATCTATAATAAGTATCTCCCCTTTGGAATTTCCCACATAAACCAAATCACCACACTTATTAAAGCAAGCTGCAGTAGGTGTAAAAGGAGCAGATCCATCTGAAAATTTGTTACGTGATGGAGGGGCAACACCATTTCCTGTATCAGATGATGACACGGGAAGCACTGTTATGGTTGCTGTATGCAAGTCGACAACCATAGGGGCTGATGACAGGGGACAAGCTAAGCAAATAGACGGAGTGGAGGAACCAGGATGGAGACGAGCTTGCAGAGGTGTTTGTTGTAGGGTCCTTCGAGCTATTTTCTCCCCTTTGACAACATCCCAAAGAGTCAACGACTTATCTGCAGCTGACACTAGTATGCAGTGACCATATTTGGACCAACAAATGCTCGTTATGGCAGCAACACAGTCCTTGTCCCTGAATTCTTTAGCAATGCCTCTGGTTTCAAAATCCCATATAACACAAGTTCCATCAGAGCACCCAGCTGACCAAAGAAATTAACATATTAAAGAAAGAGCCCAGTGATAATGTCGGTAGCATGCAACTAAGTACAGAGGTAATATAGGGAGAGATGTCATTAATTTGCTCTAAAATCACAAAGCACCCGCTGATGGCATATTTAGGTTATTACTTATTGCATGAAGGAAAAAAACTAGAAAAACCAGAATGACCGAACAAAGTTGCTGCTTTTTTAGGTAAAAGAAGTTTGATGTTATAAAAAAGGTTAAAGCTCTACAGGAGAGATTTTATCAACAGTAGAGTACGTAAATGAAAACTACCGTTTTCCTACAAAGAGACTGCACTAGTAATAATTGAGCTCTCATTTAGCTCAAACAATGATAATAAAGGAGCATGCAATAAGTCATCAATGTAAATGAGTGTCTTACCTCAAGGGAACAAAAGCTATAAGTTGCTGGCCAGGCATCCTAAGATCTTTAATAACTGAAGATTGTGCTATTTTTCATAGGCTATAAGGATTAGCAACTTCCCCTCAATTTCTCTCTTTGTAGAAAACAAATATGTAATCAAACTCTCTTACCAGGTTGTCATAACCTAACAATATCCATCCACATAATCAACACCAGGGGTTCATAAGTTATTAAATTGCTGATGGAAGATTAATCAATGAAAAATATGCCAACCCCGCAGCCACCACTCCTAGGCAAGTAGGCATGCATCTAATACAAGATTATTCCAAAACGCAGAGGATCCATTCACCGATACCTATTTTACTATGTATTCCAAGTTTTTAACCAAAAAGTGTGTAGTCTTATTTTGCTGTTCTCGAAGTTATTATCTAAAGTCTGCCATCTCTTTTTGCTGCTCTCTAAGCTAATCAAAAACTACCTCGATGAGATTTTCTTCTGTCCTTCCAAGCAAAGGATATCAACTGATTGAGTGAAGACATCTGCTCACAGAATAACTCTGTGGATTCTATAAAGAACAAGAAGTTCAACTGCAATACAACTTAGAAGACACTTTTGCAGGAAAGCTATTCTGTGGGTTTAAAAAAGCTCATATTGAGCTAGCAATACAGTTAAGCTGGAAAAAGAAATAGTACATTTGCACTGCAATTTCCAATATAGAAGGAAAAGAATATAGGAAAAAGAATATACACAAATTGAAGTCGAATCATAGAATAGTAATGAGAAAGTGAGGACAGAGTTGCATTCATTTCCGTATAAACTTCAAATTCTAAGACAGGCAGATTGAGAATCTGTTAACAACTTCTATGAAAACAAGGATAACGAAGAGCAGGACATGCATCAAAACAAGCAGTATTGTTAAAAAAAAAAATCTCAAATTATTATGTACAGAGCAACCCAATACTTTATCAGTGTCCCATCTCAATCTTTTTCTGCTTGTTCTTCCTTTATACTTAACCAAATTAAAGAGTTGTCAAGCTTCTTACAGTATTTCTAACCAATCAATATTCTCTAAGAAATATCTTCCTCATGATTTGGTTCTTTCCACCTTTTCATGGCTGGATCATCAACTTCCCAATATCATCTCATCAGTAACTCAACATTATTCTATCAGAACCCTTCACTTCCCTGTTCTCTTTCCATGTGATCTTCCATGTATAAATTCTCAGGAGTGCAGCAAATTTTATGATTATGAATAAATCTGCAAATCTTATGGTAGATTTTGTCGAAGAAATTCAAAAGGAAGTTATATTTGGAATCCAAAAGGCAAGGAAAAATTCGTATAATGATTACAAACAATATCAAGAATGGAATAGTATAGTGTTGAAAGCATACAGATAACCTAAGAACCATGGGTTAATATTCTAAATGCGCATGCTAAAATCAAATAAAAGTGCTTAATTTTGCACCAAAATATATAAGAGGATGAAACATTAAGCACATTCCGATATATTAGTTCAAACAAATTGTAATAACCTTGATATATTTCAGGATAAACTACCATGCACAAAATGATAGACATTAGAGAATTTCTAAAGCATACTATATCCATTCATACACCCACGGAGTAATACGTGAAATTATATGTTGTTCAACTACCCTACTTAGCCACATTGTCGCAGTAAAACATAAAACTAACTAAATAAGAAAAATAAAAAAGGTACCAAACCATTTAATTCAAAATGAGATGAAAGAATCACAGTCAAATTATACCAGCAAGAAGGGTTCCGCGGCGATTAAAGGCAATACATTTCATAACTCCATGCTCCAAATACTCCTCTATTACTTCTGGAAAGTCTCCCTGTAGTGGGTCTGCAACCCAAAAAAAGCCCGCCAAAAAAATAAAATATTTATAATTAGTAAAAACAATCAACAGCAAAAAGAAGGGAACAAAAAAAAAGGAAAAGAAAAGCTAAATAAAGTATCTGTAATGAATAATATCAGTCTATGCAGAGATATATCAACCAAAAGAAAAGTTGAAACAAAAGAAAATTACCAATGATGGGGGCGTTCATTGTGCACCAAATGCTTTAAATCTGGTTCAGATTTCAAAACAAAATAGTAAGATTCTTAGGGGTATTTTAAATATGAAGACAAACCCATTAAAAATACGGTGGAAAAGAACAAGATGAGTGGGAAAAAAAAAGAAAAAAGAAAGAAAGAAAAGCAGCTTTTTGCGATTTTCTTCCAAAAATTGACGAGGAAAAATAGGTGGAGAAAGATGGGTGTGAATACAGTATATGTGTATGATTGTATGTACAGATTTATACGGAGGTAAAGTATTTTCTGGGAAGCGGGAAAGCAAAGAGGGGACAGGAAATCAGATGGTTAATTTGGGAATTCTGGAGTTGTCTTGTCCGAATCAAGCATATGAGGTTTTTTATTAATTTACTCTAATAGAACATTCCAAATCATCTATAGTATGTAACATATTTTTTTGTAACAATTTTGATACCCTTGAGGATTACCCTAGGATATTGAACTCAATTTATTGGCCTACTCAGATTGTGGTCAAGTAGAATATGACGTATATAGATGGATTGAAGTACATAAAGAAATCAAGGTTAGATGGCCGCTTTTCATAGTTCATCCTAATTCATAATAGGTCGAATCTTTCTTTGGAGGGCCCAATTATTTTTGGAGGGTAGAGTCCTGTTAGAAAGAAAATCTTATAACCATAGTTGTAAAAAGAATAAACTCAAATCTAATATGATGTTGAGTTCTACTTAAATAGGGTTATTTTTATCCTATATAGATCTTGTTTTGTGTATCCAATAAGTAATATTTTTTTGGGTTAATTTCAATTTATCTTCGTATATTCTTATTAAATATCATTTTATCTCTTATATTTTCAATTATCTCATTTTATCTATTTGTACTTTTATTTTATTTTACTTTACCCTATTATAATTTCATTGTCTCATTTTATCCCTTGTACTTTTAAAAAATAATCAAATTACTCTTATATATTATTTTTAGTAAAATTATTTTATAATATTTTAATATTAATATATTTGTATTTGTATTCTATTAAAATTTTCAACTTGATTAATTAAACTTAACATTAAATTTATTTAAAATTTTATTATATTTAATCTTAATAGCCTTTTTTTAATTTAATATAGTTCCTATTAGATTACTATATAGTAGGATTTTTTTTTTTTTAGCTAATACACTCTATTTATGATGAGTAGAAAATGTATAAGTAAAATGTGTTAGCTAATAAAAATTATCCTACGATATAGAAATTTAATAAGAACTATGTTAATAAAAAATATTACTAAAATTTTAAATGAAAATAACGTGAAGTGTTAATTAATCAAGTTGAAACAATTATTAGAATATAAATACAAGTCTAATTAATTTTAGAATATTTTAAAATAATTTTACTAGAAATTATAGATAAGGGCAAATTGATTTTTTTTAAGAGTGCAAGGGACTAAAGTGAGATAATATGAGCAAATGGATAAAGTGAGATAATTGAAAATACGGGGGTAAAGTAATACTCAACAAGAGTAGAGGATGGTAAAGTGGAATTAACCTTATTTTCTTTTATAGAACTCTTATCTGAGATTGATTTTTGACTTAAACATTATATAATTTTTATTGGGCCAAAACCCAATACTCCTAATGTTGGTTTTGCTTGAAATTCTTGGAAGATATTTGGGTTATTTACCAAAGAAGATCAAGGTTTGGTATTGTGAATTTGGTAAGCCTTAATTGGCACCATTTGTAGGAATAGTATTAAGTTGAGACGTGAAGATATGGCATGATAAGAAAATCAACATCAAAATTTGGAAGGAATGATGAATCGCTCAGGGCAATCCTCCTCGTAGGGTTGTGAATGCGCCACTGTGAATGGACCTCGCTCGAGAGATCCTGTCAGGCAAGGAAGGACAACTCACGATGGAATAATTATTAGGTTTGGTCTTGGTGGTAGTAGAGGCTGCTTTGCAGATAAGAGAGGCAACCTAACATGTCCACTCTCCCCTATTAAGGGGAAGGGGCGAATGATCTTGAATGTCGATGTGATAGCAGATGAGAGACCAATTCTATGGGATGATGCTCTGCACGAAGCGGAGAGCTATACTTCCAAGCAGCATAGGCACAGAGGCATGGTAAGGTCGCATCCAGATTTAACTAAGAAGGTGTTGAAGTAGTGTCAAACCAATTAAATTAATTGATTTGTATGCTTGCAATTGATATTTGTTTTTCAATCATTATCAATAAAATAATTATTTCTTTATTTTTATTTGTTTTAGTAGAAGTCGCTAAAGTATATGTGACTATGGAGCATAATCGCATATACGATGGCATCTATATCTAGTCTTAAATTAGTCGAGAATTATTGAGACGAAAAATTAATGATTCAACAAGATTTGCATATATAATGCAATTGTGCAAAGGAGTATGTTTTGTTTCATAGATTTTAGTGTAGGAACACTAGTACATGTATTTATATTAGGGAACAAGTACATTAAATAACCCCTGCCTAGAAATTCTTAATTGAAATAAAATCTTATTGAATGTGAAATTTCTATGTACAATAGGGCAAGATTAGTTATTCAAGTTGAGGCACTATGGTAATCTTATGCATAATTAGTTGTAATTTAATTTATTCTCAATTATAGGACAATAATATTGGGAATATTTTGAGTGCAATTTAATTGTGCATGGAGGTATAAACAAATTAAATTTATGGCCAATTAAATAGTGACATATGTAAAATAATATGTTAAATATCAATTTTTTTTCTATTTATATTTTGAAATTTAATCAAATTTAGTACCTAAAGTAAATAGTTAATTAGTAGATACTATAATATTTATTTTATATGTTAATCAAATAATGTCAAGTGTCAAATTGTGATAGTTTAGCAATTGAAATGATATCTTGCAAGTTTTAAAAGTGAGCCCAATATTTTGGTAATGAAAATTATATCTTGTGACTAAAGACATGAATGTCAAATCATACAAGGCCAATCAAAATTATGCCATTTCATCAAATAATCCTGACAAAAGTTTTTATGCCAACAAGTATAAACAGGGGTAATCTCTAAGAAGCTAGATAATGCTACATTCAAGCAAAAGAAATATTGGAGGAGGTTTCAAAATTGTCAACTCAAATTCATCAAATTCAACAAGATCCACAATATTCAAGGCGTTCGCTATGAAATTCATTGAATCATAGTGTTTAATTTAAGATTACCATAATAAACTCACGAGTTAACATTATTGAAAAACTTTTGGAGAACATTGAAGCATCAATTCTACCATTAAGTTTCTAAATCCAAAAGTCATCATTCATGAAGTCATAGTGTTTAATTCAATATTACTATCCTAATCTCTCAAATTAATGCCATAGAAGGACAAACCAACTTAGAAAGAGATCAGAGTATCAAATTCCACTTTCAAGTTATCAAAATTTGAAGATCGTGTTCTTGAAGTGAAGAATTAGAGGATCAAAAAAGAGATTATATCCATAATTGATCATTTAATAAATTTTATTTATACTATTTTTCTTATCTTGTTATTTTTCTAGACGTAAAATTTGTGTTACAAAATTCTATCACGCCCAGTGCAACACAAAACCACAATGGCCTATTAGAAATCATATAAAACTTTTTTGATCTTATGATTAAGGAAGTGAATGTTAATCAAATCATAGAGGGCCAATCGTGTTACTTCATCAAATAATCATGGCAAGAGCTCTTATCCTACTAGTATAAATATGGTGAACTCAAAGAAGCTAGACATAATCACATCTAAGCAAGAGAGACATTGGAGGAGGTTCCCAAATCTTTTCAATTCAAATTCATTAAAAAATCAAGAAAATCCACGACATTCAAGGTGAATATCAAGGTGATCGCATAGAGTTCATCAAATCATAGTGTTTAATTTAAGATTACAGTGTTAAACCCTCGAACTAATATTATTAAAGAGTAAATTAATTTTGAAGGAGATCAAAGTATCAAACTTCACCTTCAAGGTATCAAAATTCGAAGATCGCATTCTTGATGCAAAGAATCAGTCTATCAAAGTGGAGATTATATCCACAATTGATCATCAATTTTAATGCATTTAATTTGTAACTATTTTTTGTGTCTTGTTATTTTTTTGAGACACGAAATTTGTATTATATGAAGTTAATGAGTGGCCAACATAGAACACTTTACCTATATAGATGAATAGGAGAATTTTATATGTTTCCATAGTTCTTGACTTGGAAGTCCTTGGCCAAGGTTGAATGAAAGTTAGAAATATTTTTTCTAATTTCATTGTTGAGTCATCTAACTATGAATAGACACATAGCTATTGGGTTATTTGAGTTTCTACTACTAAACCATACCCCTGCCTAATCAGAAGATTAATTGATAAAAGGACCGTACTTGCATAATATTCATAATTACAAAGGTTCGCTACTTCACCTATATCTAGATCTTTATGGCATGTTGCTAGACGCTAATCATGACTGGTGAGTTTTTAGATTAAGACGTTAGTTCTAAAATGACTAATTAATTATATTAATTAATTAGAGTAATTTTGATTGTTCAATTAAATCACAGGAGTTGTAAGTCCACTTCTAGCTTATTAGTGAAAATGGTCACACACTAACTTGGATAAGTCTGTTCCTTACTAAAAAAATAATCTAATAATTGGATTAAGTAAGTTAACTAATATGATTATTATTAGGCTTCAATTAATTCAATATTGAATTAATTTAATTAATTAAGATTAATTAATTGGATTTAATGATTAGGAAAACCTAATTGGGGCAATTAATTAATTAATTAATTTTAGCAATTAATTAAATAAGTGTTGATTAATTAATTCAATTGATTGAATCAATTAAATGAGCTTAATTTATTTTAGATCTATGTTCAATGAGTATGGGATTTGATGGGATTAAGGCCCACTAAACATTGGGATAATGAAAATCCAATCTTAGAAAATCTAGGATTTAAGGTGGTTGGATGAGCATAATGTTGGATTCGTATAATATCGGGGTAGTAAGCTCAACGAAATTTTAAATTTATTTAAGCATACATATATCTCATGCATATAATTGTATCCCAAATCTGTTGTGATTAATCAAGTATGCATTTTTCGATACCCATAAATATAATTCAAGTAAAAAGTGTGAACTTTATACCTAGAGCTCTCCGGTTGACGACGATATAGTGAATCGATTTCTATCTGCATACTCTTTGCAGCAATCTTGGTTCCAAAAATCCCTTTGGTTGAAAACGATTCTCTTAGGGTCTCAAGTATTACCCCTCTAAGTGTATCCCCACCCTGAATGCCCTCGCGCAGTCACGCTTATGCTAGTAAATTGCACCTCGATGATTCTAATCTAAGGTGATTGAGTTTATGGAATGAGCACAACTAATTTGTGTTAGGTGTAGTTTTTATTCTCAATTTTAATTTGTTGAAAGAAGAATCAAAACTTGCAAGTTAGGGAACAATGTACATGGTCAAAGCAAGACTAAAGTTTTTTTTTTTTTTGCTCTGTTTGTTTTCTTTAAAAATTGGCCACTGGCCGACCCCCTCTATGGCTTTTATTGCCCATAGTTTCCATGCCATAGAGACTTCTTCCTTATCCATACAACTTGTATTTTTACTAGGTACATCTTCCAACTCAATTAAAAGACTTAAACCCTTATTTATATAGGAATTAAATCTCTATTAATTCCTAATGGACACTCTACAAGCTGATACCTAATGGACCTAAACTTGATTAATTAATTAAGTTTTGTTTAATTAATTTAATTATTTTATCTTAATAATTAAATAGGCCCTATATAATTAATTAATTTAATTATTTCATCTTAATAATTAAATAGGCCCTATATAATTAATTAATTAAATTATTTATTTATTTATTCTATATTAGCAATCTAATATAGAAGATTCATCTATTCTATTAGATAAGTGTCGGATCTTTGTTGGGCACTCATAAACCTCCGTACATGAATCAATTAATTATTTATCCTATATTAGCTATCTAATATAAAAGATTCATCTATTCTAATAGATAAGTGTCGGATCTTTGTTGGGCACTCATAAACCTCCGTACATAAGAATGGTGCACCTACCTAAAATATTCTCTTGTAGGATTTTCATGTAACCAAGAAATAAATCAAAGTGCACCAAGTCATATACAAGGTAACTATGGTGCCTCAAATCAAAGTACTAATTCAAGCACTATCTTAATAAGGAAATTCCAATTTGATAACATTATGTTTAATTGGAAAATTTTGGGCGAAGTTGTTCAGTGTACTTCTTCTCTAATAAGCACCTGTATACATGCACTAATATCACAACAACGATGCCTATGGATGAGGCATCCTCCTTATGAGCTTGTATCATATTCTTCTTATTGGGCTCATTGATTTCCCCATCTCATGAACCCTCGATTGGAATAATTTTAAGACCATCAACATAGAGGCATATTCCACGATTATCATCCTATATGTGACCATGCCCCATAGCTATATATGGTCTAGGAACTTCACCTAATTTAGTAAAGTAAGTTTAAGATGAAGAATGTTGTTTTATTAATGTAAATAAAATATTACAAGAGATGATAGTGGTTAATCTAATTAACTCATCGGATACTACTCTAACAATCTTCCACTTACCCTCGAACCAATTGCCCATGCACATAAGGCCCACCTTCTCTGTTAGAGAAGAATGCCCAGCGCCCCAATTAAATTGGGTGTATTGTACTCTTTTTATTTATAAAATAATCTTATTGGAAATCATATTAATAAAACGACAATTTCTTTATCTTTTATCTTGCATTTACTTTCTGCACATTAAATAAAGTCTTCAAACCAAATTTAGTTATGAGGTATGGTCGCGCATACGATGGCGATTATGGAACATGCCTCTAAGGCTTTGGTCTTAAATAAGTTCTGAGTCAAGGACTTTTTGAGATGGAACATCAAATAGCCTAATAAGTCTAGCACATATAATGCATGCTCGTAAGACGATGATGTCTCATTCCATAGGTATTAGCGTAGTGATACAAGTGCATATATACAAGGGCTTGTTAAAGAATAAGTACACCGAACTGACCTGCCAGAAATTCTTAGTTGGAAAATTTATTTTTTGAATTAAGAATCTCTATGTTACGATAGTGTGTGACTAGTCCTTTGACTTGAGGCATCATAGTAACCTTGTAGTGTCATGTCTTACTTTGATATATTTTTTAATTGTCTGACAATCACAAAGGGATTATATTAGGTATTGCATCTACAATATGGAGGTTAATGAGTGGTCAATAAAGGATCCATCACTTGTCTAGTAGAACAAGTAAATCTCCTATGTTTTCATAGTTCGTGATTTCGAAATCCTTGGGCAAGGTATGATGAATGTCAAAAAAGGGTTTATGATGATTCACTATGAGTTACTAGAACTTGAAATGGAATCATAGTTATTGAGTTTATTAGGGTTTCGACTTTTATCCGTACCCTAAACTCAATTGGGAGTTCAGTTAATGGAGGATCATACATGCATGATATTTGTAATTAAATAGGATCACTTGTTATTTCACCTAATACTAGTTTGCGATGATTACTTGCTAGATGTTTTCGTGGATAGTGAGATTCTTAAATTTAAAAAATTGATTCCAAACAGATTAATTAGTTGGATTAATTAATCAGAATAATTATTATTCATAAGTTGTAGAAGTTGCAAGCCCACTACTAGTTTAGTAGTGAACTTAAAAGGTCACACATAATTTAGAATGAATAAACTCTAGTATAAAATTAATTAAAGAGTTTGATATAATTAATTAAATTAATTAATTAAAAATTAAATTAATTTAAATTAGTTGAGTTATATATCCAATTAAGTAAAAGAATTATTTAATTGGATAAGATTGAGAATCCAAATTGGAGTGAATTAATTAATTAATTAATTAATTGAATTAATTAATGTTCTTTATGAAGTCCAAGCTCAACTTAAAATAACTTGTTAGTAGAAGCCTATTTGGAATATTAGAATAAATAAAATAAATATAAAAAATAGCTTTCTTATTTAATTGATATAAGATATCAAGGTTGGATTTATGGGATAGGTTCAATGAATGTGGAAACGAGAGATGGCTAAAAATTAGAGGCCATTTTGGCCATATTTTCGGCCATTAGAAAAATAGGAAGAAGGGGATTTTGGATTGATGTGGATTTGGTTTGTTAGGAAAGTTACACTTTCCAAACAACCAATTCAACATGTAAGGCTAATATTATGTCTGACCTAATTCTTGTAGCCACCATACAAATAGAAGACGGAAGATAAAAACTCCCTCACTTGAGCACTCCTATTTTCGGCCATAGCAAGAGAAAAAGGAAAAAAACATTTTCTTGCTTCTATTTTCTCCACTCTTTTCTTCTCTTCAAATATTCAAGTATATGATATTGTTCTTCTTCTATTAGTTGGATTAAGAACAATCATAATAAACACTCAATCTTTGATTCCATTAGTTGGATTAAAGATTAATGCACACTCCTTTCTAGTCTAGAAAAGAAAAATAAAGAACACTAGCAAGTTTTTTATTTTTCAAGTTCTTTATTTTTCGGTTATTCTAAACCAAGGTGTGGACTACTTTAAAGGGAAGACTTATGGACTCTTTAGTGATTGCTTGCAACCATCTGACAATTGGTTGTCTTAAGCTGCAATAAATCGAAGAGTTCGAAAAGGGTAATGAGTTACATATCTCTTTATTTATATTTTGGTTATAAAACTGTTAATAACACCGATTGTTAAATTGCTATGAAATCGAGGGTAAAGATATAAGTGTTATTGTAAGTTATTTTTTAAAAAAATTTATTTTCCGCTACATTTACCCCTTGGTTATACCAAACCTAATAGTAGGATCAGAGCTATGGTTTGCGTTATTAACATTTGATGTGATTCATTTTGTTTGTTTATATGATGAACATATTTTTGTTGCTTTTGTATTTTCAGTTTTGGACATAATTGATTTTACTAATTGCATGTAAAATATTTTAATTTTGTTAAAATATTTATGTAAATGCACAACCAATGCATACGATGTGATTGGACCTGGAGCCCGCACGTGCATGGGGTTTGTATAATGTGAGGCAGCAGCAACACGGGCAACTGTGCCCTGCGTGCGTGCAGTGGGCGCGGGCTAGGGTTGCCCGCACACCAGCCTACTCCATGTAGAGGCTAGTTCTGGCCCGATAATGCACATGCAACTCGACAATAGCTTGTTGTTTGGTCACACGATGTGGTGTCGGCCAGTCCGTTTACATGCGATTTTAATAAATATTCAATTTTGTTAATTTTAAAATGTTAAAAAATATTTCTCATAAAATAGAAGATTGTGTCGAAGTCTTGAAAATGCATTGTTTAACAACTTGGGAAATTTATTTGCTTTAAAGTTCATGTGATGAATTTTATTGCACGATTTATTTAGGGATCATCATGGGCTTATGACCAATGTGATTGGATATTATTTTAATTATTTTTTGATTTTTGGGGTCTGTGAGCTTCTTATTCTCTTTTTGTATTTTATTTAAATTGTTGCAAAGAGAGAAGAAATGGGGTTTCTATTTTAGTTTTGTAAATGGTGGATGTTGGAAGCCTAAAGGCCCATGCTTGTATGATTTGTTAAATGCAAATGTAATAGAGGCCCATGAATATATGGGTATAAAAATGAAATGTAATAGAATAGTTCTTTATATTTCTACCCTTAGATTGACCTTGACCCTTTTTATGGCTTAAACAGGTCGCATAGGTTGACCATGATCATCCCATTGCTTTTTGAATTGCATGCATGTTAGATTTTATTTATTACTTTTAATTGCACACATATGATGACAAACATTAAATAACCCACTTAGGAATTAAAATGAGGTCTTGAAAATTTCAAAACCCCTAAGTTTTTGAAACTTAATGAGAATTTTTTCGATTTCAAACAAAAATGGACAAGTTAGGTAGGACCTATCATTCCATGCCTACTATCAAAGATAGAGACATGACGATGCTACCACACTTGATCACCGACAATGAGTCGTAGGGTGGTCTTATGTTATAAATCTGTGATCTCTACCAAGCATGGAGATGCTCGTGGGATGCACTCATCATTATATTGGTCGTGATTTGTGGGACATCTTGATGCTCCATCTACACGAATATTTGATGGGTGTTGTTTAACACTTAGTACCATATGGGCTCATAAAATTAGGGCATATGGAAGAGGTGAGGCAAAACAAACATAAAAGGTTGTATAGTGATATAATCATGAAAGAGTTGATCATCGATAAAAAAAATTTATGGGCTTATAAAACTTGGGTGTGAAATATTCCATTGGACCTCAAGCTCACTAGAAATTAGGGAGTGATAGAATTCGAAGAAAATAGTGAAAGATATTTAGTATTAAAGACCTTATTTTAAATGAATATGATTTTCCCATTCATTTTATGCTTCATTTATATTTGTAGATTTTTCTACTAAAATGGAAAAAAATCCACTAGCAACAATCCTTGAGAAAAATAAATTAGTGGGCTAAACTTTATTGATTGGTTAAGAAACCTTAAAATAATCCCTCAGTCTGAGAAGAGGACATATATCTCGACACTATGCCTCATTCGGTTCCACTTGAGGATATTACTTTAGAGGTAGATTATCTACATAATGTTGATAACAATCTGCAGGCTCGATGGTACATGTTGCCATCAATGTCAAATGAGCTTTAGAGGTAGAACGAGGACTAGGATACTACTTATAAGATCCTCCTTCACCTACAAGAGTTGTATAGTAAAAGTACTAGGCAGACAAGATATTATATCTCAAAGGAGCTTTTCAGATGTCGTATGACTGAGGGCTTTTCAGTCCAAGACCATGAATCAAAGATGATAGCCCTCATTGAAAGGCTTCCCTTGGAGTTGTTATGGAGAACGAACTCTATACGGACCTTCTGCTGCAATTTTTGCCTCCCTCATTTGAAAACTTTGTTGTCAACTAGTCTCCCTAATTTTGTGAACATGTTAAAGACAGCTGAGTCCACTATGAAAAAGGACAAGCTGATCATGCTTGTTGGATCATTTTCCAAAAGGTTGTAAAGCTCAAGAGAGGAAAGAAGAAAAGAAAGGGTTCCTTCAAATCTAACACGCTGAAGGCAAATGGTAGTATTAAGAAGATTTCTTCTCAAGCCAATGACAAGTGTCATTAATGTAGCAAACCAGGGCACCGAAAGAGAAACTGCAAAGAGTATCTTGTAAGCCTGAAGAGTTTAGGTATCTATTTTGTTGAAGTTAACTTATCTATTAACGATACTTCTTGAGTATTAGATACCAGTTGCAGCTCACATATTTGCAATAATTTATAGATAATAATAAGAAATAGGAAGCCGGAGATAAGAGAGATGATCCTAAAGATGGAAAATGGAGCAAGGGTTGTTGCATTTGCTATAGACACCATTAATCTAGCTATTGAGAATGGTTCTATAATAGTTTTGAATAATTGTCTTTATATTTTGGGTATTATTAAGAACATTATCTCTATTTCAATTTTAGATAGAGAAGGTTTTAGATTTACCATTTAGAATAAAAATTATTCCATTTTCAAATGTTTTGATTTTAAATATTCAGGTTCTTTAACGAATTTCTTATATACTATTGCTCTCCATAACCCCATTCTCATAATTCAACAAAATAAAAGAAAGTTAGATAATCATAGTTCCATGAGCCTATGGCACACAAGATTAGGGCATATTTTTGAGAAAATGATTAACAAGTTGGTACAATTGCTTAACCTAAAGGACAAGCAAGAACTGCCAACATGTGAGTCCTACCTCAAAGGAAAGATGACCAAATCTCCATTTATTGGATAAGTGGAGGAGCCAAACATCTATTGGATTTGATCCATATAGATTTATGTGGGCCACTAAGTGTTAGTGCCCGAGGAAACTATAACTACTTCTTAACCTTTACTAATGACTTCTCTAGGTATGGTTATGTGTACCTTTTAAGGTACAAGTCTAAAGTTTTTGAAAAGTTCAAAGAATTCAGAAATGAAGTAGAGAAACAAACTGGTTTAAGTATAGACTCTACGATTTGATGGAGAAGGTGAATACTTAAGCATAGAGTTTTTAGATTATCTAAGAGAGAATGGAATTCTCTTACTCCTCCTGCTACTCCTCAACTTATGGTTTGATCTATAACGAGTTTCACTTAATTACCTCTTTCATTTTAGGGCTATGCCTTGGAAACAACGGCATACCTTTTAAATATGGTGCCATCTAAAGTCGTGCCCAAAACACTATATGAGATATGGTGTGGTAAGACATATTCCTATAAATACCTTAGTATATGGGAGTGTGCTGCTTACGCGAAACAGCAAGTGGAAGATAAGTTGGATACGAGATCCAACTTATGCAAGTTTGTGGGGTATCCAAAGGAGTCTATTGGATACTATTTCTATGATGCCTCAAAACAAAAGGCATTTGTTTCGAGGAATTCCACCTTTCTTGAAGAAGAATTTCTATTAGAGAGAAGTGGCAAAGTCATGGAACTTGAAAAAGTTCAATAACCACAAAACATCACAACTGTTACAGTAGATGACACATTAGCTAGCCTTATGAGGCACAACTTCTTCGAAAATCCAAAAGGGTCTCAAGGGTACCTGATAGGCACAACTTTTTATTAGAGAACAAAAAAGAGGAACTCCCCTTGGATAATAATCTAAGAAGCTATGAGAGGCGATATCTAGCATCGACTTGGAGAAATGGTAAGAAGCTATGCAATCCAAGATAGATTCTATATAGTCCAACAAGCTATGAACTTTAATGGACCCACTACAGGGAACTATTCCCATTGGCTGCCAAGTGTCTATAAGTGAAATCTTAGAGTAAATGGAGAGATAATGACCTGTAAAACACATTTGGCTGCAAAAGGTTATATTTAAAAGTAAGAAATTGATTATGAGGAAATATTTTCACTAGTGGCGATACTTAAATCCATCTGGATTCTACTAGCCATATCTGCATATTATGACTATGAAATATAGAAAATGGATGTGAGCAAAAGGTTTGCCTTGCTTAATAGAAATATTAAGGAAGAGATCTATATGAAGCAGCCAAAAGGTTTTATATCCAATGGGAGTGAGCAAAAGGTTTGCAAGCTCTAAAGATCTATACATGGACTTAAACAAGCTTCGAGGAATTGGAACATTTAGTTTGGTAAAACAGTCAAAATGTTTGTTTTTCATAAGAACCAGAATAAACCATGTGTCTACAAAAAGGTTAGTGGGAGTATAATTACGTTTGTTGTGCTTTACGTTGATGATATCCTACTCATTGGGAATGATGTAGGGATGTTGCAGTCAATGAGGATTTGGTTGTCTAAGCAGTTTTCCATGAAGGATTTGGAAGATGCATCATTTATCCTGAGGATAAAGATCTATAGAGATAGATCTAGAAGGATGATCGAACTATTCCAATCCATGTACATAGATAAAGTGCAACAAAGGTTTAGCATGGAGGAATCTAATTAAGGATTCCTGCATATGAGTCATGCGATTTCACTATCTAAGGCTATATCTCCCAAGACACCTAAAGAAAGAGAAAGAATGACTTCCATACCTTATGCGTATGCTATTGGGAGCATAATGTGTGCAATGCTGTGTACAAGGCCTGATATTGCACATGCTCTGAGTGCCACGAGCAAATTTCAGTCTAATCTAGGCGAAGAACACTAGAAAGCTGTTAAAATGATCCTTAGATACTTGAGAAGGACTAATGATATCTTTTTGATATATGAAAATGGAGAACTAAAATTAAAGAGCTATACAAACTCTAGTTTTTAGTCCAATATAGACGACTCCAAGTACATGTTTAGATATGTATTCACCCTAAATGCTGGTGCAATCAGTTGGAAAAGTTCTAAGCAAGAAACTACCATAGACTCTACCACCAAGGTTGAATATACTATTGCATCAAATGCAACAAAAGAAGCTGTTTGGATAAAAAACTTCATTCAAGGGTTGGGTGTAGTTCCAACTATTGTTGATCTAGTAATGATTGTCATTGTGCAAGCAAAGGAGCCAAAATCTCAATAAAGATCCAAAAACATAATGAGATGATACCACTTGATCAGAGATATCACTAGAAAATGTGACGTCGTTGTGGATCGAGTTGATTTAGCAGAAAATATAGCAGACTTACTAATTGAGCCCTTAGCACAGAAGGTATTCGACGGACATCTTAAGAAGATGGACCTTAGGTACATGGACAATTACAGCTAGGGCAAGTGAGAGATTATTAAAGTAGAATGCTTGGCGCCCTAATTAGATTGAGTGTATTGTACTCTTTTTATTTATAAAACAATCTTATTGGAAATTATAATAATAAAAATATATTTTCTTTATCTTTTATCTTGCATTTACTTTATGCAAACTAGATAAAGTCCTTAGACCAAATTTAGCTACGGGGCATGGTCGCACATATGATGGTGATCATGGAATATGCCTCTAAGGTTTTGGTCTTAAATAAGTTCTCAGTCAAGGGCTTTTGAGATGGGACATCAAATAGACCAATAAGACTTACGTATATGACGCATTCTCGTAAGAGAAGAATACCTCATTCCATAGGCATTAGCATAGTAACGCAAGTGCATGTATGCGGGAGCTTGTTATAGAATAAGTACACTAAATTAACTTGCCAGAAATTCTTAGTTGGAAAATTTATTTATCAAATTAAGAATCTCTATATTACGATTAAGAATCTCTATGTTACGATAGTGGATGACTAGTCCTTTGACTTGAGGAACCAAGTAACCTTGTACGTGTCATATCTTACTTTGATGCATTCTCTGATTGCTTGACAATCACAAAGGGATAACATTAGGTATTGTATCTACACGTATAGAGATGAATGAGTGGTCAACTAAGGATCCGTCACTTGTCAAGTAGAACAATTGAATCTCTAATGTTTTCATAGTTCGTGATTCTAAAATCTTGGTCAAGGTATGATGAATGTCATAAAGGGGATTCTGATGATTCATCAAGAGTTATTAGAACTTGAAATGTAATTGTAGTTATTGAGTCGATTAGGATTTTGATTTTTATTCATACTGTAGACTCAATTAGGAGATTAGTTGATGGAAAAATCTTACGTGCATGGTATTCATAATTGAAATAGGATTACTTACTAGTTCACCTAAAACTAATTTACGATGATTACTTGTTAAATGTTTTCATGGATAGTGAGGTTCTTTGATTTAAAGAGTTAATTCTAAATGGATTAATTAATTAGATATTTAATCAGAATAATTGTTATTCATAAGTTGTAAAAGTTACAAGTCCACTACTAGCTTAGTAGTAAACTTAAAGAGTCACACATAATTTGAAATGAATAACCTCAAGTTTATAATTAATCCAAAGAGTTGGATATGATTGATTGAATTAATTAATTAAGAATTAAATTCATTCAAATTAGTTGAGTTAATTATCCAATTAAGTAATAGGATTATTTAATTGGATCAAATAAGATTTGAAATTCAAATTGAGTAAATTAATTAATTGATTGAATCAATTAATTGAACTTGGGCTAATTAATTAATTGGATTAATTAATATACTTGATGAAGGCCAAGCCCAACTTAAAATGGCTCACTAGTAAAAGCCCACTTGGAATATTAAAAGAAATAAATTAAATAGAAAAAAATGATTTTTTTTATTTAATTATTATAAGATATCAAGATTGGATTTATGAGATATGTTCAATGAATGTGGAATAGAAAGATGGCCGAAAATTAGAGGCCCTTTTAGGCTATATTTTCAGCCATTAGGAGAATAAGGATGTGAGGATTTTGGATTGATGTGGATTTGGTTTGTTAGGAAAATTAGACTTTCCAAACAACCAATTCAACATGTGAGGCTAATATTAGATTTGACCTAATTCTTGTTGCCACCATACAAACAAAAGATTGAAGACTAAAAACCCCTCATTTGAGCACTCCTATTTTCGGCCATAGCAAGAGAAAAAGAAAACAGCGTTTTCTTGCTTCTCTTTCCTCCACTCTTTTCTTATCTTCAAATATCCAAGTATATGATATTGTTCTTCTTCCACTAGTTGGATTAAGAACAATCATAATAAACACTCAATCTTTGATTCCACCACTTGGATTAAAGATTAGTGCACACTCTTTTCTAGTCTTGAAAAGAAAAACAAAGAACACTAGCAAGGTTTTTGTTTTTTGATTATTCTAGTTTAAGGTGTGGACTACTTTAGAGGGAGGATGTGTGGACTCCTTAGTGATTGCTTGCAACCATCCGACAATTGATTACCTTAAGCCTTTTAAATCGAGAAGTTAAAAAAGTGTAACGAATTATATCTCTCTTTATTTATATTTTGGTTATAAAACTTTTAATAACGTCGATCGTTAAATCGCTGTGAAATCATAGGAAAAGCAATAAATGTTATTGTATGCTATTTTTTAAAATTTTTATTTTCCAGTACGTTTACCCCTTTGGTTATAACAAACCCAACATTCTCAAGATGTCCTTCAAACACTCAATTCGCTAGAGCTTTAGTTAGTAGGTCAACTAGATTTTCAATCAAAGTATTCTATCCATTTTAATGTCACCTCTACTAATGATCTCTCTAATCAGATGGTATTGTCTCTCTTAATTTTCTTGGATCTTGATGAGACCATGACTTATTTGCTTGCAGAATTGCCCCGTTGTTGTTGTTATTGTAGTAAACTTGTATAGGATCAACAATAGTCAAAACTTTTGTTTCCAAACTACCTTTTTCACAACATACAACGCTACGATGTATTTAGGCTAGATGGTGGAATTCACAGTTATCTCTTACTTGAACCTTTTCCAGTTGACGACATCACCGTTTAAGGTGAATACAAATCCAACATTGACTTTGAGTCATCTACATTAGACAAGAAGCTAGAATCAGTAAAATCCTCCAACTTCAGTTCTCCACAACAGTATATCAAGAAGACATCTTTAGTCCTTCATAAGTATTTACGATCGTGTTTACAACTTTCCCGTGATCTTTGCCTAGATTAAACTAATATATACTCATAACATTTAGAGCATTTGTGACCTTAGACCTGGTATATAGCATTGCATATATTATGCTTCCAATTGTAGATACATAAGGTATGTGAGTCATTCTTTCTCTTTTCTCTATAATCTCTGGGGACATTGACTTTGAAATAGAAATCCCATGACTCATTGGCAAGATCCCCTCTTAGATTATTCCATGATAAACCTCTTTAGTATTGTGTTTATATACATAGATTATGACAATCTAAGTATCCTTTTAGATTTATCTCTATAGATCTTGATCCCCAATACAAAAGATGTTTTTGCTAAATTCTTGATGGAGAACTGGGTAGACAACCAAGCCTTCATTGACTACAACATCCCGACATCATTCCCAGTAAGTGGATGTCATCAATGTACACCATATGAAACATCGTTGCGCTCCCATTAACCTTCTTGTACACATATTGTCCATCTGTATTCTTGAGTAAACTAAATAATTTGATTGTCTCATGGAATCAAATGTTCTAGCTTTGATAAGATTGTTTGAGTTCATAAATAGACCTTTGAACTTTGCAAAAATTTTGCTCACTTTCTTTGGATATGAACCCTCAAGATACTTCATGTAAATCTCTTCCCCAATAATTCCATTGAGAAAGACGATCTTCATATCCTTTTGCTATATCTCATAGTTATAATATGCATATATGGCTAGAAAAAATTGAATGAATTTTAGCATCACCACTAGTAATAAGGTTTTCTCATAGTTAATTCATTGCTTGTGAGTATAACCCTTCACTACCTACCATGCCGTATAGGCCATCACCCCTCCACTACTCCAGTTTAACATTTGTAGAACCATTAGCAACTAATGAGAATAATTTCCTTTAGTAGGTCCACCAAGGTGCGTACCTTGTTATAGTATATGAAGTCTATTTTGGATTACATATTTTCGAGCCATCTTCCTGAATCAATGCCAGACATTGCTTATCTATATTTTCTTGGATTAGTATCTAAAAGAATATCCTTTTTATTATTCTCAAGCAAGAAGCCATACTTCACAAGTCACTTTGAGATCTTTTTTGATC
The DNA here is from genome assembly GCA_019321725.1 of Paulownia fortunei. Taxonomy (NCBI): domain Eukaryota; kingdom Viridiplantae; phylum Streptophyta; class Magnoliopsida; order Lamiales; family Paulowniaceae; genus Paulownia; species Paulownia fortunei. The sequence goes on from CM033108.1 coordinate 18,796,859, forward strand.
TCTTAGGAGGCAATATACTTGAAGGGTCAGTTGTTGGTTTAGTCACCATTACCTCGTGTGGGCACTTTGTGATTCTTGAATTTTTTTTCAAATTCTACAATCTCGCCCTTTTTATCTAATAGAAACTCATTCTCAATAAAGGGGGGTTTCTTCAAAATAAATACTTTTGTTTTGAGGGGTCATAAAAATAGTATTAAGTAGATTCATTTGCATAAAATAGATCTAACATCTAACTTATCTCCCATTAGCTGCTTTATATAAGCAGCAAGTATTTATAGGAGGGGGCTTGTCATGCCACATCTTATATGGCACTTTGGGCACCTACTTAAATGACACTTTATTAAAGAATGTAGTCATTGCTAAGGTGTATCCCCAAAATAAAGGAAGATGGCCAGTGAAACTCATCATGGACCAAACCATGTCTAATAGGGTTTGTTTTCTTCGCTTGGCTACCTCACTTATTTGAGGCATGCCAAATAGAGTCCACTGTGAGAAAACCCCATTCTCTCTTAGATAATCTAGGAACCCCACTGCCTAAGTATTCAACTCCTTAATTAGATTGAAAAACCTTAATATTTCAGCCAATTTGATTCTCTACATATGTGAATTCTTTAAACCTATCAAAGACTTGAGACTTGTGTCTCAAAAGATACACATACCCAAACCTGGAGAAGTCATTAGTAAATGTAATAAAGTAGGAATAGTTCCATCGTAGACTAATGCTTAGTGGACCACATGCATCTGTACGGATCAAATCTAAAAGATTAGTAACTCGTTGCACTTGTCCAACAAATGATGATTTTGTTATCATTTCCTTTAGCCGAGATTCACAAGTTGGTATTTCTTGTGAGTTCATAACGCCAAGCAATTATTCCATCTTGTGAACTCTATTCTTAGGGATATGATCTAATCTAGTATGCCACAAGTATACTAAAGTTTGATTATCTAATTCTTTTTTGGTTACCTTGTTGAATATGCAAGATGGAAATTTGGGGTTAGATAGTGTATAAATTGTTTATCAACATTCCAATAAAATAATGAAAAATGTTAAGTTGGCATTTTACCTACAACTCTTATGAAGACACCAAAAGTCAATTCGTCCTAGAAAGAAGTCAAAAATCAATTAAAAGAGGTTGAACAATATAGTCTAAACTAGTTAGGAGCCATGACTCCAAAAGGCTACGCCATGGTGCCAATTGAGAAGAATGTTTTGCACCGCGACATGTGAAATAGGGACCACAACGCCATAGGAAAATTTATGCTTTGAGTTGAAGGTTATTTCATGCTGCGACACCATGGAATGACATCGTGACTGATAAGTGTTGTGGATTTTAGTGAACACAAGTACACGATATCTTATACAAGTAATAAAATAATGAGTAGAGTATCATTCTCATAAGGACTGTTGAACTATTAAGTACCAAAATTATGTTAACTCTAATTTTATTTGAATAAACAAAAATGAGAGTTTATGATTACAAACTAAGTTTACCTAAACTAACTAATTATCAAATTAAAAAACTTAAAGGCCTAAGGTTATGATTTCACCATAATTAATCCAAATCAAATAATTTATCTCATCAATCTCAATTTAATTCCTAAGTGATAGTCGAGAATCCCTAAATTATCAACTAGCCTCTCCCAAAGTCTAATGAAAATATCATCAATTGCTAACCCACTATATTTCTATGTGAATTACAATAATAAAAAATTCATTAGGTTCTATAGATCTCAAACAAGACTACACAAATCATGTAAGTATATTCCTATCTCAGATGTAATTTATAATTTTTTACATATAGAACTAGACACATATATCACCTCTTGGGTCAATATGATTAGCAAATCATTCAATTAGTGGACGAGTAATTAAAAGCATTAAGAACATGTAGAAAACTCAACTTGAAAAATAAATCAAGAATTAAATTGATATAAATATTCAAAACATCATAATTAGATTACATCACAACCTTAGAAAAATAAATTAGTTCGTAATGGTAAAAATGAATAATAACTTAACAATATTCATAAACACAATCAAAGAAAGAAAGATGAAAATAAAATAGAACTTGTAAGAGGATGAGTTTCTTCTCTTGTAGATATATTCTTCTCAATTTTTGAAGAAATTTCTCTTCTTCTTCCTTATTCTTCTTCTCTTATTTTCTTTCTTTTCTTGGTCCCATCTCTATCTGATTTTCTCTCTTGGAGGCTTTTGGGATGTTAAAATTCAGATGGGAAATACCCTAAAGTGGGCAAAATGCCCATTTTGACCTTACTTGTTTGCCCAATAGCACCTAGGCGCTGCCCATTCTATCCAAAACAGTGTCTGCAGCGCCTAGATACTGCACTTGCTGCCAAGGACCGTGTCTGTAGCACCTGTAGACTCTATCAACCAATTTTCACCACTTTTTAGGCTAAATGGGATTTTGGTGTCTTCATATGAATTATAGCTCTGTATCTTGGCTTTCAATAGACGCCTGAATCAATGTAATATAAAATATGTGGAAGAGATATGCTTGTAATACTTAGATGTGTCAAAGCAAAAAGTTTTAGTCAAGTGTAGACTTTTTAACCTAATATTTCCATTTGAAATCAAACGAACTGGATTTTTTGATAAACTTAAAAGTTATATACCTATCTCTTGATTTTCCAATGGTTTAAGAATCAAGTCAAAATGATATTGGAACAAAGAGTTATGATTGAAATACGAACACTACCCTTAATAGTACCATAAAGCGGATAATTCCAAATTTTAACCAAGTTTTATGTTTCTTTCCATTTTTTTCTCATTTTTCTATTACCTACATTATTTAAAACTAAATGCATAAAAAGTAACATAAACACTCAAAAACTAATCAAAACATTAAGCAAATGGTACTCAATAAATGGTATAAAATCCACTCATCAAATACCCCCAAACTTAAGATTTTGCTAGTCCTCGAGCAAAATAAATAAATAAAATAAGTAAAATAATAAGTGATGATCACAACCTACTAACCAAATGAGCTTCAAAAAACTTTGTGAGTGTATTACTCAAGGAAATCTAAAAATATCATCAAAATATACGATTTCAACTCAAGTGCCAAATTCACCCAATTTTAAATCATTTAAGTGTGTGTGTGTAACCTCTTACATTTAACTTTTTGCTACTCAGATTAGTTTATGCAAACTTACAAAAAAATTATTGATCTCTTCTTTATGTGTTTTAGAATTCCATAAGCTTGCTTTTCATGTCACTCTCTACTAATGTAGACTAATACAATAACAAGGATCATTAGGACTTAAAAAGCTTGTAATATGTATCTAGGGTAATGGTAGGATAAAAGACAATATAGTGGCTCAAATTACTCATAGCACACACTATTCTAGAATTTTATTGATGAACACCATCGCATTTTCGTTTCACACCTTCACGAACCTTTCTTCTTTTGATTTGAAACACCACTTTATTCACTAAACTCCCTTTATTGTTGTTTTTTCCATTTTATTTTTGAATTGCTACACTCCCAAACTTATTTGTTTTTATGAACAATGAGTATTGCACTCTTTTTTCATATTTCTTCATAATAAGTTTTTTTTTTCAGGAGTTTTATATAAATCACCACATCTCCTTTCCAAGATCTTTTTTTTTCAAACCACTTTCAATGGTCAAAATGATGTTACTAGAATAGCAATGAGCTGAGTGTGGGGTAATATATAAGATAACTAGTTTGTTTCAATTCTTTAGCTAAGATTGATTTGTAAGGTGACAAAGAAAATGGTTCAATAAGCTCAACTGGGGACACTAGGGATTATGCATCTAAATATGGTGGCTTGAAAGGCTCAAACGGTCCAAAAATGGCCTAAATCACTTCCCTAATATTATGTAGCCTGAGATTTTACCTCGAGTGACAATCAAACAAGTTCTAGAATTCTATGAGATCGCAAAGAAAATATCGAGTTCACATGAACCTTTTCTAAGCAAGCAGAAAATTTAAATGTTCAAAGCTATGTGCTCAATATGTTAAATGATTACAAGAAAGGTAAATGTTGCCACAAGAGCCAAGCACATACATAAACACAATATTCATCAGCTTCCAAAAGCTATAAACAAACAAAGTCAAATGAAACACAAACCTCTACCCCAAACTTAGAACTAACATTGTCCACAATGTTAAATAAAGCGAGATAAGGAATATAAGACTTCCGTGAATGGTGGTAGTGTCAGTTCTCATTAACTTCATCATCATCCTCTTCAAGAATATTGATGAAGGTGCATTCATTAGTTGGTGGTATATCACTCCTTATTTTACAAATCCTCCCCCAAACTTGAGTTGGATCCTGAAATGAAAACAAACAAAAATTCATCAACTATAAGAAAAAATGAATATTAAACAACTAAATAAGAAAAACAAAAAAAATATAAAACATTTAGCTTGCCTTTTAAGAAGCGCTGAATTTATAGTCTTCAACCGGACTTCTTCTTTGCTCAACCGGGGTCCAAGAATAAGTGTTTTTCATGTCATGCCTTTGTATGCTCCAGAAGTGTAGGTGATCCCTAAGGATAAACATATTGAGCATAATCTGACATGGGATCAAGTGTCCTTTGTATATTATTGAGTGCACGCCTAATGACCAAAAATAGTTGTCCTTGTCTGAGAGAGACTTTCTATCTTTTTCAATGTCAGGGATGATGAAATCTATATGGATAATAGATTTGTCAACATCCTCAAATACACATTTATTTTCCACCATAAAATGCTTTAATAAGCAATCTCCCAACTTGTGATTCTCTAATTCATACTTGTGTGATGAGATCCCCATATCATCCTCCGCAACATTTGATATAGGCTTGTTATTTTGTAGAAGATGAGGATAAAAAACTTTGAGTGATGGCTCTTGAGATGCGCTTGGTTAAACATTTTCTTGATCTTCTCCATTCTTTGCTAGAGGTATTTGTGCTCATACCTCTTGTTCATGCTTTATCAAATTTTCAATCCACAAGATAGTTTCAATCTCTTCATCACTTAACAAACTAACATCACAATGTTCTTCTCCCACTCCATTTGCCTCGGGTGTGTAAGGCAAATTATCTTGATGTCTTGTTGGAAACATGTAATCCATCTCACAATTTTGGATCTCCGAGTTTTGAAGTTGTGATGATGGATTTTGGACATCAGTTGTGACTTCCAACATAAATTAGCTCTGAGTGTTTGCTAATCAAGCTATTGCTTCATCAAGAAAAATCCTCTCTTATGATGGATTACTAGGTTCAGTTTGTAATAAGATTCGGTCGGTAGTATGTTCGAATTGAGCTAATACTTCATAAAGGCTTCGCTTATTCTCTAATGGTGGGTAACTAGGTGTATGCCATATCATATTCTCATAATTTCTCCATGAAATATTAGATGATTTGACCATCCTTGATAAGTGTTGGAGAAAGGATAATTTAGCAGCTGGTTGTAATTCCACCCATATTTAGCATGCTAAACGTATGGTGGTACAAATTGATTGCTCTTTTGGTATTGTGTTCTTGCATGAAAATCGTCATATGACTCACATGCCTTGAATGGTAAATGAATAGTATTTGCTGTAATAAATTTCTCGACCTGTTTAGAAAGGATTTCAATATGAGCAGCCAACGTAGTAATGGTATCCTCTCGATTAATCCTAAAGGCCTGAGTTGAAGCTTGATTTATCATGTCATATTCACTTGGCCAATAGTATGAATTATATGCCATCTCATCTACCACTTTCTGTTTATATCACACACACAAGAAAACACCTGTGATTATAAACAAGGGCACACTCAAAAGATAAAAGAAAAAGAGAAATAAGGAAAAAATATATACAAGAAAAATTAAATTTAAAATTAGAGTTACTTGATATCGATTTTAACAAAACAAAACAATTCCCGACAACGACGCCAAAAGCATGTTGTGGATTTTAGTGAACACAAGTGCATGTTATCATATACAAGTAATAAAATGATGAGTAGAGTATCATTCCCACAAGCACTGTTGAATTATTAAGTACCGAAATTATGTTAACTCTAATTTTATTTGAATAAACAAAAATGGATATTTATGATTACAAACTAAGTCCACCTAAACTAACTAATGATCAAAATCAACTAGTGATGAAATTAAAAAACTTAAAAGCCTAAGGTTATGATTTCACCATAATTAATCTAAATTGAATAATTTATCTCATCAATCTCAATTAAATTTTCAAGTAATAGTCGAGAATCCCTAAATTATCCACTAGCCTTTCCCAAGGTCTAATAAAAATATCATCAATTGCTAACCCATTATATTCCTATATGATTTACAATAATAAAAAATTCATTAGGTTCTACGGATCTCAAACAAGACTACATAAACTATGTAAGTATATTCCTATCTCACATGCAATTTATGGTTTTCTACATATAGAACTAGATACATATATCACCTCTCAGGTCAATATGATTAGCAAATCATTCAATTAGTGGCCGAGTAATTAAAAGCATTAAGAACATGAAGAAAACTCAACTTGAAAAATAAATCAAGAATTGAATGAATACAAATATTCAAAACATCATAATTAGATTACATTATAAACCTAGAAAAATAAATTAGTTCGTAATGGTAAAAATGAATGATAACTTAACAATATTCATAAACATAATCAAAGAAAGAAAGAGGAAAATAAAATAGAACTTGGAAGAGGATGGGTTTCTTCACTTGTAGATGTCGTCTTCTCAAATCTTGGAAGAAATCTATCCTCTTCTTTCTTCTTCTTCTTCTTCTTCTTTTCTTTCTTTTCATGGTTTGTTCTCTCTTCTCTCTTCTCTCCCCCATCTCTATCTGATTTTCTCTCTGGGAGGCTTTTGGAATGTTAAAAATGAGATGGGAGATGCCCTAAAGAGGGCAAAATGCCTATTTTGACCTTACTTGTCCACCCAGTAGTGCCTAGGTGCTGCCCATTTTGTCCAAAACAGTGTTTGGCGCTGCACTTGCTGCCCAAAGACCATGTCTATAGCCTCTTTCAACTGATTTTTTCACCATGTTTAGACCAAATAAGATTTTGGTATATTTACATCAATTGTAGCTCTATGTCTTGGCTTTCGATAGGCGCTTGAATCAACTTAATATAAAATTTGTGGAAAGATTTATGCTTATAATACTCAAATGTATCAAACCAAAAAGTTTTGGTCAAGTGCAAACCATTTAACATAATGTTTCTCATTGAAATAAAAAGAACTGGATTTTATAATAAACATAGAAGTTATAGATCTATATTTTGGATTTCCAATGGTTTAAGAATCAAGTCAAAATGATATTGGAGTAAAGAGTTATGATTGAAATACCAATACTGCCCTCAATAGCACCATAAAGCGGATTATTCTAAATTTTAACAAAGTTTTATGTTTCTTTCCATTTTCTTCTCATTTTGCCATTACCTACAATATTTCAAACCAAATGCATAAAAAGTAAAATGAATACTCAAAAACTAATCAAAAAGTTTAGCAAATGATACTCAATTAATAGTTGTAAAATCCACTCATCAATAAGTGCGTATTTTGATATATTTTTATATCAAATCCTTTATATTTTCCTTACTTTGTTCTTTTTAATGTTGAATTTTTATTAATGTTTTTGTGTTAGTGAATCAATGAACAAAAAAAGATAAAAAAGAGTCAAAAATCGAAGAAGACAACACGATTCGTGAGCAAGTTAGGAGATAATATTTTATTGGATCACAGAAATATCACAATTAGAAGAAAAAATGGCCATTTTTGCCTAAGTCTATCATTTGTAGATCAAAATATATGGAAGGAATCACTTGAACTTTGCAAGTGATTATTGAACTTACATTAAATTTAAAATCATGTTTTCAAATTTGAGCAATTTTTGTATTATGGGTGTAACACCCCCACCACTAAATATAGATATTAATATAACAATAATTTTGACATGTGTACTTGTGTATATATATAATTTTTTGTCAACTATAGCACTTTGAAAAATAGTAAAAGTATTTTCTTACATATAAACCTGTATACAGAAAAATTACCTTTTAAATAAAAAACACAACACCCATCACAGTCACGCTATCCTCAAATTTATTTACTATAAAATTTCAAGAGTTATATAGGACACGACATCCCAAAGTTATAATACGATAGATTCAAAAACCAAAATAATAGCCTATACTTTTGGAAGAAGTAAAGACATTTTGTATCTTGTAATGCTTTTTATATAGACAATAATTTATGCAATAATAATGATTGTAAAAATTAGAATATGCCCACAACATAACCCTGCAGGTCATCATCTATGTACAGTGATCCTTAAAAGCCTCTAGGAGCTCCAACAAACAGCCCAGTAAGCTTCAGAGTCTCAGGTATCACCATACTTACCAACAATGCATGAACTAAGCGAGCTAATACTTAATAAGTGAAAAATATGCATGATGAAGGGATAATATAATACATATGTAATGCATTTCTATAACATTTTGAAAAAAAATGCAAACTCATGCATAAAAAATAGTTCATTCAAAGTCATTTTTCATCATTGGACCCTTGGCCTACCTACTATGTACCGGATAGAGCTCTCAACAATTCAATAATCACATGGCCACAAACAGATTGATACAGTCCGAGGGCTATCTCCTGGGATCACCAAAGGTCTACCCCTTATCTTCCCCTGTGATTCTCCAAAATTCTTCCCACCAGCGGCGTCAATAAGGGCACAATCAAGTAGTCCACCCCCTCGTGACCACCAGAGGCACACCCCTTATCCACCCCTTTGATCCTCCAAAAAGTAATACTCGCAGCGCCCTAAAATATCATATAAATAAGCCACACAGGCCTCAGTACACTAGTAGTGGCCAACCAAAATATTTTCTTTCTTAAAATAATGTTATGCATGCAAAACCTCAACTGTGAGCACGTGTTATGCTTGCACGTGTAAATGTTAATGAATGACATGTTCAATAACACAACGGATCCCATGTTCTATCATCCAAGTAACGTATGCACTATAAGATTTTTATAATATTCATCAAGACACTCATCAAGATATAAGGATCACATTTAATATAAATAAGGCAAGAAATACTATGTCTATGCAATGTAGTTGCAAATGGATTTTCACTTACCTTGATCGGTTGTGTGTTACTTCTAGATTTCTTAAGTATTACTCCCCAACCCTAGATGTGTAACAATCTGTAAAATTACAAGATATCAATCATCATCCTCAATTAACAAGTTTATTATACCTAATGTAGTATAAAGTTCTTGAATCTCAATTTAACTACACAACATTACCACTTAGAAACTATAACTGAATACAACCTTTTACGAACCTTTGTTAGGGATCAAATGCACTACATCTATGCTGGAACATGTTAATGAACCAAATGGAACAAATTCACAACTTCACATTTTCTTGCTACCACATTAATTTACCTGATGATTTTGACACCCTTAGACATATTCATTCACTCTCCAATTTTTATCACACCTAAATAACATAAAAACAATGTAACTATGTCATATAATGGCTAAAACGCACGAATATAGCTTTCCAAGTTCAACTCCATTCAGAGCATACTAATAATTATAGGTTTTATTCAGCATACCATACACATTTGAAGCCTAAAACACAAGAAAATAGTAAGGTGATAGTTTCTGCCATAATTATTTCCTATTAAGTGTTTATCATCAAAAACCCTTTTTTTGTATACCAAAGTCTAACTAAAAACTTCCTAACACTTTTATAAGAGATATTGAAAGTATAATAAACAATAAACCCATACAGAATAATCTGAAAACCAAAGGCAAAACCGTAGATAAGTGTTACCTATGCAGATTTTAAGGTTTAACTTGATGGTAATCACTTCTCATTTACTTTTCTTGCTTTTATTTCAACTTGGAATCAATTTAGAGCACTTGGACACCTTAAAGTGTGTGTTTGAAAGTTGAAAATGGCTAAAATGAGGGTCTGGTCATGGTTTAAGGGTGAAGGATTTGAGGTGATAGCTTAAGCTTAATAAGAAAGCATGAGGTGGCAAAGCTTCAGGTGTCAAATGGTAGTTTAAATATGATATTATACACAACTTACATTGCTCTAATATGGTGTTTCTCAGCATTTATTCTTTTATTTACAACCAATTTTAATTTTTGTACGATCAGATAATAAATTCTACCCTAATTTCTTAACCGTTGATTCGATCTTTAAATCAATTGACATCCGATTCTTAAATAGATTGTCTAGTTTTCATTTCTAAAATTATATGCACATATGGACCTTAAAATATGACACTTAAATCAAATTACATCATGTTTAATATCCTAAGTATTATTAGTTTATGGATGTATACCTTCAAAACACCTTGATCTAGTTGAATCGAAACATATTAGCTTACTACTAATACCTTTAATTACTTCTAAAATTATATCATATAATCTATGAATATCCAATAGATTGACCAATCTATTTTTTCTCTTATTTGAATATTGAATTTCTTAATTAGGCTATAAGATCTCAACCACTAATATGATGTGATAGCATTAGTGGTATAACGATTAAGAATGCTACATAAGATTCCATGTAAATATTAATGCAAATTAGCATATAAGTAGCATGTAATGCATAAATCACATTGGCCAAGTGAGTAGTGTGAGGATTGGGTATTGCATTGTCCCTTCCTTAATAAAATTTCGTCCCCGAAATTTTACTTACCAAAAAAACTCTAGATATTTAATTATCATTTTATGCTTCCTTTCCCAAATAGTTTCTCCCGTTGATTGACTTCTACTCTGTACTTTAACTAATGAGATATTCTCATTTTGATGTTGCTTTACATCCTTTACTAAAATCTCTATAGGTTTTTCTTCATATCTCCGACCTCAATTTAGTTATATTAGTTCCTTTTTTAATAGATGATATAGATTTATGATACACTTCCTTAAAATGAACACATGAAACATTCTGAATTCGAGACATTGATATGAAGAGGTTGTGTTTACAAGCAATATCCCCATATTCTTAGTAATGCAAAATAAACTAATATACCTAGGATTAAGTTTGTATGTAACATCCCCAAAAATTTCTGCCCAAGCTACATAATCCTTTTCATTGGAGACACTTTCAAAACATTTGATCACCTATCATAAATTGCAATGATATTCCTCTTTAATCTACATAACTCTATGGTCACCTCTAACTAGTTTCCATACATTAGCAATGTTCTGCAACTTCTATCATTTCCCAAATCATATTCAGCCTAAAAGAACACCAAATTCATTTCAATAAAATGATGGCATATATTTTCTATCATATAATGCCTTATAGAGAACCATCTCAAGTAGCCTTATAATTGTAGTTGTAAGAAATTCCACCTAAGAAATTTTTTTCTCAATTGACATCAATAATCTAATGCACAATCTCTAAGAATATCTTGCAAAGTCTAATTTGTTTTGTCCTGGTTGCCCATTGATGCATGGATGATCATAATATTAAATATAATTTTGTTCCCAATACCTGATGTAAGATCTTCTAGGAAGTGGACAAAGACCTTAAATCTACATCGTAACTAATAGACACTATTAAACCATTAAGTCTGACCGCTTCCTATACATTTATCTTTCCATAGATTTCCAAGGAATACCTAGGGTAAATTGAGAAAGAATGAGCATATTAAGATAACCTATGAACAATAACCCAATTCCATTATCATGTACAAATTTTTGAATGCCTTCCCATTTCCACCGAAAATAAAATCAAAACTAAATCATTCATACATATTCACTTTTACATTTATCCTCTTTTTTGTGGCAAAATAAATATTAGCAATATATCCCATAATAGCTCATCTAGTATCCGCTATTTGTACATTTTCTTAAGATAAAAAACATCATTCATACCACTAAATAAAACAAATAAAAAGGTACATGATCATCACTTAAAACTTAGTCTTGTAATTTCGCATCCCTCATTTTTGCATCTATCTCTTATTAAGTGATTATAATCACTTATCACAAAAATCTATTTAAGTGCATTTTCTGCCTTTCATCTTAATGTTAACCTTTCATCGATCTTATTTTGAGCATTTGAAATTGGATCAATCAAAATCAGTCTTACCAAAATATTAATAAACAGATAATTCATCATTTACTTTAATTCATCCTCTATACAACCCTCAATTCCCATAATAGTTTATGATGTAAAATTTGTATGAATATTAGTCTATTGAAATATTTCATTCCAATGACATCTATAGTTATATGGATCATACAATATATTCACTTACTAATAATATCCATTCTTTCTTCATGTTCAACTACCTTTGAGTATATAGATATTTCAAATACTTCGATTTTGTAATCTCACATGTAGTATTACAAAAATAATCTAATTAACTCGAAGAGTATAGAGTAACTTTTCTACATTGCATCAATATACCAAAACACAATGAGATAACACCACTATACACAATACATAACTTATATTTAAAGTTGGAAGCATTATTGAAACTCAAATCAATTCTCTTTAAGTAATTAGTGATTTCTTCCCACTTAGTAAACTAATCCAATTTCCTATACCTGCATGTATGATGAAATAAAGCGGTAACAATTAAGGAGAAAATTTGACTGAATACCTAATAATATCACTAACCTAGAAAACTTTTCTTATTTCTATCACATTTATTGGTCTTTCCTATTTCAGTAGAACCTCGAAGTTTTTGAATAGTTACAAGGACACCTTCTTAAGAAAATTACCAATTCCAAAAATAAATATTGTATTACATAACCAAAAGATCGCATTTACTAAATTGAACAAATAATTTTCCACTTTCTTATAGTTTCCAAGATCATATTGAAAGGTCAATCGTATTTCTTCTCATTGTACACTAAGATATCATCGATGAATATCACCCCAAACATACCCATATAGAATCATCAAACGCATTATTCATCATGTATATCAAAATAATTAAGGCATTAGTCAACCCAATGGTACAACAAGAAATTCATAATTAATTCAAACTTAAAATCAATTCTCAAGATCACAGTAGCTCTTCTTAATTTATCAAATAAACCTTAGTATGAAAAAAATTGTACTCATTACAAATTATTACTCAATTCATTTGCAATAAATAATAACCATAACCTCAGGATTCATCTTTCTTCGAGATGAATATGAAGTGGAGCTTGTTTAGGAAAAACACTAGACCTTAATGCCTTGCTCAACATTATAACAATATAACTCAAGGTTCGTCAAATTCCAATAGGTGTATATGATAAACTAAAAGAGAGATTAGATTTGTTCTTAGAACTATATCCCAGATAAAATCAGTTAGTTTGTCAATTGCATGCCTGAAAATTTCTTTTCAACATGTATCAAGAGATATGAGATCACACAAATAGATTTTTAGTAAATTTGGTCATTTTTAAAAATTCTAACACAACCCAAAGATCGATAATAACTCTTTCTTACAACTCTCTTTCATGGTAACTGAAGAAAATTATAATTTGACAATCTTCCTTATTTTCTGCAAATAGTAAATATTTTCCTACTATGGCCTCCATAAAATTTCTAAATTTTCATCACCTAGAATTTAAAAGTCTTAATAATCCTGAAATAATCCACAATGCATAATTCTCAATAAATCAATCTAGCCAATATAACAAAATTAACCTTAAGCTCTTAAAATCTAAATAGTTGATCTTAAACCTCCAGAAGGAATTAAAACATTGTAATTGGCCTCATATATATATATCAAGTACCTTATCCAGTCTTATTACATACTTAGTGGATAATAGATAATATGTAGCTCTACAGATAAAATATCAACCATAAATTTTGTACCTGTTACTACTGATATGTTTGCTTCAATATTATTTTATACAAAATCTTAAAACACATGGCCAATATTATTCATGAAATATAAAATAAATTATACAACAAATAAAACTTACTGGCATGGTTGTGCTCTACCAGTTTCAAAGGTCAGGTACATTGACAGTCTATAGAACCACTAACTGAGCTTTGATACCACTTTGTAACACCCCCATCACTAAATATAGATATTAATATAACAATAATTTTGACAAGGTAGCACATGTGTGTACATGTGTATATATATATATATATTTTGTCAATTGTAGCACTTTGAAAAATAGTAAAAGTGTTTTTTTACATATAAACCTGTATATAGAAAAATTACCGTTTAAATAAAAAACACAACACCCATTACAGTCACGCTATTCTCAAACTTATTTACTATAAAATTTCAAGAGTTATATAGGACATGATATCCCAAATTATAATACGATAGACTCAAAAATCAAAATGATAGCCTATACTTTCTGAAGAAGTAAGGACATTTTGCATCTTGTAACCCTTTATATATAGACAACAATTTACACAATAATAATGATTGTAAAAATTAGAATATGCCCACAACATAACCCAACAGGTTATCATCCAAGTACAGTGATCCTTAGAAGCCTCTAGGAGCTCCAACAACCATCCCTGTAAGCCTCACAGTCTCAGGTATTACCATGCTTACCTACAATGCATAAACTACATGAGCTAATACTCAGTAAGTGAAAATCATGCATGATGAAGGGATAATCTGATACATATGCAATGCATTTCTATGACATCATGACAAAAATGCCAACTCATGCATAAAAAATAGTTCATTCAAAATCATTTTCCATCATTGGGCTCTTGGCCCGCCTACTATGTACCGAATAGAGCTCCTAACAATATCAATAATCACATGACCATAAACAGATTGACATAGTTTGGGGGCCATCTCCTGGGATCACCAGAGGTCCACCCCCTATCTTCTCCTGTGATCCTTCAGAAGTCTTCCCACCAGCGGCAACAGTAAGGGTGCAGTCAAGTGGTCCACTCTCTCGTGACCACCAGAGGCACACCCCCTGTCCACCCTTGTAATCCTCCGAGAAGTAATACTCACGGCGCCCTAAAATATCATATAAATAATCCACATAGGCCTCGATAAACTATTAGTGGCCAACCAAAATATTTTCTTTCTTAAAATAATGTTATGCATGCAAAACCTCAACTATGAGCATGTGTTATGCATGCACGTGTAAATATTGATGAATGGCATGTTCAATGACACAACGGATCCCATGTCCCATCATCCAACCAACATATGCACTATAAGATATTTATAATACTCATCAAGACACTTATCAAGACACAAGGATCACATTTAATATAAATAAGGTAAGAAATACTATGCCCATGCTTTGTAGTTGCAAATGAATTTTTACTTACCTTTGATCGATTGTGTGTTACATCTAGGTTTCTTAAGTATTACTCCGAACTCTAAATGTGAAACAATCTGTAAAATAAAAGATATCAATCATCATCCTCAATTAACAAGTTCATTATACCTAATGTAGTGTAAAGTTCTTGAATCTCAATTTAACTAAACAACCTTACCACTTAGAAACTATAATCGAATACAACCTTTTAACTGAATACAATCTTTTATGAACCTTTGTTCCACATCTTAAATGTATAATAACCTCACTTACTTGATGTATTATAAATTTTATAACATCTCCCTAAATGTTAGGGATCAAATGCACCACATCTATGCTGGAACATGTTAATGAACTAAATGGGATAGATTCACAACTTTACATTTTCTTGCTGCCACATTAATTTGCTTGATGATTTTGACACCCTTAAACATATTCATTCACCCCCCAATTTTTATCACACCTAGCTAACATAAGAATAATGTAACCACGTCATATAATGGCTAAAATGCACGAATATAGCTTCCCAAGTTTAGCTCCCTTCACAGCATACTGAAACAGATTTTTCCTACCGTGACAGTTTTGTGCACTTCATAACATTAATGATTTTCGCACCCTTAAATATATTCAATCACTCCCAAATTTTCAGCACACTTAGATAACATAAAAAAAGAGTCAACCAGGTTAAATTCTTGCCAAAACTCATGGATTTAGCTTTCCTAATTCAGTCTCCTTCACAGCACTCCAAAACAGATTTTGCTACTTTGGCAGTTTGAGTGCTTCTCCAATATCATGCTCCATTTCAATTTTTAACCAATCCAAATTCATTCCAATACTCTTAACTCATATATGGACATGTAAATGGTAATAATTATAGGTTTTATTCAGCATACCATACACATTTGAAGCCTAAAACACAAGAAAACAGTAAGGTAATAGTTTCTGCCACAAGTATTTCCTATTAAGTGTTTATCATCAAAAACCCTTTCTTTGTACACCAAAGTCTAACTAAAAACTTCCTAACACTTTTATAAGAGATATTGAAAGTTTAATAAACAATAAACCCATTCATAATTATCTAAAAACCAAATGCAAAACTGTAGATAAGTGTTACCTATGCAGATTTTGAGGTTAAACTTGATGGTAATCACTTCTCATTTGCTTTTCTTGCTTTTATTTCAACTTGGAATCAATTTGGAGCACTTGGAGACCTTAAGGTGTGTGTTTGGAAGTTGAAAATGGCTGAAATGAGGGTTTGGTCGTGGTTTAAGGGTGAAGGATTTGAGATGTTAGCTTAAGCTTAATAAGAAAGCACGAGGTGCCAAAGCTTGAGGTGGAAAATGGTGGTTTAAATATGATATTATACACAATTTACATAGTTCTAATATGGTGTTTCTCAACATTTATTCCTTTATTTACAACTTATTTTAATTTCCGTACGATCGGATAATGAATTCTTCCCTAATTTCTTAAATATTGATTCAATCTTTAAATCGATTGACATCCGATTCTCAAATAGATTGTCTAGTTTTCATTTCTAAAATCATATGCACATATGAACCTTGAAATATGACATTTAAATTAAATTACATCATGTTTAATATCCTAAGTATTATTAGTTTATGGATGTATACCTTTAAAACACCTTGATCTAGTTGAATCAAAACATATTAGCTTACTACTAATACCTTTAATTACTTCTAAAATTATAACATATAACCTATGAATATCCAATAGATTGACCAATCTATTCTTTCTCTTATCTAAATATTGAATTTCTTAATTAGGTTATAAGATCTCAACCACTAATATGATGTGATAGCATTAGAGGTATAATGATTAAGAATGCTATATAAGATTCCATGTAAATGTTAATGCAAATTAGCATATAAGTAGCATATAATACATGAATCACATTAACCAAGTGAGTAGTGTGAGGAATGGGTATTACAATAGGCATAAATCTATACTCAAAAGCCCTATGGACCTAAATCTTGCAGAATTTGAAAGCCAAGAAATAAAAGTAAAACTTTGACATTGGAAGCTCAACCTAATTCAGTCTTGATAAAAAGCTAAAAATTATCATTGTCTATGCTGACACATCTCCTCAAATTATACATAACTTTCTCACTCATGATTGGAATTAAGTAATCCAAGTTGAAAAATGAAGCTAACAGATATATCTACAACTTTCAACTGACCATGTTTTCAAAATCAGCTAATTTATAGAGAAAAATGCATGAGAATATTCAGATCCAAGGATATGTGAATTTAGAGAACATTTTAAGCAAAATTGGAGTGCATTTGGAGTGAATATGGAAATGTTAGTTTAGGGCACTCTTATACTATAAATAGGGTCTCTTAGATGTCATTCAACATATATAAAAAACCTTAGAGGGGAGAAAAAGAGTTTTATTATTGTCTTTCTTTAGGCTAATTTTTTCTAGTAGTAATAAAAATGTATTCTCTAGTTTCTCTACTATTTTTAGTATTTTCAACTTTCATTATATTTTTTTAAATTTTATTTGACTAAGAAAAAAGGGTGAACCTCTTGATGGAGAAAGATGAACAATTATAAAGGTAGATAACATTTAAATAAGTTGTAGTATTATCTTAATTTATGATTACACCCTCCTCGTTTAGATGATTCTTAATTTAGATATTACTAATGGCACAACAAATGCTTGATTTCATTTAGCTAAATGTCTGGTTCCACTATACCGACTGCTTATATGAAACATTGATTTGTTGTACACAAAGGTATGTATAAATACTTGATCCCATAAATAAGTATTAGCATTAAGAGATGATTTATAGATAGTAAGACAGTATAATGATTACCTTAATGCATAAACTATATGATAATATCTTTTCATTGGAACCTTCATTGTGTATGGATTCCAATAGTGGTATTTAAAAGAGGTAAAAGAATAATAAATAATCATTCCTCAGTCCAAAACTCAAGAGCGGATTCCCAATTATCAGTACTTTTATTACTTTGATTTCTTAATTATAGCATTTTTTTTATAATCTAAACTATATAAAGCTAATCTTTTAAGAAATATAATCCTGAAAACTTTAAGCAACTTTCCTGTGGATCGACCTTGAACTCATGATAAATTTATTACTTAACACAACATGCGCTTATGTTTACAACCTTAAAGTTGTAGTAAGTTTTTGGCGTTGTTGCTGGAGAAGGCAAAGTAAGTATTCAGGTTTGTAAATATTTTTCCTTTATAAATATTGTGTTTTTATTTTATTTATAGTTATATATTCATATGGTATCTTAGTCATAATTCTCGTTGTTTAGTTAAAAATAATCTTGAAACTTTATTTGGAAATTTGTTTGAGTCGCCTCCACACACTTGCACCATGGCAGATAATGAAAGTTTTCAGAATGAAAATGAGAATTAATAGTGTGTACCTTGTGTTATTACGTGCAACCTCCTTGAAATTCTTCTCATTTTTGTTTTATTTTTCCTTTCAATGCAAAAAAACTTTCAATTCAAGCTAGGTATGATCCCTTTACTTTCGAATTTTTATGGTTTAGATTCTGAAAGCCCTTACTTGTATCTGAAAGAATTTAATGAAGTATGTGCCACTTTTGATAATCAAACTTGTACAAATGAGAACATTAAGCTCAAATTATTTTATTTTTTTTAAAGATAAAGCAAAAACTTGGCTTAACATTTAAAAATATAGGCCAGTAGGCACTTGGCAAGAAATGCAAGCTGAATTTTTTAAAAACTTCTTTCTAACTTATAAAACTAATGCTTTGGAAAGACAAAACCAAATTTTTTCTCAAAATCCTAATAAAGCTTTCTTTCAATGTTAGGAAAGGTTTAAAGATTTGTTGAATCTATGCCCATATCATGGTTTTAAAAAATGACATTTAATTAGTTTTTTTTATGAAGGTTTATCTCCCAAAACAAAATACTTTGTTGAAACAATGTGTAATGGTGAGTTTCTTGATAAAGAACCTGATGAAGCCCTAGAATATCTAAACTATTTAGCAAAAAAACTCTTAATAATGCATAATGTTAATTCTTTCGAAGGTTCTATTAGATCTAATCTTACTAGTAGTAATAAAGAAAAATATTACCTTAGTCAAGAAAATGATCTAAATGCTAGGATTGCTAGTTTAACAAAAAATAATGAGGCTATAGAACTTAAAAAAGTAAAGAAAATCAAATTTGTGCAAGATGAAGAAGTTTGTAGCATTTGTGAACTTGTGGGATACTCCACTAATGAATGTCAAAACTTTCAAGTACAATAAATGTTATGAACATATTAAAAAAGCCTTTTCATTATCCATATTCAGAAACTTACAATCCACAATAGAGAAATCATCCTAATTTTGGTTGGTGAGATGATAACCATGTTCAACCGCTATATTCACAAAAGCCACCAAATTTTTCTTCTTATCCAACTCCACATACAAAATTCCTTGAGGAGACTTTGCAAGCGTTTATGTATGGACAAATAAATATCAATAACCTAACTTCACAAGCCATCAATGAAATCAAAAATACACTTTCAACACTGATAGCCTCTGTGCGTACTCATAAAAAAAGTAAATTTCTTGCTCAACCTCAACCTCAACCTAATCCTTCCACTCAATGTCATGTTTCTTCTTCATGTGAAAATTCAGTTAAGGAGGCTAATTCAGGCACAACTCTTCATTATCAACAGTACAACTTATTCCATAAAGTATTAAAACTCTCATGATTGATTTGAAACATTTGCCATTTGATTTGAGATACTTCTTTTTATGTGAGAATAAGATTTTTCTAGTAATAATTTCTTTCAAACTTAATGCAACCCAACCCAAGAAGATAAGTTGATTGAAACTCTGAAAATGCATAAGAATGCTTTAGGATGGACCATTACTAACATTAAATTTATTAGTCCTTTAATTCGCACACATAATATCTATCTAAAGGAAAATTTTAAACTATCTAGAGAGATACAATAAAATTCTTAGATAATGAAATCACTTATCCTATTTTTGAAAGCAAATGGGTGAGTCCTACTAAAGTTGTACCTGAGAAATCCGGAGTTACAATAGTCAAGAATGAAAATAATGAATTAATTCCAACTAGAATTGTTACTGGTTGAGAGAATGTGCATAAACTATAGGAAACTCAACTCAGTTACTAGAAAATATCATTTTTCATTATCTTTCATGGATCAAATCTTAGAAAGAGTTGCGGGATATGAATTTTACTATTGCTTAGATGGATATTTTGAGTATAATTAAATTGCAATTGTACTTGAAGATCAATGGAAACCACTTTTACATGTCCTTTTGACATTTTTGTATATCAAAAGATGTCTTTTGGATGATGTAATACACCAGCAATATTTCAATGACGCATACTTAGTATTTTTATTGATATGGTTGAACGTTTTCTTGAAGTCTTCATAGATGATTTTTCTATTTTTGGTAATTCATTTGATGATTGCTTGTCTAACTTAGAAAAGGTTTTGATCAAATCTGAAGAAAAGAACCTTGTACTCAATTGGGAGAAATGTCATTTCATGGTAACAACTACTATTATTCTTGGACACATTATTTTGATCGAAAGATATTCAAGTAGACAAATCTAAAATCGAGTTAATTGCCAATTTACTAATACCAAAGTTCGTGAAGGATGTAAGATCATTTTTAGGACATGGTAGTTTTTATAGAAGATTTATCAAATATTTTAGTATAATATCTAAACTTTTGTGTAATTTTCTAACAAAAGACATTATTTTTGAATAGAGTGAAAATTGTGAAAATGCTTTTGTTAAGCTTAAAATCATGCTTACATCTGTTTTGATCATGCAGCCTCTAGATTGGACTTTACCTTTTGAAATAATGTGTGATGCCAATGAATATGCTATTGGAGTTGTCTTAGAAAAAAGAAAAGATAAGAAATAATATATCATTTACTATCAAGTAAAACTTTAAATAGTGCTCAATTGAATTATTCAATCACTAAAAAAGAATTACTTCTTGTAGTTTTTGCATTGGACAAATTTGGATCTTATTTTGTTGGCTTATTAGTTGTTTTCAATGATCATTCAGATTTGAAATATCTTTTATCAAAAAAAGATGTCAAACCTAAACTAATTAGGTGGATTCTTTTACTCCAATAATTCAACATTACTATTCGAGATAAGAAATGAGTAAAGAATGTAGTGGCTGGTCATTTGTCGAGATATATTTGTGATGACTCATTTCAAACCACACCTACTAACGACACTTTTCGAGATAAATAACTATTCAATGTTTCTATTTTACCTCAGTTTGCTGGTATTGCTAATTTTTTTGTGATAGGAAAGATGTCACTGCATTGGAATTCTCAAGATAAAAAGAAGTTTTTGACTGAGGTGAATTTTTTTTATTGGAATGATCTATACATATTCAAATATTATCCTGATCCAATCTTTTGGAGATGCGTGCCTGACAACGAGAAAGGTATTATTCTTAAATTTTATCATTTAGGAGCATGTGGTAGTCACTTTTCAGTAAAGAAAATTGCTGCAAAGATCTTACAATGTGAATTTTATTGGCTAACTCTATTCAAAGATACTTACACTTTCTGCAAAAGTTGTGAAAATTGTCAACAGTTAGGATTCATTTTAAAGTAAAACATGATGCCCATTTGCCCTATCCTAGTGATTAAAATCTTTGATTGTTGGGGTATTGATTTCATGGGACCATGTTTATTATCATTTAGTTTTATTTACATATTGGTCATTATAAATTATGTCTCAAAATGGATCGAGGCAATTCCCTATCGAAACAATGATCACAAAATAGTGATATTTTTTTGAAAAAAAATATTTTAAGTCTATTTGGAGTTTCTCGATTCATTATTAGTGATGGGGGGAATATATTTGTAGCAAAGTTTTTGAAACTTTAATGAGAAAATATGAAATCATACATAAATTCACAACCCGTTATCCCCCACAGACAAAATGGACAAGTTGAACTTGAAAATAAGAAAATAAAACAAATTTTGGAAAAGATAGTTGACCCAAATCGTAAAGATTGATATATTAGACTTATCAATACACTTTGGGCATATAGAACTACTTTCAAAATATCATTATGTCTCCTTGTAAGATAGTTTATGGAAAACCTTGTTATTTACCTCTTGAACTTGAATATAAAGCTTATTGGGCAATCAAAATATTCAACTTCAACCTTGATGAAGCTTCAAAATTACGCAAATTACAAATCAGTGAACTTGAAAAATTGACAAATAATGCATATAAGAATTCTAAAATTCATAAAGCAAGAATCAAAAAATTTAATGATAATAAAATTTCAAGAAAAATATTTGAGGTTGGTCAAAAGGTTTTGCATGTATTTCTTAGAAAATTGAGATCAAGGTGGAGTGGTCTTTTTATTGTAAAAGAGGTATATCTTTATGGGGCGATTGACATTGAAAATCTGAGAAATGGTAACATATAAAAGTAAATGGACAAAGACTCAAACTGTTTCTAGAGAATCAATTTTTCACAAGAGGAAATTGTT
>CM033108.1:18819766-19052099 GCA_019321725.1 Paulownia fortunei
AAAACTTTGAATAATGCTCAATTAAATTATTCAACAACTGACAAAGAATTAATTATTATAGTTTTTGCTGACAAATTTAGATCTTATCTTGTTAGCTCACCAGTTGTTTTTTTCAGTGATCATGCAGTTTCAAAATATCTTTTGTCAAAAAAAAGATGCCAAACATTGGGTGGATTCTCTCACTACAGGAATTCAACATTATGATTCGAGATGAGAAATGAGTAGAGAATGTGGTGGCTGACCATTTGTCGAGACTCATTTGTGATGATTCATTTCAAACCACATCCCTTAATAACACTTTTCCTGATGAACAACTATTTAATGTTTCTATTTTACCTTGGTTTATTGACATAATTTTCTTGTGACATGAAAGATGCCACCACATTGGAATTCCCAAGATAAAATGAAGTTTTTGACCGAGGTGAAATTTTTTTATTGGGATGATCCATACCTATTCAAATAATATCTTGATTAAATCTTTTGGAGATGCATACCTGACAATGAGAAAGGTAATATTCTTAAATATTATCATTCAGGAGCATGTGGCGGCCATTTTTTAGCATATCTCACTCTCAAGTTGAAGCGTCTTGCTTGGTGGAAAGTAATTAGCAATAATTTTTTTGTGTCAACTCATTCCAACTCGGTATGCTACGTGGTGCAAAAGATTGTAACCATAGTCTAGCTTTGTCCTAAAGTGAGAATAGAAATAAGCAAAGACTAATGGCATCATTGGGTACTCCATTCATTTTGATGGTGTCGTAAATCTCTAAAAATATGGCTAAGTGTGCATTAGGATCTTCCAACGCACTTCCTCTAAATTAATTTTGT
Organism: Paulownia fortunei; assembly: GCA_019321725.1. Taxonomy (NCBI): domain Eukaryota; kingdom Viridiplantae; phylum Streptophyta; class Magnoliopsida; order Lamiales; family Paulowniaceae; genus Paulownia; species Paulownia fortunei. The sequence continues at coordinate 18,820,595 of CM033108.1, forward strand.
TGCACCAAGCTAATGACAGATGGTTTAAGCTCAATATCTCTATAAAGTTCAACAATAAAAGTCTACAAAAGTTTAATGAATTCTTATTCAAAACTTTAAAGGTTTCATAAGCTTATCAACTCTATGATTCCTAGGTTGTGTTATCCTTATGATCATATATAATTTTTTCTCTCTCGACTATCGAATTTCATACATCAAACAATCTCAATTAGTGGTCAAATAATCAAGATGCAATACTAAATAAGATAACACAAACAAGATGAATAACTTGAACTAATATTGATTGGAACTCAAACCATAGGATCAAATAAGATTATATCATCATCTAGAAATAAAAGTTTAATTCATCAGGAATGAATATAACTTCAAGAAATTCAGAAGAAAGAATATGGAAATTGTTCACCAATTTGTGAAGTGAAAGGAATGGTTGAACCTCTCCTTATCTCCAAGAATGGCTCATTCTCTCTAAAAATAGCTTCATTCTCTCCAAGAATGCCCCTTTTCTTGATTGATGTCAATCTTTCCTTTTTAACTCAAGTTGATTCTCTTTTTTTCCTCAAAAAACCCCTGAAATCCTTCATCTTTTCTTGGCTTTTTTCCATTTTTCTCTCCACTAAACTCCATTTTTCTTAGCAAGTTATAACCCTCTTTTTCTCCAACAAACTCCTTTTTCTTAGCAAGTTGTAGCCCCCCAATAGATCCCTAAAATCTTTTTGGAAGTTAGTTTTTATAGTTTTCCATAATTAATGTCCAAAATCCAAGTAAAAAAAACACACTTTCAAAATTTTCAAGTTGTTTGGCACCTAGGCGCGAAAGAACGGCCCCTAAGCACCATGTATACTATTTTTGGTACTTCAGATGGAACCTAAGCATCGAAGAATGGTGTGTGTGTGTGTGTGTGTGTGTGTGTGTGTGTGCAACAGGCTCTGTGTATGTGTATGTGCAATAGGCTTTGTGTCCAAAATAATAAAATCCACTAAAAAGTAAAACTTGTCAATTTGTACCAACACATCTTCTACTACTCCCTTTGGAACTTTAATCGAATGCTCAACTAGTTGGAGTACAACATAAGTTGTTTTAAGTTCTCCCAAACCTAACTATTCATGAACTGAGAAAGGTAGAAGATTTACACTAGCACCAAGATCAAGCAAAGTGCATTTTATTCTAGTGTTTCTTATGGTACATGAAATGGTTGGACAACCTAAATCTTTGTACTTGGGTGGAGTGAATTGTTAAATGACTAAACTAACACTTTCAATTAAAAATGCCTTCTTTTGTACTTGATATTTTCTTTTGATTGTACACAAATCTTTTAAAATTTTGGCATAAGGTGGAACTTATTTGATTACATCCAACAATGGAATATTAATCTTGACTTGTTTAAAAACTTCAAAGTTTTCAGCATTTGAGTTCAACTTTTGATTCGGTTGCAATCTTTGAGGAAAATGAGCTAAAGGTGAATATTTCTTTTTTATTATTTTCAAACTCACCTTCCTTAAACTTACCTTCATCGTCAAAACTATTTCTACTGTTCATTTCTAAAGGTTGATTAGAAACGTTTTCCTTGGAATGAATAGTCTTGTCAACAACTTTTTCATTACGAAGAGTTGTGACCGAATTAGCCTCCTTGATTGAATTTTCACCTGAAGAAGAAACATGACACTAAGTGGAAGGATTAGGTTGAGGTTGGGCAGGAAATTTACCTTTTTTATAAGTACGCCAAGAGGTTGTCAATACTAAAAGGGTGTTTTTGATCTCATTGATGGCTTATGAAGTTTGGTTATTGATGTTTGTTTGTGCATGCATAAATTCTTACAAAGTTTTCTCAATAGATTTTGTATGTGGAAATAAATAAAATCACTGTTCATATTTCTCCATCAAGAAGTTTACCCTTTCCCTCAACTAAATAAAATTTAGAAGGCATAATGAAAGTAGAAAAGACTGAAAATAGAAGAGAAACTAGAGAATATATTTATATTACTACTAGAAAACTTATATTACTACGAGAAAATATAACATAAAAAAAGACAACAATAAAACTTTATTTCTCCCTCTAAGGGTTTTTGTGTGTCTTGAATGCCATACAAGAGCCCCTATTTAGAGTAGAAGAGTGCCTAAATTGACATCTCCAAATTCACTCCAAATGCACTCTAAATTAACTTCAAATGTGCTCTAAATTCACATGTCCTTTTCATATCCAAAATTTCTCATAGATTTTTCTTCATGCAATCAGCTGAATTTGAAAAAGTGATGAACGTAAAAATTGTATTTATCTGTTAACTTCATTTGCTAACTTGAACCCCCTAATTCCAAACATTAGGGAGAAAGTTATGCTTGATTTAAAGAGATATGTCAGCATAGATAGATCATTTCCAATGCACACACTTAAATATTTTTTTGTAATTCTATCTCTTAGTTTTCAAATAAAGAAAAACTCAAGTCCATAGGACTTTTGAGCATGGAGCTATGCCCAAAATACCAAAATTTCACAAGTCTAAAAACATTCTTATTTTGAATTTAATGTAAGCCCAACAATCACTTGCAAATTTCAAGTGATTTCTTGCATATATTTTGATCTACACATGATGGATTTAGATGAAAATGGTCATTTTCTTCTAATTATGATGCTTTTTTGATCCAATGAAATATTATCTTCCAACTTGCTCACGAAACGTATTATCTTCTTTGGTTTTATTTTGGCTCTTTTTTATCTTTTTTTGTTTATTGATTCCCTAGCAAAAAATTAATAAAAGTATAATATTAACAAGAATAAAGTAAGGAAAGTATAAAGGATTTGATTTAAAAATATATCAAAATATGCACTTATCAATTTTGGCTCTTTTTTATCTTTTTTTATTCATTGATTACCTAACACAAAATATTAATAAAACTATAATATTAACAAGAATAAATCAAGAAAAGTATAAAGGATCTAATAAAAAATATATCCAAATATACACTTATCATAAAGCTTTTAATAAAGAAACTGATGTCAGGTCCAAGAGAGACCTTGGTAAGACTATTGTTGAGATCGTTGAAGAAGAAAGTGAGAATAAATTGAGACAAAAAACTGGAAGAGATGGATGAAAAACTAGGTATAATATGGAAGGAAGTCAAGAAGTCGAGCACTAATTTCTTCTCTCCTACTGAATCTCCATTTGTAGAAAGTATCATTAAGGAAAAAATTCCATCTAATTTTAAGATTCCTCAAATGGAGAATTATGATGGAACTTCGGACCCTCGTGATCATCTTGAGAACTTCCAAACTTATATGATGCTTCATTGGGGGAACAACGCCATCAAATATCGAGTATTCTCTGCTAGAAAAAAATGCAAGGGTTTGGTTTTTATCGTTGCCAGCAGCATCAATCAGCTCTTTCAAGCAATTGGCTCAGGAGTACCTTAATCACTTCGTTAACATTAAATGATATAAAAAAGTCTTAGCACACCTTAAGGGTGTGTGCCAAAATCAAGATGGATTCCTAGAGAGACTTTATCCAACATATCAACTAAGAAGCCCTCGAGGTTGAAGATCTTGATTAATCAATGGCCTTAGCAACACTCATGAATGGAGTTTGAAAATCTTCTCAATTTATCTTCTCTTTGGCAAAAAGCCACCATTGACTTTGGTCAACCTCTTCAATAGAGCAAAAAAGTACATTAATGCTGAAGAAATATCCAAACTTGGAATAGAGGCTAAATCCTTAGAGAAAAAGATGAGAATGGTGGTAATGGCTAAAGAAAAGGAAAAAGTTTGGATAGATTGTTTGTGACCATTAACTCACCAAAAGACTCAATAAACCCTCAAAAGTTTGAGAGGTACATTCCCTTGACTACCTCTAAGAATGAGATTTCAATGTACATTCAAGACAATGACTATGTCAAATAGCCTGCAAAAATGTGGACTCCTACCAACAAGAGAAACCACAATAAATATTGTTGGTAATGAAAGAAGAAGTTTCTTAGCCTCAACAAAGATATCCAAATAATCATAGTGCAAACAACCGAACCCTCAGGCCAAAAGTCTGAGAGCGAGAGATAATCCACCATGGCGGGAGTCATTGCCATCATTGTAGGAGAATTGTATTGAGGGAAAAGCAACTCAGGTAGAAAAACATATACCAAGAAACCTCAAGCGAAAGGTCCACAAGCGGAGGAATCTATCACCTTTTGTGGATGATGATATGGATGGGATCCTTACTTCTCATGATGATCCTATGGTCATCAGCCTAACCATAACCAATTATGAGCTAAGGAGAATTTTGGTGTATAGTGGAAGCTCGACAGACATCTTATTTTATGACACTTTCAAGGAAATGAAGCTAGAGACAATAGAGCCAGAGATAATAATTACTCTTCCATTCATAGCTGGGGACTAACCTTAGTAGACTATAGTCATGATAGATTTCCTGGTCGTTAAGGTACTCTCTACCTACAATGTTATCATTAGACGATAGAATAAGAGTTATCGTCTCAACATACCACATGCTTATGTAATTCCCTTTTAAGTATGGCATTGGACGAGTCCGAGGAGACCAAAGAATAGTAAGATAGTGTTATGTCGCTTCTCTCAAGAGAAAGACCAAGACTTCACAAACTTTAGTTGTTGAAAGTTTAGAACCCAACGATCAAGGTGAGAAATCAAGGGAACCAATAGAAGATCTCATTTATATTTAGTTATATGAAATAAATGATGAAAAGGCTGTGAAGATAGAGTCTTTATCAAATGAAGACATCAGAAGTAAGCTTGTTGTCCTCATCCATAAGCCTAATGACAATCTGAGGATGTGTGTAGATTTCACGGACTTAAACAAACCATGTCCAAAGAATAGCTTTCATCTCCCAAGGATTGGCCGACTAGATGCCACAACTGGATGTAAACTTCTTAGCTTTATAGATGCATTCCAGGGATACCATCAAATAAGAATACATCTTGATGATGAAGCAAAGACGTCGTTTGTCATTGAAAGGCAATTGTATTGCTACAAGGTCGTGCCCTTTAGTCTAAAAAATACAGGGGTGACTTATTAGAGGTTGGTTAACAAGATCGTTAAAGGTTAAATTAGGAAATATATGGAAGTGTGTGTGGACAACATGTGAAAAGTCCATGGGCATATATTATCATATAGTTGACCTCAATGAAGCATTTGCAGTTTTAACGTATTACAAGATGAAACTTAACCCTAACAAGTATGCCTTCGGAGTAACCTCTGGAAAGTCTCTTGGCTATATGGTCACTCAACAAGGGATTAAAGCCGATCCAGATAAAATCAAGGCATTGTTAGAGATGAATCCTTCTCAGACAGTGAAAAAAGTTCAAAGACTCACTAGACGACTAGCGGCCTATAGTTATTTTTTATCCAAGTTAGTAGAGCATAGTCTATCTTTCTTTAAGATTTTAAAGAAAGAGAAGAATTTCTCATGGACAGAGGAGTGTCAGAGAGCTTTCAAGGACCTAAAATCTTACTTGGGCTCTCCAGCACTCTTGATGAAGCCCTGGTAAAGAGAGGTGCTTTACCTCCAACTTTGGGATTTAGATGCAACGATAAGCTCATTATTGATTAGAGAAGAGGATGGTTTCCAAAAGCCAATCTATTATGTAAGCCGAGTCCTTAAAGGTGCTGAGATATAGGTAGATACGCTACCCAAAGGTTGAAAAATTGGTATTCATAGTGGTGGTCTCAACTCATAAGTCAAAATTTTATTTTCATGCACATACTATAGTAGTGTTCACTAACCAACCTTAGAAATAAATCCTGCAAAAGCTAGAGATATCAGGAAGGTTGGTGAAGTAGTGCAGCTCAGCGAGTTTGATATTCAATCTCGACCAGTACAAAAGCCCAAGTCTTAGTTGATTTTATAGTAGAATGCACTACCAAAGATGAAGAAGTTAGAACCTTAGCACCCGAGGTTGAGCCAGACCCTTAGTGTAAGAACAAAAAACCTCTAGACCTTATATGTTGATAGTTTATCAAACCTTGGGAGAGTGGTGCTGGTTTAACTTTGACTAGCCCCTAGGGTCATATCTTTAAATACGTCTTAAACTTTTATTTCAAAGCATCAAATAATGAGGATGAATATGAAGCTTTGATTACAGGGTTAAAGATAATGTTAGAGGTTGGAGAAAAATATGTGGAATCCTACAACGAATCTCAATTAGTGGTTCTTCAAGTCAAATGGGACTTTGAGGCTAAGGATCCTGTAATGGTTAGATATCTTGAGAATGTGAAGAGTCTGATAACTCAACTTGAATATTTTGAAATACGATATGTACCTCATACTAAGAATACCATTATCTAAGCTCGTGACTTCACCTTATCATGAAATTTCCAAGATAGTGCCGGTAGAAATCCTCTTTCATCGTAGCACAGAAGAAGGCCAAGTTCTAAACTTAGCACAAAAGCCTTGTTATATAGATCCTATCAAGGATTATTTGAAAGATGAAAAGTTGCCTAAGGACAAATAAAAAGTAAGGAGGATCACTTACTGCTTAGCTCGGTATACACTCATAGGAGATCATTTGTATAAGCGATCTCATACTTTACCTTATCTCAAATGTCTTTGGCCAAGTGGTATATGATAATCACCTTGGGGGCAAAGCCTTAGCACAAATAATCATGTGGCACAGCAAGGGTATCCTCAACAAAAGTGCAATTAGGGAAGACAAATTCAAATTTTAGCATCAGAAGTTCAAAAGAGCTTGGGGTCTACTGGCCTACCATGAAGGAATATGCTATGAGCTTTATCAGAAGATGTATGAAATGTTAGACGCATGCTAACATTTTCTACTCCAACAGTACCAACATCCTCATTGTGTACCCTTTGGCCCTTTTTTGTGTGGGAAATGGATATCTTGGGACCATTTTCTCATGCCACCAAATAAAGAAAATTTCTGATAATGGTTGTAGACTACTTCACCAAGTGGGCTAAAGTTGAGCCTTTAGCTCATATCACTAAAAAACAAATCAAAAACTATTTGTAAGTCCATTATATATCACTTTAAGGTTCAAAAGGCAATTATGACAGACAAATGAGAAGCAATTAGATAATGAACGCTTTCGTGAGTTTTGTGCAGGCCTCAACATTGATCTTCAAGCTGAGGTTGCTAATAGGACCATCCTGCAGGCTTTAAAGACATGGATGGATGAAGCCAAAAGTCTCTAGGTGAATGTCCTTCTTGAAGTTTTGTGGGCCTATCAAATGACACCGTAAACAGCTATGGGTGAGACACCTTTTAGCATGACTTTTGGCTTAGATGTGGTTATTCCAGTGGATATTGGACTCCCAAGCCCTAGAGTTAAGAGTTTCAACATAGAATAGAACATGGAAGGGCTCATAGCTAACCTTGACCTCATTGATGAGTATCGAGAAAGAGCTAAGGTTAAGATGGTTGTTTTTCAACAAATGGTAACGAAGTTAATAGTGATTGTGTCAAGTCACGCTACTTTTATACAAGGGAGATTATCCTTAAAAAAGCTTAATTTAATTATCAAGGATGCCACAATAAGCTACATCTTAACTGGGATGGCCCTTATTAAGTTTGCAAGGCAGTGAAGGAATGGACTTACAAGTTAGAAGACCTTAGTGGCAAACAACCAAATCTTAGAATGCTAAGCATCTAAGCAAATACTATTACTAGGTTGTCTATAATAGTTTATTTTATTTATTAGTTTAAGTTTCTTAGTAATAAGGTTGAAGACCAATTCATTTGTTTTCAAGTTTGTTTTCAAGTTTGTTTTCAAGTTGCAATGAAAGAGTTCTATTTTTTTTAATTGTGTAATTCTTAAAACCTTGGCAACAATAGGATTACATTGGATAACCACTGTCACTATCCAAAAGGAAGAGCGAAACTACCTCAGTTCTAACATCGTTTCTAAGGATCAACCCTTAGAAAAACAACGCCCTAACACTACTTAGGCCCTAAGAAGAAGTGGTGATGCTTAGATTGATCAACCAGCTAACAACCATTCAAAAAATTCTTAGGAAAATATCTACAAATCATCTATATCTGACTATTCATCTATTGGATTGATCCCTTAAGATAAAATGATTGAGGCCTTTTAAGACTAATGATTAGGATGACCTGGCCTTTAAAGGATAAGCAATCCCTCAACAAATTGATTTTGATCAATAATTGAGGTAGGCGATGATTGTTGATCTAAGTATCAACCTCGACCTATCCTATCTACCCATGGAATAAAAAGGACCGTATGAGAGTGACCCTTAAGAAAAAGTTTAAGCATTCTATACCCTACCCTAAGTATTGGTAAGAATTTTCAAGTTCCAAAATATGTTATGATTCATACTAAAATAAACAATACAGTACAAAAGGCTCTATAACCAGAATAGCATTGCAAAAGCAAAATAAAGACTGAAGCCTAAAGTACTAAGCACTACACAGATAGCACTGCATACAAAAATAGCTAAAGTGTTAATCATCAAATGACATACTAGCATCCTCAGTTGCAGTATCCCCATCTCTCTCTACCTCTATGCCAGGGATGGTAGACACTGGATCATCGGTCTGACCACCTAAGATAGACCTTAAAAGGAAGAAACTAGACAATCGGCTTTGAAGGAAGGATCAATGGTGAGAACTATCTGCTTACAAACACCAAAGCTATCCAACCAATGATCTAAAAGTAAATCCTCCATATCATTTTTGGCCTTCTCCACTTCGTTAGCTCTCTGATTGGCTTCACCGACTTATGATGGGTTTCTTCAATTCTTAACTCTAATGAAGTAAGGGTCTCCTTCAGATTAGCAATATCTTCCTTCAAGCGGTCAGCCTCCATTATTTTTTCATCTAATGCTATCTCAATCTAAAACCTTTGAGTGGTCTCTTTCTCCAACTCCAAGATAAGCTCCTTAATATTCTTGGTTCCATAGTTAACCTTGAGAACCATACCATGGTGGGCAAGGAGAAGTTGAAACACAAATAGAGGTATGTAAGCATAATGCTCACCAAAAGAGAATATCTGAAGATTGAGTAAAAGAATACATTGGCTAAGAGATCATAGCCATCATAACATAAATCTTCAAAAGTAGCCTCCACAACCTTAGTCATATTGTTGGGAGGCAGAAGATTAGATATTTCCACTGTAGTATCTCGAGTGAACAAAGACTCACCATCCTTTACATTCTACTCGGGGTAAATGCTCTCGGATACAATACCCCAATATTGAGTGGAAAAGTGCCAAAATAAAGGTCCAGACTCTCCTTTTTCAAATACATAAATCTTAGAAAGAGAAGTCGTAGGCCTGGGCAAAGGTCTGGACCCCTTAGTAGAATGAGGAAAAAATATTCTCTTAAATGATGGACCAGACAGCTGGGCAAATCTATTAGAGTCTTGAGAAGCTTGTCTCTAGGTAGCTTGGACCAAAATCCTATCCTTATCTATCTTTCTCGCCTTGCCAAACTCCATGCCTGTATAAAAATAAATAAAGATGTCAGCTCAATACTAACAATGCATGTAAATGAAAAATAGAGAAAGAAAAATATAAAGGGCATACTAAGGTCTACGTCTGGAGGAATATAATCACTATAATTCCACTTAGAGAGAAAACCCCAAGGACTCTCTTGGTAAACATAGAAGAATCTTTACGTCCAACCCTTGGTTTTATTGGAAGCATCTACAAGAGGTTTAGTCTTACTCCTAGATACAGTACCCTTGGCTCCTGGGTGTTGTATTCTATAGATAGAAGCAAAGACAACAACATTTACAAAGATTGGCATTAAGGTTGCTAAGGTTCTAAATCCAATTATGATCCTCCAAGCATTAGGGGTAAGCTAGACTAGGAAAAGAATGTAAAATTTGAGTATCTCTACGATGGTGGGTTGTAATGGACATCTCAGACAGAGTGAAGCATATCCTTATACAAATAAATCCACCATTATGGCAATATACTCAAACCACCCTTCCCGGTCTTTTGAATGTAATGATCCTAATGGTTGGGGAAATAAGACATCACTTTAAACCCCTCGACTTCACCCTCGATAAGAATAGAAACTTCATCCTCGAGATCAAGAACCATAACCTAGCTCTACGTGTTGTCTCTTAGGTACAACTTACATTTCTTTGATGAGAAATATAAAGCTCGGTTAAAGGAGTATCTAAAGCCTCATCCAAACTCTCATATGACATTGAGAATTTATGGGAGAAAAGGTTCTATGACTCACTTCACCACTTTGATGAAATTAGTTCAGATAAGTGCTTCGTGCCAAGAAATCAATCTTCAACCTGAAAGTGAAATAAGTTCCAAGTGAGCAAATTTTTCTCTAGCCAAGGAGTGTTACAGAGAAAAATAAAGAGAAGAAAATTATGATTTGGAAAACAATGTCTGTCATCTTTGGATATTTAGGGGTGCGAAGAAATCTAATGTTTTCACTTGTCAATAGTGGAAATAAAGTTTATCACCAAATGCTATAATTACTTTTTCTAAGGACCCTTGTGAAGATTTGTTTATCCTCAAGCATCAAACATGAAATTCTCATAACAATCCCCCTATGAATCAGGTTACTAAAGTCAAGAAAGATTTTTCTAACATCTCATCTCAAAAGATTAGAAAAATATAACAAGTTTACATGTTAACATGCATATTGGTTTCACTTAACTTCATGGTCTTATGTGTGTGATTGTGAAAGTAGTAGTTTATCAATTTTCATTTATCGTTCGGATAAGTTTATAAAGCCAACTACTCATATTTGATCCACTTTTTAAGTGCTTACCAAACTCCATAGGCTTGTTTTTCAAACTAGTCTCCACTTATGTAGGTAGATCATAACATCAAAGATCAAAAGAACTTCTAAAGCTTATATTGTGAGGCTTGGGTAATGATGGGAAAATATGAAAAATTGTAGCTAAAAATTACCCATTTTACACAATCATACTAGAACCTTTATTAATAAGCACCAACTTCTTCATCAATCCCTTCATTTTTCTTTATTTAACATCCCATTTTTCTTCTTTTTTTAATCTTTGATTACCCCCAAACTTATTTCTTTTGTTGTATGCAATGGGGTCTATTTGTTTTAGGGAGTTCAAATCATACACCTCACTTCAACTTGAGTTCAAATCTATAGATTTTATCATTTTCATAGGCATCAAACCTAAGTTCCTCTATTTTATTGAGTTGCAATAATCATTTTTCCCCTATTGCCTTTCTATCAAAATTTAATTATTACACATCCCAATATGCTCTATGTTCTAGCTCAACACGGAGGTGACAAGTTTTTCCATAAATTAATCGATAAAGAGACATACCTATAGGAGTATTATATGTTGTGCGGTATGCCCATAATGCATCATCAAGCTTATGTGCCCAATCCTTTCGATTAATGCCTATTGTTTTCTCAAGAATTTGCTTCACTTTCTGGTTAGTGATTTTGGCCTGTCCATTTGATTACGGATGATATCCAAGAGCTACCTTGTGTCTTACACCATATTTAGCCAAAAGGTTATTAAATATTTTATTGCAAAAATGAGAAACTTCATCACTTACAATTGCTCTAGGTATGCCAAAATGAGTAAAAATATGTTTGTGCAAGAATTTAAGCACTACATTGGCATCATTAGTAGGTGTGGCAATTGCTTCTATCCACTTAGAGACATAATCCACAACGACCAAAATGTATGATCGGCCATTTGATGGAGAAAATGGTCTTATGAAGTCAATCCCCCAAACATCAAAGAGTTCAACTTCCATCATGTTAGTCAAAGGAAGCTCATGGCGTCTAGTAATTGTTCCAGCCCTTTGACACCAGTCACATGTCTGTACAAAAGCATAACAATCCTTAAACAAAGTTGGCCAATAAAAATCGAATTGCAATACCTTAGAAGTTGTCCTTGTAGGTCCAAAATAACCACCACATAGGGATGAATGACAGTGCTTAAGAATTTCATTTGTTTCCTCCATTAGAATCCATCTACAAATCACAGAATCTAAACACCTTTTAAAGAGTAAGGGATCATCCCATACATATGATTTCACATCATGTAAGAATTTTTTATTTTCATGATATGTGAGCTCCGTAGGCAATAATCCACCTACAAGATAATTCACAAAATCTACATACCAAGGTAAATTATCTTTGATTGCAAAAATAAACTCATCTGGGAAAAATTCTTTAATTGGTCCTTCAAAGTTCTCATTTTTCTACTCCAACCTCGATAAGTGATCCACCGCCATATTTTCACTTCCCTTCTTATCTTTGATCTCAAGATCAAATTCTTGAAGGAGTATCCGCCAGATTAGCTTTGATTTTGCATCTTTTTTAGCAAAGAGGTACCTAATAGTAGCATAATCGGTATACACTATCACCTTAGTACCTATAAGATAAGCACGAAATTTATCAAATGCAAAAACAACAGCTATTAATTCTTTTTTAGTGGTGGTGTAATTTTGTTGAGCATCATCAAGTGTTCGACTTGCATAGTAAATGGCCCTAAATTTTTTATCTTTTCTTTGTCCTAACACTGCTCCAACCGCATAATCACTAGCATCACACATAAGTTCAAATGGTTGATTCCAATCCGGCACCACCATAATATGAGCTAAAATGAGAGCCTTCTTGATGTGATCAAAGGCCTGTAAGCAATCAGTATTAAAGTCAAATGGCTTATCTTTTTCCAAAAGGTTGCACAAAGGTTTTACAATTTGTGAAAAAAAATTAATGAATCTTCTATAAAACCCGACATGTCTCAAAAAACTATGAATAGCTTTCACATTGATTGGTGGTGGAAGTTTTTCAATAGCAATAATTTTTGTTCGGTCTACCTCAAGTCCATCGGAGAACACTCGGTGGCCTAAAACAAAATGTCATTTTTTTTCCAATTTAAAACAAGGTTAGTCTCCTCACATCTCTGCAAAACAAGATAAAGATTATGTAGACATATATCAAATGAGAAGCCAAATACTAAAAAATCATCCATAAAAATGTGATACCCGAGCCTCTTACTACTCACATGGCCAAATATGATTCATGCATTACATGTTAATTTTATATGCTATTTGCATTTCTATTGACATTGCATAATTTATTTTATTTTATACGACATTCTTGAATATTAAACTTAATTCTGAAGCTCTTGCACGGTATTAGTTATTGAATTTCTTAATCTAAGTAGTTGATTTTATATTGAAATAAGAAGAAAATGAGGTGGATCAATATTAGATATAGATGGGATATATAGGTTATAATTTTGGAAGTGCTAAAAGTGTTACTAGTAACCTTATACGGTTTAATTTGATTTGATCAAGTTATTTCAAAAGTATATATTTGTAAATTAGACTTGGGATATTGGACATGATATAATATGATTTAAGTGTCATATTACAAGGCCCATATGTGCATATGATTTTAGAAATACAAACTAGATAATTCTTTAAGAATCGGATGCGAATCGTTTTGGAGATCGAATGAACGGACATAGGAATTACCTATGGGAATGAATGGTGATTAAGATAGGTTGCAACCAAATAAAAATAGATGATACACACAAGATTAGGGCTGCAAGATAAGGGAGAAAATCAAATTTGCCATTTACTTGCCACCTCATGCTTTCTTATTAAGCTTAAGCTAACATCTCAAGCTAACACCTCAAACCCTTCACCCTTAAGCAACGACCAGACCCTCATTTCAGCCATTTTCATTTTTAAAACACACACCTTAAGGTCTCCAAGTGATCCAAATTGATTCCAAGTTGAAATAAAAGCAAGAAAAGCAAAGAAGAAGTGATTACCATCAAGTTAGCCTCAAAATCTGCATAGGTAACACTTATCTATGGTTTTGCCTTTGGTTTTCAGATTATTATGAATGGTTTTATGGTTTATTAAGCTTTCAACATCTCTTATAAAAGTGTTAAGAAGTTTTTATTTAGACTTTGGTGCACAAAGAAAGGGTTTTTAATCACAAACACTTAATAGGAAATACTTGTGGCCGAAACTGTCATCTTACTATTTTCTTGTGTTTTAGGCTTCAAAAGTGTATGGTATGTTGAATAAAACCTATAATTATTATCATTTACATGACCATATATGATTTAAGAGTATTGGAATGAAGTTTTATCAGTTGGAAATTGAAATAGAGAATGATATTGGAGAAACACTCAAACTGCCAAAATAGCAAAATCTGTTTTGGTGTGCTGTGAAGGAAACTGAATTAAGGGAGCTAAATCCATTATTTTTGGTAATATTATGACCTAGTTATCTCCTTATATATGTTATCTAAGAATGGTGAAAATTTTGGAGTGATTGAATATACTTAATGGTGCCAAAACCATTAATGTCATGAAGTGTGCAAAACTGTAACGGTAGGAAACAATCTGTTTCAGTATGTCGTGAAGAGAGCCGAACTTGGAAAGCTATATCCGTGATTTTTAGCAATTCTATGATATGGTTACATTTACATACATGTTATATAAGTGTGGTAAAAATTTGGGAGTGATTGGATATGCTTAGGGATGTTAAAATTATCATGCAACTAAACTTGACAGCAAGAAAATATGAAAATGTGAATCTGCCACATTTGATCACTTAGCATGTTTCAACCTAGACATGTTGCTATTGAGTGTTAACAATTAGGCACATGCTATTAGATTTATAATACTTCAATTACAAGATGTTTTCATGTATTTAAGATGAGAAATTGAGGTATTTGAGGGACTATATTGGGTTCTAGTTTGTGAAAGCTTGATTGTTAGCTTATAGCTTGGTGTTTAAGGTCTAGTATGAGATTTTGTGCTTTCAACTTGCCAAATTGGGAATGGTGCTTGATGTTGGGTAATATTACAGGCTATTTTACATCTAAAGTTGGAGAGGAATACTAAACAAATTTAGACTAAGCCACCAACCAAGTGAAAGGTAAGTAAAGATTCATTTGCAACCACAATGCATAGACATAGTAGATGTGTGAATTATATGTGATATCATAAATCATATGTGCATAGTAGAGGGCTCTCCATTGAGCATACATACATAGGCATTATCATTAGCACGTGCATGCATCATATACGAGCATTGTGATAAATCTTGCATTGCACGGCATGATTCAGAGAAAGGAAAATGTTTTGCTGACCACTACTAGTGCATCGAAGCATGCATGGATTTGCATGGTTTTATGCATGGATTTGTAGGTTCGCGTGCATGGATTTGCATGCGTATGAGTATGTATGGATTTGCATGCTTATATGATTATTGGCCATTGGATTATGGCGGTGTACAGAGCTCTTTTCCGGTGCATGGGATAGTAGCGTTGGTCAGGGGCCCAAGAAAGAAATGATTTTGAGAGAAATATTTTGATGCATAAAATTGCATTGTGAGTATAGCATTTTGAGTTGCATGACTTGATATTGTGGATTATTCTTTGACGTGCATAATCTTTACTTGTTGAGCGTTAGCTCATATAGTCTATGCATTGTAGGTGAGTACGACGATACCTGAAGCATCTTTTATTGGCTGGGCAGGGGCTGGAGCTCCAGCAGGTGTCTGAGAGAGTGTGTACATGGATGACGACCTGTTGGGCTATTTTGTTGGCTTGTTATATTTTGAGTCTGTTGTATTATATTTTTAGACTGGTACTATATTTTGCTTTTAAAACTTTACTGTAAATAAGTATGTAAATATTGGGTCGTTGTGGGTGTTGTGCTTTTATATAAATACCAATCCTGCTATATACATGACATGTGTTATAAAGTATTTTAAATAGGGTTGTGCATGTAAGAAGTGATTTATCTTTTCTTAAAGTGTTAAAAAAAATATTCCATGCATGCACACAGGTTCTATCATGTCAAATTATAATATATATCTAGTTGTGTAGTAATGGGGGTGTTACAGAGTAAATTTTTACCACACTTATATAACATGTATATAAATGTAACCATATCATAGAATTGCTAAAAATCACGGATATAGCTTTCCAAGTTCGGCTCTCTTCACGACATACTGAAACAGATTGTTTCCTACCGTTACAGTTTTGCACACTTCATGACATTAATGGTTTTGGCACCATTAAGTATATTCAATCACTCCAACATTTTCACCATTCTTAGATAACATATATAAGGAGATAAATAGGTCATAATATTACCAAAAATAATGGATTTAGCTCCCTTAATTCAGTTTCCTTCACAGCACACCAAAACAGATTTTGCTATTTTGGCAGTTTGAGTGTTTCTCCAATATCATTCTCTATTTCAATGTCCAACTGATAAAACTTCATTCCAATACTCTTAAATCATATATGGTCATGTAAATGATAATAATTATAGGTTTTATTCAACATACCATACACTTTTGAAGCCTAAAACACAAGAAAACAGTAAGATGACAGTTTCGGCCACAAGTATTTCCTATTAAGTGTTTGTGATTAAAAACCCTTTCTTTGTGCACCAAAGTCTAACTAAAAACTTCTTAACACTTTTATAAGAGATATTGAAAGCTTAATAAACCATAAAACCATTCATAATAATCTGAAAACCAAAGGCAAAACCATAGATAAGTGTTACCTATGAAGATTTTGAGGCTAACTTGATGGTAATCACTTCTTCTTTGCTTTTCTTGCTTTTATTTCAACTTGGAATCAATTTGGATCACTTGGAGACCTTAAGGTGTGTGTTTGGAAGATGAAAATGGCTGAAATGAGGGTCTGGTCGTTGCTTAAGGGTGAAGGGTTCGAGGTGTTAGCTTAAGCTTAATAAGGAAGCATGAGGTGGCAAGTAAATGGCAAATCTGATTTTCTCCCTTATCTTGCAGCCCTAATCTTGTGTGTCTCATCTATTTTTATTTGGTTGCAACCTATCTTAATCACCATTCATTCCCATAGGTAATTCCTATGTCCGTTCATTCGATCTCCAAACCGATTCGCATCCGATTCTTAAAGAATTATCTAGTTTGCATTTCTAAATATATACTTTTGAAATAACTTGATCAAATCAAATTAAACCGTATAAGGTTACTAGTAACACTTTTAGCACTTCCAAAATTATAACCTATATATCCCATCTATATCTAATATTGATCCACCTCATTTTCTTCTTATTTCAATATAAAATCAACTACTTAGATTAAGAAATTCAATAACTAATATAGTGCAAGAGCTTCAGAATTAAGTTTAATATTCAAGAATGTCGTATAAAATAAAATAAATTATGCAATGTCAATAGAAATGAAAATAGCATATAAAATTAACATGTAATGCATGAATCATATTTGGCCATGTGAGTAGTAAGAGGCTCGGGTATCACATCCTCCCCTCCTTATAAAAATTTCGTCCCCGAAATTTCACTTACCGAAAAAGTTCCGGATACTTAGTTCTTATTTCATCCTCCCTTTCCCAAGTGGCCTCTTCTATCAATTGGTTTCTCCATAACACTTTAACCAATGGAATCTATTTATTTCTCAGCTGCTTCACTTTCAGGACCTCTAATACTTGTGTTAAATGTGCGGCATGCTCTTCTTTAGTTCTGGAGTAAACTAGAATGTCATCTATGAACACAATAACAAATTTATCCAGAAATTCTTTAAACACTCTGTTTATCAGATCCATGAATGCTGCTGAAGCGTTAGTCAATCCAAATGGCATCACCAAAAATTCATAGTGCCCATATCTTGTACTAAATGCCGTCTTGGGGATATCCTCTTCCTTTATTTTCAATTGATGGTACCCAAAGCGTAAGTCAATCTTTGAAAATATTGTGGCACCCTGAAGCTGGTCAAATAAATCATCGATTCTGGGTAACGGATACTTATTCTTAATTATGACCCTATTCAACTCTCGATAATCGATGCACAGTCTCATGGTGCCATCCTTCTTACGTACAAATAGAACTGGTGCTCCCCAAGGTGAAAAGCTCGGTCTCATGAATCCCTTATCCAACAAGTCCTGTAATTGTACTTTCAATTCTTTCAACTCCAAGGGAGCCATTCTGTAAGGAGTTTTAGAAATTGGAGGCGTTCCTGGTTGTATGTCAATAACAAACTCTATTTAACGATCTGGTGGCAGTCCCGGAAGATCATCTGGAAATACTTCAGTATATTCCCGTACCACTGGTATTTCACTCAGAGTTGGTGGGTGTTGTTCCTCAATGTTCATGAAACTCACCAAGTACCCTTCGCAACCATCATCGAGTAATCGTTGTGCCTTCATTGTTGAAATCATAGGGAATCTAAAATTCTTCACAATGCTGGCAAATGTGAAAGACTCTTTCCCAGAAAGTTGAAATGTCACCGTCTTTTCCTTACAGTTGATAGTAGCCCCATACTTTGACAACCAATCCATGCCCAAAATAACATCGTAATCATTCATATCCAGTACAATCAAATCAACATGTAATTCTCTACCTTCAACAAGTATAACACAAGCTCTCAAAATCCGATCAGTTTGTCTAGCATCTCCAGAGGGAACTGTTACACTATAACTGATTTCTGCTACATCTGGTATTCTACCCAGCCTCTTAACGTACTTAGTGGATGCAAATGAATGCGTAGCTCCAGAATCAAATAATACAAGTGTTGGAACACTAGAAATATAAAGTGTACCTGTTACCACCGATGGATTTGCTTCTGCATCCACCCTGGTCATGGTGAACACCTTGGCTGGTACATTCTTTTGGCTGGTCTGATTCTGTTTACCTGGGCAAAATTTAGCAATATGTCCTGGTATTCCACATCGAAAACACGTCCTGGTATCTATATAGCAGCCTCCAGTATGTCGATTACCACATTTCTGACATACAGCTTTTGGCATCAGTGCTTTTCCTTATTCGACCCGTGGCCTCTTATTTTGACCTTCTTGTTGTTGGCCTTGTTCTCCTTGAAATTTAAATCCTGGCTTCTGTATTTGGATCGGCCTCTGCATTTGGACCGGCCTCTTTTACCCCACAGTCCATCTCTGTCCCTGCTGTCTGAATTTCTGTCGAGCCTCTTCTGCATGAGCGATTCTCAATTCAGCCTGTTCTGCTACTAGTGCCCTCTCAGCTACCTGTGAAAATGTCACCCCTTGAGTACCCGCCATATTCACATCCCGGAATAACTCTGGCCTCAAACCTTCTAGAAATCTCTCTACTTTAAGTGCTTCAGTGCTGACCATGTGCGTAGCGAACCTGGACAGTTGTTCAAATTTATGAATATATTCCCCAATAGTCATTGCTCCTTGTCGCAGTTGTATAAACTCATTCATCTTCATCATGCGAACTGGGGCCGTGAAATATTTATTTCGAAATAACTCCTTGAATCTGTCCCAGCTCATGGTAGTAATGTCCTCTATGCTGCTGATCATGTCCCACTAATGGCCTGTACTACCGCGAAGCATGAAAGTGGCACACATTAAATGCAAATAGCATATAAAATTAACATGTAATGCATGAATCATATTTGGCCATGTGAGTAGTAAGAGGCTCGGGTATCACAAAAAATTTCCATTATATTCTCCACCATATCATGAAAAAATGTCATCATGCATCTTTGAAATGTGGTTGGGACATTACATAATTCAAATGGCATTATTAAAAAAGAAAAAGTACCATAAGGGCATGTGAATGTTATTTTCTATTGATCTTCAGGTGCTACGACAATTTGATTATACCCTGAATAACCATCAAGAAAACAATAGTATTGATACCCTGCAAATCGGTCTAATATTTGATCAATAAATGGGAGGATAAAATGGTCTTTACGAGTAGCTTTCTTGAGTTTTCTATAATCAATACATACTCACCAACCTGTGACCGTTCTTGTTGGTATCAATTCACTGTTATCATTTTAAATTATGGTCATGCCACCCTTTTTTGGAACTACTTGAATCGGACTTACCCAAGAACTATCAAAAATTGCATAAATAATTCTAGCATTCAACCATTTCAAGACTTCATTTCTTACAACCTCTTTCATTGCAGGATTTAGTCTATGTTAATGTTTAATAGATGATTTATAAGATTCTTCCATTAAGATTTTATGCATGACAATTGAAGGACTAATACCTTTTAAATCAGAAATTGACCAACCAATAGCATATTTATGCTCTCTTAAAACACGAAGTAATTTTTCAACCTCTAAAGGAGATAGGGATGCTGAAATAATTACCGGATATGTGTTGTTAGTACCTAGAAATTCATACCGTAAATGCTCGGGAAGTGTTTTCAACTCCAATGATATTGTTTGTTCCTTGCTTATGGTATCTCCTATTACTTGCTTGCATTTATCCTTTTTCAACTCCACCTCTCCTGATTCAAGAAATACAATGTAATGCATTAAATCATCATTATCAATATCATGGTCATTACCTTGCATTATGGAATGAATAATGCATCGCTCTAAAGGTTCGATAGGAATTTGTTTGAGAAAATGATCATGCAGGCAAGTTTCTAACATTTCAATCATGTTACAAGTATATGGTTCCTCTTGAAACTTCAATGCACAATAAATATTAAACATCACTTCATCATCATTAACTCTTAGAGTTAATTCACCGTGTTTCACATCAATCAAAGTACACCCCGTAGCAAGGAATGATCGACCAAGAATTGGAGGAATTTCTTGGTCTTTCTCCATATTTAACACCACAAAATCTGTAGGAAATATGAATTTATCCACTTTTACCAATACATATTCAATAACTTCTCTTGGATAGGTGAGAGACCTATCTGCCAATTACAAGGTGATAGTGGATGGCTTGATTTCTCCAATTCCTAATTTCTTGAAAACAAAAAGTGGCATCAAATTAATACTTGCTCCAAGATCACATAATACTTTATCAAAGAAAAATCCTCCTATGGTATAAGGAATAGTAAAAGTCCTTAGATCTTTCAATTTTTGAGAAAGCTTTTTCTGTAAAATGGCACTACACTCCTCTATGAGATTCACAGTTTCAAATTCCACCAATTGTCTTTTTCTTGACATCATCCTTCATGAACTTGGCGTAGTTGGGCATTTGTTCAAGAGTATCTGCAAAAGGAATGTTGATATGAATCTTCTTGAAAATTTCCAAAATTTTGCAAATTGTAAATCAATCTTTTTCTTTTGAAATCTTTGTGGAAAATGAATGGGAACATTAAATTTAAGAAAAGTTTCAAAGTTAGGAGTAGAATTTAGCTTCTCAACCCCTGTTTGTTCATTTGATTGTATTTCTTATTCATTTGGTTGTTCATCCATAGGACTTTCACTCGAAGTCCTTGTCATTGGCTCATTAACTTTTGAACTTTTCATTTATGGCCCCTTGATTTTGGTTCCACTTCGAAGTTGGATAGCTTTGCAATGCTCCCTTGGTTTTATTTCTGTGTTACTTGGAAAGTTTCCTTTATGTTTTGAGCATTAATTTCAATAGCAAGTTGTCCAATTTGAGTCTCCATTGATTTCATTTGAGCTTCTAAACTTGAAGCTAGCTGCCCCAATTGAGTCTTAATGTTGTCTATCTTCGCTTCATCCTTATTCAATCGGGCTCTTGTCTCGCCAATGAAAGTGCTTAGCAAATCCTCTAATGATGCCTTTTTCTCACCTATTTGAGGATTGGGATTTGGTGGATTGTTGTAACCCGATGGGGGTTGAAGCACATTTCGATTGTTGGCATAGAAAAAATTCTCATGATTTCTAAGCCCCAGATGGTAGTGAGTAGGTAATTAATTTCCCCTAAAATTGAAATTACAGTTATTGACAAAGTTTAATTGCTCATTTCCTTTGGTTTTCACAAATGAAGTGCTAGTGGATTCCATGGAATCCATTTCTTGAGAAGTTCCATTAGAAGTCCAAGTTGCAAATTGATTAGAAAGAGCATAAACTTGTGCAACTAATTGTGTAAATGAATCTACCTCAAAAACTCGAGCAACCTTTTTAATGGAAGATCTCTCGAAAGGCCATTGATAGCTATTAGTAGCCATCTCCTCAAGCAAAATATGGGCTTCGTCTGTGGTCTTAGACATTAAAGTCCCACCTACGGCAGCACCTATTATGGTTCGAGTTTGCCCATTCAAACCATTGTAGAAGTATTGTATCTGCTGCCAATCCTCATAACAATATTGAGGACACCTTCTTAGAAAATCCTTAAACCTCTCCCAAGCTTCATATAATGGCTCAAAATCTCGTTGACGGAATTGAGCTATCTCACTCTTGAGTTGAAATGTTATGCTTGGTGGAAAGTACTTAGCAATAAATTTTTGGGTCAATTCATTTCAACTCGGTAGGCTACTTGGTGAAAAAGATTGTAACCATAGCCTAGCTTTGTCCCAGAGTGAGAATAGAAATAAGCAAAGTCTAATGGCATCGTCGGGCACTCTATTCATTTTGATGATGTCATAAATCTCCAAAAATATAGCTAAAAATGTGCATTAGGATCCTCCAACGCATTTCCTCCAAATTGATTTTGTTGCACCATGCTAATGAGAGCCGGTTTAAGCTCAAAATTATTGGCATTGATCGGTTGTCGAACTATCCCGGAGTAGTTTTAGTTCATGGTTTGTTGAAAATAGTCCTGGATAGCTTATTGTGGTGGTGGTTGTTGCAATGGAAAATTGGCGTTCACATTAGCATTATTGATGTTATCCGCCATGGCTTGATTGTCAAATCTTTTTGCTGCTCTAATAGCCCGAAGAGTCCGCTCCATTTTTGAATCAAAATAACACAAGTCAAAACTCCTAGCCTTATGCATACAAATATATATAATCCAATGTAAGGCAAGACAACATCAACATACAGAAAGAAAGTAAAAAACAATCTAAACTAAAATCAAGACTAAATCATAACAATATTAATGCAATTATGATAAAACAATCCCGGACAATGGCGCCAAAATTTTTTTCGTGAAATATTTTGCATACCGCAAGTGTTTGGTGTCAAGTTTTAATACAACGGTGAGTTGAGTTGAGTATCCACAATGATTGTAATAAAAAATTACATTAAGTACTGTAGTTCAAATAGTTCCAATTTTATCTAGAAAATCGAATGAAGATTGATAAACAAGGTAAAGTAAGATAACAAAATGTAAAGGTAATAGTGGAGTTCTTAGAAGCAATACAACAAACACCTTATGAATAAGAAATTCTAAAGGAATGACTCACCTAATTATCACCTATGTTCTTCCTTCCAAAACATACCAATTCAAGTCAACAATACATGTAAGTTAAGAATTCCTAAGCTCATCAATTCCCTCTCTCGAGTTGACTATGAGTTCTAACATGAATTTCAATATCTCTATAAAAACTCAAGAATAAAACTCTACAAAAGTTCAATGAATTTTTCTTCAAAACTTTAAAGGTTTCATAAGTTTCTCAACTCTATGATTCCTAAGTTGTGTTACCCTTATGATCATGTATAATCTTTCCTCTCTCGAGTATCAAATCTCATACATCAAACAATCTCAATTAATGGCCAAATAATCAAGATACAATACTAAACAAGATAACACAAACAAGATGAATAACTTGAATTAATATTGATTGGAATTCAAAACATAGGATCAAATAAGGTTACAAAATCCTCTAGAAAGAAAAGTTTAGTTCACAATGGATGAATACAACTTCAAGAAATAAATAAGAAAGAACATGGAAATTGTTCACCAATTTGTGAAGTGAGAGAAATGGTTGAAGCTCTCCCTGTCTCCAAGAGTGGCTTTCTTCTCTCCAAGCCTCCTCTTCTTTTTGTTCCAGAAAAATGAATGGCTTTTGTCTCTAAGAACCAATTCCTCCATGCCCCTTGGTTGATACAATCTTCTCATTTTAACTCATTTTAATTATTCTTTCACCAAAAAAATCCTGAAAATCCTCTTCTTTTCATGGCTTTTCCCTCATTTTCTCTCCACTAAATCCATTTTCTTAGCAAGTTGTTTCCCAAGAGTTCCACAAAGTCTTTTTTAGAAGTTGGCTTTAATATTTTTTGTCTAACCGAGTCAAAAGATCACACTTTCTAAATTTTCAAGTTATTTGGCACCTAGGTGCAGTATTCTGTTGCAGTACTTCAGATGGTACCTAGGTACCTTGTATTCTATTTTGGTAGCCTCAAATGGTGCCTAGACGTCGTTGCTGCTGTTTTTTCCCTTCTTTACTTCAGTACGTTTACACTGTTCATCCCCTTACAACTGGTTTTTGACCTCTTTCGAGAATGAATTGACTTTTGATATCTTCTAATGAATTGTAGCTCTTTGTCTTGACTTTTCATAGGCACTTGAATCAACTATGATATCTATGGAGAGAGTTATGCTTGAACTACTAAAATGTGTCATTCCAAAGAATTTTAGCCCGATGCTTACTCTTGAATTTGGTTTTTCTCATTAAAATTGATAGAATTAGATTTTGTGGTAAACATAAAAGTTATAGATCTATCTCTTGGATTTCCAGTGGTTTAAGAATCAAGTCAAAATTATACTTTAGAAAAGAGTTATGATTGAAATATGAAAACTGCCATCAGTCGCACCACAATTCAGATTTTTCAACATTTCAATCAAGTTTTTGGTTTCTTTCCATTTTCTTCTCCTTTTGTCGTTACCTACAAGATTTCAAACTAAATGCATAAAAAGTAACAAAAACACTTGAAAACAAACCAAATGTTAATCAAAAGGTATATGAATTGTTGGTAAAAACCAACTTATCACCTTATTAATCCATAGGAAGAAGCTCGAATAGGTCCTCAGATTGCTTAACAGTTCCAAGTATTGCAAGGGTGTGCAACCTTTTTTTTTATGTAGTAGAGAAGGTGAAACACTTTTCTTACAAAAGCAAAAGACTATGGTAAAGAGCAAAATCAAATATAACAAAAACTTTGGGAAAAAAATTATATTGCTCTAGTGACTTTAAGAGGTATAGTGCAGTCCTTGGCTAATGATTCATTTTTCTCTAGTGTTTGACTCATTCGAGTGATTACAATGGATAGATGAAAAGTACTATGCCTTTCATTGCCAATAATGGTGCTATAAATTGCAAAAGCATTTGAAATAGAAAATATCAAATGTAAAAATATTTGGAGTGCTAGGGATTCTGAAGTCATGCCTTGGCAAAATGACTTAGTGATGGATATTGCAGATGGCTCACATGAAACTATTATGCAAAAGAATATTTCAGCAAAGGCTTTGAAAATAAGTGACTTGGAAAATTAATGTACGAACCTTGGGTAGCTAAGGATTCACGTTTCTCAAGCTAAGGTATTGGCATTTCACTACAAGGAAAACCAAATCCTTGACAATGACCTATGCTCATTTTTTAGTCTTTAAGGTATTCATTAAAGCATCTGGGATAAACCAATTATACGTTGGACAAAAGGATGAAAAGAAGAATAGAACATTTGGATTGATGAAAAGATGATGAAAAGAGTGGAGATATATATATATATATGTGTGTGTGTGAGAGAGAGAGAGATTAGATTGGTAGGACTCTGGTTACCTTTAGTTGTCAACAACTTTAATTAAAGACAAAATACTTTGTCAAGAACTTGCTAAGGAGACCAAAGACTGACAGACTAAGGAAATAATGGTGATTTTCACTTTGATAAGGATTACTCTCTATTAAGGACTAAGCCAAAGCCATGGCCGACATGGAAATGTTTTTAATATACAAAGGACTCACTCTATGAAAGTCTATATGACAAGGACACACCTACACTTATCTGGGCAAAGGCTTCAAGATAAATGCTACTTTAAAGGCTCATGTATCTTTAAATGCTAAGGGTTAATTGGTCTAGGATTGTCAAGCTACAAAAATAGAAAGGTGAATTAAAATTCTCTACTAAGCATTTTGCTAAGGACTACGTATAGCTATCAGACGAAAAATATAAGGTATGATTTGACAATTTCTTATCTGATTAACCTTAGATGGTGAGACCTTAGCTCTAAGGTCGAGCTGTTACAAGACTACTCCTTAGCAAAATTAGGCACTGTGAGGTGGAAATGTAGACCTTGGCACCAAGGTCAATTAACTACAAATATTGATTCCAAATGAAGCTAAGGACTAATATTTACATACACTAACCACTCTTCTCATGTAAAGGTTGTGGAGACCTCAGCACTAATGCTTATCTATCAAGTCTTGCACCAAAGATTTTAGAACTAAAGTGTTAGTGATATTTACGAGCTACTATAATGATAAGTTGGTTTTATACCAATAATTCATATAATTTTTTATTAACATTTAGTTTGTTTTCAAGTGTTTTTGTTACTTTTTATGCATTTACTTTGAAATATTATAGGTAATGACAAAAAGAGAAGAAAATGGAAAGAAACCCATCTTCTCAAGATGTCCTTCGAATATTTTCTATACTAAGGGCTTAGTGAGTGGGTCTACTACATTTTCTATTGAGGCAACTCAATCCACAATGATGTCGCATCTATCAATGATCTCTCTGATTAAGTGATATCGTCTCAAAATGTGATTGGATCTTTGATGAGATCTTGACTCCTTAGCTTGCGTAATAGCTCCATTGTTATTACAGTAAATTATAATTAGATCAACAATGGATGGAACTACACCCAATCCTTGAATGAAATTTCTTATCCAAACAACTTTTTTGTTGCATCTGATATAATAATATATTCAGTTTTGATGGTAAAGTCTGCAGTCGTCTCTTGCTTGGAACTCTTCCAACTGACCACACCACTATTCAGGGTGAATATATATCCAGACATATACTTCAAGTCATCTATATCGGATTGAAAACTAGAGTCTGTATATCCCTTCAATTTCAGTTCTCTATTGTTGCATATCAAAAAGATATCCTTAATCCTTCTCAAGTACTTAAGGATCATCTTAATAGCTTTCCAGTATTCTTTCCCTGAATTGGACTGGTATCTACTTATGACACTCAGAGTATGTACGATATTAGGCCTTGTACATAACATTACATACATTATGTCCCCTATTGCGGAAGCATAAGGTATGCAAGTCATCATTTCTCTCTCTTCAGGTGTCTTGAGAGACATAACCTTAGAGAGTGAAACCCTATAACTCAAACCCCATGACTCATTGGCAGGAATCCTTGTTTGGATTCCTCCATGCTAAACTTTTTTAGCACTTCGTCTATGTACATATACTAGGATAGTCTGATAATCATTCTAGATCTATCTCTATAGATCTTTATCCACAGGATAAAAGATGCATCTCCTAAGTCCTTCATGAAAAACTGATTAGACAACCAAGTTCTCGTTGACTGCAATATCCCTATATCATTCCTAATAAGTAAGATGTCATCAATGTAGAGCACAACGAATGTAACTACATTCCAACTAACCTTTTTTAGACATATGGTTCATCCGGATTCTTATGAAAATCAATATTTTGATTATATCATCAAACTGAATATTCCAACTCCTCGAAGCTTGTTTGAGTGCATAAATGGATCTCTAGAGTTTGCAAACCTTTTGCTTGCTCCTATTGGATATGAAGCCTTCTGGCTGCTTCATATAGATCTTTTCCATAATGTTTCCATTAAGAAAAGTGTTCTTCACGTCCATTTTTCATATCTCATAGTCATAATATGTGGATATGACTAGCAAAATCCATATGGATTTAAGCATCACCACTAGTGAAAAAGATTCCTCATAATCAATTCATTACTTTTGAGTATAATCTTTTGCAACCAAACATACTTTATAGGTCACTACCTTTCCATCTACCACCACTAGTGAAAAAGATTCCTCATAATCAATTCATTGCTTTTGAGTATAATCTTTTGCAACCAAACATACTTTATAGGTCACTACCTTTCCATCTACTTCAAGCTTCTGCTTATAGACCCATTTGTAACCAATGGGAATAATTTTCTGTGGTGGGTCCACCAAGGTCCACACCTTGTTGGAGTACATGGAATCTATCTCAGATTGCATGACTTCTTGCCACTTTTACTAGTCGATGTCAAACATTGCCTCTCCATAGCTTATTGGATCATTATCCAAGGGAAGTCCATCTTTTTTGTTCTCTAACAAAAAGTTGTACCTCTTAGGTACCATTTAGACCCTTTCGGATCTTCAAAGAGATTGTGCCTCAGAGGGCCCAACATCAGCTGATGTGTTATCTATTACAACATTTGAGACGTTTTGTGGTTCTTAAACTTTTTCAAGTTCCACAATTTTGCCATTTTTATCCATTCTTCAAGGAAGATGGCATTACTTGAAACAAACACCTTTTGTTCCAAGATGTCGTAGTATCCAATAGACTCCTTTGGATGCCCCACAAACTTGCATAAGGTGGATCTCATATCCAACTTATCTCCCACTAGCTGTTTCACATAAGCAACATACCGCCATACCCTAAGGTATTTATAGGAAGGTGTCTTATCACACCACATTTCATATGGTGTTTTGGGCATGACTTTAGATGGCACCTTATTTAATAGGTATGCCGCCATTTCAAGGCATAACCCCAGAATAAAAGAGGTAATATAGTGAAGCTCATCATGGATCGAACCCAACTCTGTTAAGTTGTGGATTAGTAGGAGGAGTCCACTATAAGAGAATCTCATTCTTTTTTAGATAATCAAAAAACTCCATGTTTAAGTATTCACATCCTCGATTAGATTAAAGAGTTTTTATACTTAATCCAGTTTGTTTCTGTACTTCAATTTTGAATTCTTTGAAATTTTTAAATAATCCAGACTTATACCTTAAAAGGTACACATAACCATACCTAGAGAAGTCATCGGTAAAGGTTAAGAAGTAGTTATAGTTCCTTTGGGCACTAATACTTAGTGGCCCATATATATCTGTATGGATCAAATCTAATAGATATTTGGCTCGCTCCACTTGTCCAACAAATGGAGATTTGATCATCTTTCCTTTGAGGCAAGATTCACATGTTGACAGTTCATGCTTGTTCTTTATATCAAACAATTATGCCAACTTGTCAATCATTTTCTCAGAAATATGCCATAATCTTGTGTGTCATGGGCTCATGGAACTATGATTATCTAATTTTCTTTTATTTTCTCAAATTGTGAAAATGGGATTATGAGGAGTAATAGTATATAAATAATTTATCAAAGAACCCGAATAGATAAAATCATAATATTTGAAAATGGAACAATTTCCATTCTCAATGGTAAATCTAAAATCTTCTCTATCTAAAATTGGAACAAACATAATGTTCTTAATAATATCTGGAACGAAAAGATAAATGTTTAAAACTATTACAAAACCATTTTCAAATGCTAGATTAACAGTGCTTATAGCTAATGCAACAACGTTTGCTCTATTTTCCATCCTTAGGACCGTCTCTTCTCCATCCAGCTGCCTACTTTTTGTCATCATCTGCAAATCATTGTAGATATGTGAACCACAACCGGTATCCAATACCCAAGAAGCATCGTTAATAAACAGGCTAACTTCAACAAAATATATACTTGAACTCTTCAGGCTTGCAAGATACTCTTTGCAGTTCCTCTTCCAGTGCCCTAGTTTGCCGTAGTAATGACACTTTCATTGGCTTGAGAAGAGACCTTCTTGACACCGCCTTTCGCCTTCAGCTTGTTGGGTTTGGAGGAACCCTTCCCTTTTCTTTTTTCCTTTCTTAGGCTTTTTAGCCTTTGATCCAAAAGATAATCCAACAAGCAAAACTGGCTTGTAATTTTTCATGGTGGACTCATCCATCTTTAATATGTTCACAAGCTCGAGGAGATTAGTCTTTATGTTGTACATATTAAAGTTGACAATAAAGGTGTCAAATGTGGGAAGCAGATACTGCAACAAAAAGTCCATATAGAGTTCATTCTCCATAAGGACTCCAAGGGACGCCAACCTTTCAATGAGAGCTATCATCTTCAATCCATGGTCATGGACTAAAGAGCCCTTAGTCATACAACATCTGAAAAGTTCCTTTGAGATCTGATATTTCGTCTGCCGAGTACATTCACCATACAACTCTTGTAGGTGAAAGAGAATCCCATAAGTAGATCTTGATCCTCATTCTGCCTCTACAGCTCATTTGACATAAATGCCAGCATATAGCATCGAACCTGTGGATTATCATCAACATGATACAGGTAAACTGCATAAGCCTTTAAAGTAATATCCTTCAGTGGAATCGAAGGAGGTGCGACGTCGAGGACATATGCCCTCTTCTCAGATTGAAGGACTATCTTAAGATTTCTTAGTCAATCGACAAAGTTTAGTCTAGTTAATTTGTTTTGTTCAAGGATTGTTGCTAGTGGATTCTTTGCCATTTTAGTAGAAAAATCTACAAAATATGCACGAAGTAGAAAATATATAAATTATGGAAAAAACATATTCAATTAATATAAGGTCTTTAATATTAAATATCTCCCACTATTTTTTTCGAATTCCATCACCCTTAATAGAAGTTCGGAAAATCAAATTTCCTAGTAAGCTTGAGGTCCAATGGAAAAACTTCACACTCTAATTTTTTGAGCCCATGAAATATTTCTATCGGTAGTAAACTCTTTAACGATTGTATCACTATACAACCCTCAAGTTAGTTTTGTCTCACCTCTTCCCATATACCCTAATTTTATGAGCTCATATAGTATTAAGTGTAACAACACCCATTAAATGTTCGTGTAGATGGAGCATGAAAATGTTCCACGATTCACAACCATCATAATGACGATTCCATCCCACAAGCATCTCTATGCTTGGTAGAGATCACAGATTCCCAACACAAGACCACCCCACGATTCATGACCAGTGATTAAGTGAAGTAGCGGTTACCATGTCTCTACCTTTGACGATTGGCGTGGAATAATAGGTCCTACTTAACTTGTCCATTTTTATTTGAAACTGAATTCTATAAAATAATATTTTACTTAATTTTATAAATTAAGTGGGGTTTAATTTTATCCAATACCTTATCATAATTAAAATTAGATTGGTTATTTAATGCATGCCATTATAGTATCATTGCACAAGCATAAAAATATTAAATAAAATTCTAAGCATTCATCTAATACATATTTAAATAATTGGATGATCATGAACCAATCATATGCAGTCCATTTGAACCAAAAATGGACCTAAGGTCAGTTTAAGAGTAATAAAATGGAATGTACCCTATTCTATTAAATAATTGTATCCCATACAATCATAGGCCTTCATTGTAACTTCCTTCTTGATTCTCCTTCGTCCTCCAAGGAAAAAGGAAAACATCACCACATGTTTTACTCTCTTTACAAAAAATAAATAACTTACATAGATGGAATAAGAGACTCGCATGCCCCATTTTAAAATCCAAAACTATTAAATAAAATCAATCACATTTGTCCAATGGCTCATGATCATCCCATACATGCTCATAATAAACACCAAATGCAATTATCAAAATATCTAAATTTACCAAGTTGTTAAAAATAATTTTTGACTTGAGATAATTTTAATTGCTTAAAAAATAATTTTTCAGAAATTACTAAAAGTAACTTTTAATTTTAAAATTTCAGAATTTAAAACAAAATGGACCAAAAAAAATGGCGCGACGAGTAGCATGATGGCTGCCTGTCGCGCACGTGTAGGCCTCCTCACCTACTGCTGTCGCACACAGCGCGTAGCCGTTAGGTATCCCACACCTAACACAGGCGCAACCCATTTGTGGTGTCCTTTTTTCTGATTTTTAAATATTTAAAAATTTTAAATAAATAATTAAATTAAAATACCAATCATCAATTGCATTGTTGATGTAAAATCAAATTTAACATGCTAAACATGAATTTAAACAATTTAAATCATACACACAAATCTAAAATTCACTGAATAAGTGAAATCATGGCTCTAATACCACTGTTGGGTTTACTATAATTGCAAAGGCATACGCAACGAAAAATTAAATTTTTTATAAAGACATAGATTTATCAAATAAATACACCCCTCGATTCGAAAGCGATTCTAATGATTGCGCTTACTCAAGTGAATATACAAATAAATATATTAAATTCGAATTATACCTTCAACCACTCCAATTGATGTAAGGAACGAAGCAATCAATTATTGTATTCCTAGCTTATCAAACTTGCAGGGATTCACGTGTCCCCCCTTTATCAGGTCTACGATATGAAAAGTAACACCGATTAAAAGGATTCGCTAGTGTCTTTAAAATTATTTTTCTAATCTAGATCTGGAATAAGATTTGCCCTTTAATCCAATTGATGGATCAAGAACAAGCTTTTAAGAACAATAAAGGTTGATTCTTTTAAATTCTTGAAATTTTGATGTGAAAAGAATATCAAGAAACTAATTTTCTTTAAGGAAGAAAAAAATCAAGATTTTCAAGAAACATTTTTCTTTTTCTTTCTTTTCTTTTCTTTTTCTTGGAGAGAAAAATAGAAGACAAACATAATAATTTTTCCTAAAATTCACCATGCAATTTTTGGCCCTTCCCTATTAATAGGGGTCGAAAATTCACTTCTCTCCAACTCTTGGAGAGTTTGTCAATTTTTGAACTATTTCAAAGTTTGATCTTGAAAGAATTCTAAATCTTCCAACAAATCTTATCTTTTCTATCTCCAATTTATGTGGATTTATTTGAAACTACATTAGTCATAAAAAATTATCCACATACATGTTTGATATTAATTTGAATTCTTCACATAATATCAAGATAGATATATATCAAATATATATCATAAATATATATATATACACACACATAATAAATACCTAAGTCACTGATTTTTATCTCAAAAAAATCGGTCACTATTTATTTATTTATATAAATATATTAATTAAATAAATTATATTTATTTTAATTATTCTCTTCATATTCTAGTGGGCTTCCTAAGTGATCCACTTTAATTTTTAGGTTTGAACTTAAAAAGTCCATGAATCAATCCAATTGATTGAATCCCATATTAATCAATCCAATTGATTAATTATAATTTACTCCAATTGAGTTTCCTAATCAAATTAGGTCCAATTAAATAATCTAATTACTTAATTGAATAATTTAATTTAACTCTTAAATTAAATAGAATCCTTAATTAATTAAATAATCAATATTAATTAATTAATTTCCAATCACTGGAAAAATCCCAAAATAGAAATATTAGTTTCCATAAAGATATGTGACTCTCTTAGGTTCACTACTAAGCTAGTAGTGAGCTTACAATATTTATAACTTATGAATAATAATTGTTTTGATTAATTAATCCAATTAAACAATTTAATTGGAATTAACTCCTTAATTTGGATAACCTCACTATCCATGAAAATACCTACTAAGTAACCATGACAAACTATTCTTAGGTGAAATAGCGAGTAAACCTATTTCAATTGTGAGTACTATATACATACGGTCTTTTCGACAGCTAATCTCCCTATTGAATCTAGGGCATGGATTATAAGTCGGAACCCTAAATGATTCAATAATTGTGATCCTATTTCAAGTTCCAATTATTTTTGATGAATCAAAATTCATTCTGCCTTGTCCAAGGTTTTTGAATCACGAACTATGAAAACATAGAAAATTATGTTGTTAAAAAACAACAAGTGTTGAATTTTATGTTGGTCATTGACTAACCTCCATGCACACCAGTGCAACACCCAACATACCCCATTTTTTATTGTCAAGCAATCAAAAAATATATCAAAATGCTACAGGATGCACACAAGGCTACCTTCGTGCCTTAAGTCCAAGGACTAGCCGTGTAATATCTCAACACAAAAATTCTTATTTCGATAGGCAAAACCTCCAACTAAGAGTTTCTTGCGTGCCATGTTCGGTATACTTGTTCTATAACAAGCACCCGCATACTTGTACTTATATCTCTATGCTAATGCCGATGGAATACGATATCCTTGTCTTACGAGCATACAACATATGTGCGAGTCTTACTGGACTATTTGATGTGTTGTCTCAAATAGCCCTTATTATGGAACTTATTTAAGATCAAACCTTAGAGGTATGTTCGATGATCGCCATCATATGCGCGACCATGCCCCGTAGCTAAATTTGGTCTAAGGACTTTATCTAATGTGCAGAAAAAAAATGTAAGGCATAAGATAAAAAAATATCTTTTTTTAAATATGAATCCTAATAAGATTGTCATTACAAAAGAAAATAGTATAATACACTCAATCTAATTGTGGCATTAGGCATCCTACTCTAACAATAAATCTAACAAAATTATCTCAAAGATAATTATAAATTTGATTTTGTGCTATCGATGTGAACTTAAATTTCCTGTTTACTCCACTTTTATCATTTTTTCCCTCTCATAATTTTTTTTTCCACTTTCCTTTTGATGATGTAAGGAAATCTAAGGACTATTTTGAGTACTTGTAATACCAAAGGAGATTTTCAAGAATGATTGGACGATAATGCGTACCTGCAAAATAGAGCCCCGGGGCCATCCCCATGGATAGATACTTCAATGCTTAAGTTATCCCTTTTGCCAAGGATTATAATGAAAGTGAATATTTTAGATAGTGTATCCTTTTTACATAGAGCCAATGTCTGTTTATCTAGAACGTTAAACTTTGGTATCCTTCCTCCATCTGACAAAGGACTACCCCCTATGTTGGGCTCTTTAGCTTAGTTGTAATTAGATTGGGAGACCTTAGCATGCCATCATATTGATTGTTCATCCTTTAGTACATGTGCCGCATTCTAATGATGCTAGATATCCAATTATATAAAGATGAAATTATCCTTCATCACTTGCCCCTCGCTTCTTGGGCACAAAAGCCATAGGTGCTCAAGAAGTGATCAGAGATACATATCATGAAGGAATTTTTTTTCATAGCGTGATATCTTATGTCGCGCTATGGAGCTTTTATCCTCTAGTCATATTTCAACCCTTTATAAATTGACCTCCATGGTAAATGCTCTCATTTAATTCTTATTTCACCATTTGAAAGTTGTAGAGAGGTAAACAAGTGGAAAGGAATTACTACTCGAAGGTGTAGTCCTTAGTTGAAGTAGCATCAGACCTCTGCTCTTCAGCTCTTGGTGAAAGTGAAAATCTTTAGCAGTTTGAGTTCAAGGTATGTCTTCACTTTTTCTTTGTATAAAAAGTTTGTAAATTTTCTTTTAAAAGCTCAATTCATGATCGAGAATACTTTGCTCTTAGCATTACTTAATTTTTCAAGGTCTATTTTTCACATCTTAGAATAATATTTCTGTTTCATGACTATTAGATGTTCGTATATATTTTACAAACTGCAAGTGCACGGTGTCAAGTTCTAATACAACGGTGAGTTGAGTTGAGTATCCACATGGATTGTAATCAAAAATTATATTAAGTGTCGTAGATCATATAGTCCTAATTTTATTTAGAAAATTGAGTGATGATTGGTAAATAAAGTAAAGTAAGATAAAAATCCAAAGACAATAACAGAGTTTTTAGAAACAATATAACAAACACCTTATGAGTAAGAAATTTTAGAGGAATGACTCACCTAATTATCACCTATGTTCTTCCTTCCAAAATATATCAATTCAAATCAATAACACATGTAAGTTAAGAATTCCTAACCTCATCAATTCCCTCCATTGAGTGCCAAATTGACTATGAGTACTAACATGAATTTTGATATCTCTATAAAAATTTAAGAATAAAACTCTACAAAAATTCAATGAATTCTTTTTCAAAACTTCAAAGGTTTCATAAGTTTCTAATCTTTATGATTCCTAGGTTGTGTTATCCCTATGATCATATATAGTACCAAAAAATCAAGATGCAATACTAAACAAGATAACACAAACAAGATGAATAACTTAAACTAATATTGTTTAGAATTCAAAACATAGGATCAAATAAGATTACATCATCTTCTAAAAAGAAATTTTTAGTTCATCATGGATGAAGACAACTTTAAGAAATAAATAAGAAAGAACATGAAAATTATTCACCAATTTGTGAAATGGGAGGAATGGTTGAAGCTCTCCTTGTCTCTAAGAATGACTTGCTTCTCTCCAAGAATAGCTACCTTGGTTTCAGAAAAATGAATGGGTCTTGTCTCCAAGCACCCAATGGCCTTTTTTGGTTCCAAGAACCAATCCCCCACTTTTTGGTTAATGCTAATCTTCTCCTTTTAAACTTCTTCAAATGATTCTTTCCCCAAAAATCTTCCAAAAAAAAAAAAAAACCCTGAAATCCTTTCACGTTTCTTGGCTTTTCTCCAAAAGAAACCTGAAATCCTTCCAATTTTCTTGGCTTTTTCTCCTTTTTTTTCTCTCATTTTCCTTTATATTTTTAGGTCAAAAGAACCCACTAATGTTAGTCTTTTGAGTTGTCTTTAAAGTCCTCCAAACAAAAGTCCCAAAATCATATTTAAAAAATGAGTTTTAACTTTTTCACGAACTGGAGCCGCGACTCTGAATTCAGGCATTGTGGTGCCAAACATTCTGTCCTCCGGTGCCGCGACTCTAATTTTGTGTGTCATGGCTCCAAACAATCTTTCCTCTGGCGCCATGTTGTCTGATTATTTATGTTGAAAGCCATCTTTCTGCTCTGCATTAGTGGGCAATTAGAGTTAGGGTAAGTGGGAGATTGTTAGAGTAGGATGCCCAACGCCCCAATTAGATTGGGTGTATTGTACTCTTTTCTTTTGTAAAGACAATCTTATTAGGATTCATATTAATAAAAATATATTTTCTTTATCTTATGCCTTACATTTTTTTTCTGCACATTAAATAAAATTTTTAGACCAAATTTAGCTACGGGGCATGGTCGCGCATATGATGGCGATCATAAAACATGCCTATAAGGCTTTGGTCTTAAATAAGTTTCGTGACAAGGACTTTTTGAAATAAGACATCAAATAGTCCAATAAGACTCGCGCATATGATGTATGCTCGTAAGACAAGGATGTCGCATTCCATCGGCATTAGCGTAGAGACGCAAGTGCATGTATGCGGGTTCTTATTACAGAACAAGTACCCGAACACGGTTCGCAAGAAATTTTTAGTTAGAGGTTTTGCCTATCGAAATAAGAGTTTTTGTGTTGCGATAATACACGATTAGTCCTCGAACTTGAGGCATGATGGTAGCCTTGTGTGCATCCTACAATATTTTTATATATCTTCTGATTGCTTGACAATACAAATGGAGTATGTTGAGTGTTGCACTGATGTGTGTAGGATTTGCAATGGCCAACATAAAATTCTACACTTGTTTTTTTTTACAACGGAATTTTCTATATTTTCATAGTTCGTGATTCAAAGACTTTGGTCAAAGTAGGATGAATTATGATTCATAAAAAATAATTGGGACTTGAAATAAGATCACAATTATTGAATCATTAGGGTTTTGGCTTATAATCCATTTCCTAAATTCAATTGGAAGATTAGCTGTCGAAAAAATCGTATGTGTATGGTATTCGCAACCGAAATAGGTTTACTTGCTATTTTACCTATGACTAGGTTGTCATGATTTGCTTGGTGTTTTCATGGATAGTGAGGTTCTTGTAATTAAGGAGTTAATTCCAAGCGGATTGATTAATTGGATTAATTAATCGAAATAACTATTATTCATAAATTACAAATGTTGTAAGCCCACTACTAGTTTAGTAGTGAATATAAGAGAGTTACACATCTTTATGTAAAATAACATTTCTATTTTGAAATTTTTTCAATAGTTGGAAATTAATTAATTAATATTGATTAACTAATTAATTAATGATTCTATTTAATTTAATGGTTAAATTAAGTTATTTAATTAAATAATTAAATTATTTAATTAAACTTAATTTGATTAGAAATCCCAATTATAGTAATTTATAATTAATCAATTGGATTGATTAATATGAGATTCAATCAATTATATTGATTCATCGATTTTTTAAGTCCAAACCCAAAAATTAAAGTGGATCACTTAAAAAATTCACTAGAATATGAAGAGAATAATTAAAATAAATATGATTTATTTAATTAATATATTTATATAAATAAATAAATAGTGGCCAATTTTTATGAGATAAAAATCACCCACTTAGATATTTATTATGTATATATATACATTTATGATATATATTTGATATATATCTATCTTGATATTATTTGAAAAGTTCAAATTAATATTAAGAATGTATGTAGATATTTTTTTATGACTAATGTAGTTTCAGATAAGTGCACATACATTGGAAAGAGAAAAGATAATATTTGTTGGAAATTTTAAAATCCTTCCAAGATCAAACTTTGAAATGATTCAAAAATTGACAAACTTTCTATGAGTTGGAGAAAAGTGAATTTTTGGCCCCATATTGATTAGGAAGGGCCGAAAATTGCACGGTGAATTTTAGAAAAAGTTACTTTATTTGTCTTCTATTTTTCTCTCCAAGAAAAAGAAAAGAAAGAAAAGAAAGAAAAACAAAAGTGTTTCTTGAAAATTTTGATTTTCTTGTTCTTTAAATAAAATTAGTTTATTGATATTTTTTTCATATCAAAATTTAAAAAATTTAAAAAAATCAATCTTTATTATTCTTGATCCATAAATTGTGTTAACTGACAAATATTACCCTGTATCTAAATTAGAAAATTGATTTTAATAATACTAGCGAATTCTTTTAATCGGTGTTACTTTTCATATTGTGAACCTGAAAGAGGGGAGACATGTGGATCCCTACGAGTTTGATAAACCACGAATATAGCAATTGATTGTTTCGTTCTCTACATCAATCGGAGTGCTCGAAGGTACAATTCGAATTTAATATATTTGTTTATATATTCACTTGAATAAGTACAATCGTTGGAATCGCTTTCAATTCGAGATGATGTATTTATATGATAAATCTGTCTTTATAAAAAATTTAATTTTTCACTACGATTATAGGGAACCCAACATTTATTGTAGAGACTAATTAGTTGATGTTCCAACCAATATTTTCAAAATTGGATTGAATCGGCCGGTTCAATCGGTCCAATCGGGAACTGAAGGTCGGTCCGATCCGATTAGGCCCATTAAATCATTTAACTGGTTTGACCGATCAAAACCGATCAACAACATATCAAACTAGTCAAAATCGATCAAAACCGGCCAAAGTCGATTTGACTAATTTCAATCTTTTTTTAAAAAAAATTTGTTTTAAATTTTTTAAAAAGTTTAAATTTAATATTTTATTATATTTATGTGATTATTTGGATTTTTTATTTTGTTATATGTTTTTTACGTAGTTATTTATTTATTTTTATATTCAAAATATATTACATAATAATTAATATATTATATTATCATTTTACATAATAAAATAAAAAAATATAATTAATTTTCATTAAACCAGTGTGACCCGTGGTTGAACCGATCCAATTGGTTGAACCGCTAATTATTAATTAGACCAATTTGATCATTAATCTAATTATAAAAATACTAATTCTAACCATAATCAAGATGAGGCAGTAGTTGTAAAACTTCGCGGCATCTCCACCCCTTTGGAAAATTTTGAACGCTTCCAATTGAGAATTTATATTACCAAAAAATATTTTAGATCTTTTTGTATCAAAATAAAAAATAATTTAGGTAACATTGTAAATATATTTTAGAATTATTACACAAAAATACTAGCTTATTATTTTTTAAACTAGTATAATTTTAGTGTAATTTAATTATATAAAATAAAAAAATTAAATATATATTTTGTGTAAACTCAAAAATACCAACACATTTTATTCTAAACTAGTTTAATTCTAGTATATTTAGTTACTTATCATAAAATTAAATGATATTAATATTAATAGAATTTTATATTTTAAGACTAAAATATATGACCATATCAAAATTTAATTAAATAAATAAGGAAAAGAATTTAAATAATATATTCAAAAGATTTTATAATTGGCAACATATATAATATATTAGGGAAAAAAATGAAAAAAAAAAAGTTCATCTTCTTCCCTGAACCCACTAGCCGCACATCCCACCTAACGACCCACCTCCCCTGCCGGCAAGCCCCTTCCTCCGCCGCATCCCCTATACCAATCCACCCTCTTCCTCAATCCCACCCCAACCAGACTCCCCCGAACACAAACCCCACTCTTCATGTGGTGTGTGTATATACATATATCCATATCTATACACACACATTTATTTATAATATCATATGTGTATATATACGCATTTATATATAAGTACATATAACGCGTGTATATATATATATGTAAATATAACGTACATATTATTTTGCAACGAGGGGCTGTGGTAGAGGTAGAGAGAGGGTGTGGGTGTGGTAGGGTTGGGTTTTCAAATTCTCTTTTGTTTTTTAAATAATAAAAAAATGTAGAACACTGGATCAGGATGATATCATTGGGCCATGTTTATTTTCAAAAAATGAGGGATGGGTAAAATTATCTATTTACTAACTTTATTTTTTTATTTTTTTTATTTTTTGTAAATTAATGAAAGGCAGGGGTAGATGGACATTTCCTTCATTTTCGTCAGATTTTTATAATATTCATTAATTATAAGGGGGTTTTTATATTTTCGAAATTTATAAAAATAATGTTGGTAAATATTTTAAACTTCAAGCTAATTTTAAAAATTGCCCCTAAGTTTTATTACTTCAAAAAAAAAAAATATAATTTTGTGAAATTTTGAGTACAGAAATAACTAAAAACATCTCAGAACAACACCAACAAATCAATTTTTGCATACTTTGACAGGAACTTTCGAAAATGCTTCCGAGGCCCCAAGAATTCCTCCTATTCCACCGATAGCCCAGCATTTTTTTTCTCTATTTAGCGTTATCTGTGGGGTTAATTCCTCTCAGAACCAAAGGATTGCTTTGTACAAGGCCAGCAAACACCGATTAACCGGTGTGAATATCTATTATTCATTCTCTCGCCGTTGTTCTTCACTTTCTATCTCTTTCTTATAATGATGATGACAACAATGGCGACCTCAACTTCCTCCGTCCCTATTCTTTCACTTCACACCCAACCAAGTCGAAAATTCCACCACCATAGTTATCTGACCCTTTATTTCACTAAAAACAGAAAGCCCATCAACTGTAAATCCAGTGCTCGACAATCCTTTTTTCCAATAGAGGCCTCTTCTTCTTTATCTGCTTCTTCTTCTTCTTCTTCTTCTTCTTCTTCTGTTGCCAAGAAAACTGAGCCAATGGTTCCACCATATAACGTTTTGATCACTGGTTCTAGTAAAGGTCATTTTTTTTTCTTTTTTTCTTTTTTTCTTTTTTCCCTTCTTTCTTTCGGTTTAAGGAGTATGAAGCTTTATAGTTTACTTGTTCTGTGGTTTGTTTTTGTGCTTTCTTATCTGCTCACAAGAAGCTATGGTCTTAATTTAGTGGCTAAACTAATTAATTGTACACGGGCCACTTACTGCCCCCAGCTTATTGATGTTTTGTTTGATGGGCATTGCCCAAGGCATTTTTTTATCATATTGAATCAAGTTCCAAATTTGGGGGCATAAATTGATATACTGAACTGCTGTTCCTTATTTTAGTTCTAAGCAAGATAATGCCAGGAGCCTAAAGTGGTTTATTTGCCTGTCTGTTATTTGGTACTAGCTTGGAAATGATTTCACCACAGTTTCAGTAAATCAGATGTGATAATTCTGAATGAGCTCTAAGCAGCTTGAAAGAAGCTGCTCTAGAATTGTTATTTACGTGGAATTTTGTGCCAGTCACTCTCTTCTTACTCTCCATTGTTCTTGAAGTATAAGCAGGAAAAAAAAAAAGGAAAAAATGATTTGACTTTGTTGAGTGCTTATCAAGTGGAATTCAGAAGCCATTACTCTCTCTTGGCTGGGCAAAGGTGTTTAAACTAGAGACTAGTGGTCTTAGCCAGTGAGATGAACCTTATGTTGCTTACTGCATCATAGGTTGTGGGCTGGTTAGTTTCATCAAAGCAGCCAAGGGAGAGATTAGCACTGATGAA
This sequence comes from Paulownia fortunei, assembly GCA_019321725.1. NCBI lineage: Eukaryota > Viridiplantae > Streptophyta > Magnoliopsida > Lamiales > Paulowniaceae > Paulownia > Paulownia fortunei. The sequence continues at coordinate 18,862,329 of CM033108.1, forward strand.
GTTGTTTGTGGTCAGGATAAGAACATATCATGAAGTGAACTGGTAGGAATTGTTGTGGTGTACTTATTGAATGAGGCAAATTAGTCTTGAGGATCCTAATACGCCGGGTTTGATTCTGAGCATTATACAAGTGTGGCTGCTACATTATGTTGGCAGCCGAAATAAAATTTATAGGGTTAATTAACTATGCCCTCATATATTATTTGTTTGACTGTTTTACTATGGTCATTTCTCAATACCTAAGGCTATCAACTAAATTGGGGATAGTTTTTATTTTATTTAAAACTCAGGGGTTTTGTTTCAATTTTCTACATGGACTTAAACAAAACACAATAGGGTAAAATACAATTAATACTGGTTTTTGGTGGAGAGGCAGGAGGTGGTTGGATCTTGGGCTATGGTGGAAGGATGGACTGTGAATCTAGGGTTGTGGTAGAGAGGCTGACAGTGGTTGGATTTTGGTTGTGGCAAAGGGCCTGACAATGGTTGGATTTGGGGTTGTGGTGGAGGGGTGGGCAGGTGATGATTGGATTTGGGACTGTGGTGGGCGGGCAGGCAGGTGGTGCTTGGTAGACCTGACCACGGGTCCGAAACCGCCGGTTCCACGGGTCGGGAAATCCCGACCACTGGCGGGCCGATTCTGGTTCCGGGCCCAATTAACCGCTGGGATCGGGCCCAGGCCATTTTTTTTTTCTTTTGTTTTTTTGAAAAATTGTTATTTGTTAATTAAAATTTAATTTTACGAAATTATAACTTTCTAAAAACAGAAAAAGGGCTTGAAGTCTTAAACTTAAATTGGAATGAAAATTTTAAAACTTAAATTTGAAAAAATATTGTTAATTTTTTAACTTAACGAAAAAAATTAACTTAGATTCAAAAAACGATGCATCAACTTGAAGTCTTCAAAAAATTTGCACTTAAATTTCAAACAATTCATGTTATAATAGTCTGGAATTATGATTAGCTCTCTCTATCTCTCTCTCTTTTGAATTAATTAGTTAAACTCACTATTACATTATAATATTTTTAATCACTATTATTAACAATCAACAACTAATGAATACTAACAATCAACTATCACTATCAACTAGTATTTTCAAAAATACAAATACACATGCTATCATGGAACTTACATCAAATATTTAAAATTTTGAATTTCAATTTTTCCATTTGAACAATGTTATATTGTTACAAAAATAGTATAATATTTCATGGGTATCAAATTTGTTAGAAATATTTATAGGTATCGAGGTGCATATATACGCTTATAATTCAAATAGATAAGAATATTTTGTGCATATACATCATACATTGAAATGTGCCTCTATGAATGTGTCATGAGTGAAACTTTACGACTATAAACGATTCAAAAACTAATCATTTTGTCCAAATATTATAGAATATTGAATTTTAAGTGAGTTTTTTTCAATATTAGTAGTGTTAAATAGTTAATTTAAGTACGATGTTAATTATAAAAAAATATTCTATTAAATATTTTATTTTGAAATATTTTTAAAATAAATAAGAATAATAAATTTAAAACTCATAAAATTTTATTCTTACATTGCCCAAGAATTATACCTTTTGAATTGGTAAATCATAAGGAACAAAATACTCGAATTGAGATGTGGGAAAGAGGGAATGTGGACCCAAAACTTTACTATAATATGGATTGAGAAAGATGGACAATTAAGTAAATAAGTTGGAAATAGGAAAGGACACATTTTTTCACCAAAAAAAATAAAATAAATGACCCGCAGGTTCCACGGGTTGGGTTTCCCCAACCCATAACCGGCCTTTGATCCAAGGGTCGGTTACGGGTTGAACCCGTTGACCAAGGGCTGGTTATGAGCTGCGTCCGGTTTTGATCCGATCCATGGTCAAATCAACTCAGCGGTTGGTTCTAAATGTAGGGGAGGCATACTGGCGGTGGAGGAGCGAGGGTGGCAACCGGTGGTGGTGCAGGATAGTATTGAACTTTGCAGAGGTGACGACGTCATATCAGCAGTGGCGGTTGGCGGACATGCAGGCTTTTACTGTAGCAATTTCAGACTTTTTCTTTTTAGGGTACAAATGACATTACAGAGGTGAAAAACACAATAAACACTTGCTATATGCAGTGCAGCACACCACGAGGCGGAGTGGCTAGTATGCCTGTTTTTACAAAGTTTAGGGGTCGTTTTGGCTGTTTATTTTGTTCGTTTTTTTTTTCTTTTTATTTTGGCCATTTCCTAGTTCACATGCAGCCAAATGGCTGGCATTTAACCACAATTTTTTATGAAATGAATCATATGTTATTGTGCATAGGTTATGGCTTTTACCTATTAAGTCTGCAAGTGGATACAATTCACTTTAAAATAAATGACAGTTGTTCTTAAAGCATATGTGCGGCTTTGATGCAGCATTTTTACCCTTCTATCGCAAAGCACTGGTTCTGAATCTATATGTTGACTACTCAAAGTAAAACTTCTGTTATTTCTCCAGAAGCTTTTCTGAAATATAATTTCCAAAGTTTTGTTTGGTTTATCAAAGAAACCATTTAGGTTTTTAGTAGTTTCAATATTCTGGTGCTTTTAGTGAACAATTATCTAAAGGAAACTCAAATCAAAACTGCTTCTTGTACTTGCCAAGTAGAAAAAATTGTGGATGGTTGCAAGAGAATATAGATCTCTCTCTCTCTCTCTCTCTCTCTCTCTCTCTCTCTCTCTCTCTCTCTCTCTCTCTCTCTCTATCCTAATATCATAGACTTGTTTTAATTACTTTATTACAAGACATTCAACATCTATTTCTTTTTCCTGTATAACTAACTACAACAATTTTACTCTTATTGTGTGGCTTGATGAATTATCCTGATATCCATTTCCACTTTTTGTGACTACATAAATCAACAAAATGGTTGGTGTGGCTCATGTTTGCATTTGCAACGTATATTAATGGTTTTTTTTCTTATATATCTGTCTATGCTTATATGCTTGTATCTCTGCACAATCCCTTAACTCTTTTCCATTTTTGACTGGAACACCTGTTCTACACCTTTTCATTACAGGAATAGGGTATGCACTTGCAAAAGAGTTTCTGAAAGCTGGAGACAATGTCATCATATGCTCCAGATCAGGTAAATGGTTTATATACACTATACAATTGTATGTATGTTCTGGGAAGTTTTGACATATCTGCTTAGAATTTGTTTATCATATTTCCTAATCTGAGGGGAATAATGTTCATTAGTTGTCAATTTAGGCTGCATAATCATAAATCCACGGCGGATGACCTGTAATACTGCTCCTGAACTTACAGTTGCATGTTGGATGATGCAATGAGAAAGACATTATCTTTTAACCTAAGCAGAAATTTTAAGAGTGTGATATTTGAAAAATGTGGTCTATATTAGGACTAACTTTTATTGGACAGGCAACACAATCCTTAGAAAAACTAAACTTGGATTCACCAAATTCAGTAAGGTTCTGTTTGAGTCAATTCAATCTCCAATAAATGGCATGTATCCTGACTTCTTGTGGTACAAAATAGTTGAGGCACAACCTTTTATGGCACTAAACTTCAATAATAATGTGTATTTGATGATGAGAAGCCAGATGAAGATAAATACTCACCTTTAAGATGTAACCGTTAAATTTATTTTTCTATGTTGATGCAACCATAAAAGTCTTATATGCCTCCATTCATCATGTGCTTCCAACTTAGACGTACGGCTTCATATTCCATGTCTTCTCATTTTAGGTTGACAAATGTGTGTTTCACGAGTATCTTTGCACCTGAAAGTTCCGATGCAGATTAAATCTTAAACATATGCTAATAATAATATTGGTATTACATCTAATAGTGAAAAGTGCAAATCAACTTGTGAACCACCATAAAGAAAATGAGTGAGCTATGATAGATAGAAATTAACTGGAAAAAATAACTGAAAACTGACTAGTAATAAACTCAATGTACCAAACAATAAGACAACCAAGACCAACTCAAGAGGATGAGTGAGATGTCTCATTCCTCTTAATTAATTATGTAGTAGTTGGGACATATTTCTCTCCTTCAGGTATCAGGTTTCCTTTGCGACTATTTTGTGTGCCAATTGTTGCATATAACAACTGCTTGATGCTCCTCCAGTTATTTTTAGTAAATACCACTGTTGTTTCACAAGTTCTATGATGTTTCTTGGCTTGGGACGACAGAAATGCTTAGTAGACACTGCTTTCTATTTTCTACTGTTTTTTCTGGTTATAAATTACATAGACATTTATTAACGATCTACTTAAATACCACTGTTATTTCACAAGTTCTATGATGTTCTTGGCTTGGGACGACAGAAATGCTTAGTAGACACTGCTTTCTATTTTCTACAGTTTTTTCTGGTTATAAATTACATAGACATTTATTAACGATCTACTTAAATACCACTGTTATTTCACAAGTTCTATGATGTTCTTGGCTTGGGACGACAGAAATGCTTAGTAGACACTGCTTTCTATTTTCTACAATTTTTTCTGGTTATAAATTACATAGACATTTATTAACGATCTACTTATTCTTGTCAACGCAGTTCTTGAAAATATGTAACACGCGACTAGATTGTCAAGAACAAAAGAATAACATTTTTTTAAAGTAATAGTGTGAGATACATGTCTCTTGATACATCATATAAGTTGCTTTGATTCAAAATAAGATAAATTTCTAACTCTGATCTTGTTGGAGTTCATATATTTTTTACATCATAAATTGTACTCATTCATAAGTGCATGAGAAGAAACTCAAATCTCAATCAGAATCAATATTGACCAGAAACCAGCAAGCAAATTCTGTTATCCCCAGAAAACAACCACCATTTGTAGGAACAAAAAAGGAGGAAAACATACAATTGAGACTAGATAACAAGTAAACTCAACTGACAATTCTATCTTTTTCTTTAAAAAAAAGGAAAAAGAAGCTCTTAGGGCCTGTCAATGTAAAGGAAGTTGATGTCTTTCCTCTTCATAATGAAAGTCTAATCACAATAATTGTGTAACAATATCATTTAAACATACCAAATAGCCAAAGGTACCACAAATAATAAGGTAAGAGATATATCAAACTTAAGATTGCATTGGTATCATCTCCAAAATGTTGTCTTCTTTAAGATATTGAGTGGTTACTTGGCAATTACCATGAATAATCAAAGAATACTTAGTTTCATTTCCCTATGAGTATAGGGTGAAACAAGAAGGTACAATTGCGTGCTTGCAGTTCACTATAAATGCAATGAGTATTGAATGAAATCCCAAGTTTTCAGCACTTTTAAACTTTCCAACCAATGGTTGCTGAAACTGCAATAAACTTGAAGGTAATATGTAATAACTGAGAGGGAAGAACATAAATGAAGTGCCATAACTTTTAGTTTGCTTAAGTAGCCTGAAAAACATGATACTCTAGCTTATAAGACTCTAAAATCTGGAGAGGTATCTTATTTATTTTTTACCTTTTTCTTTTCAGAAACTGGAGTAGTATGTCAAAAGAAAATTGACTTCTGAAAATTCCCCTTGGAAATTTTGTATACTGTTTTTTCCCACTCATTTTCATTCTGTTGCATTTACTAGAAGCACAACTTTAAATATTCCCAACTTGCTTGTGAATTTACAGAGGAACGAGTTAAATCTGCTCTTGAAAGCTTACAGGTGGAGTCAGGGAAGCAGCATGTGTGGGTACCTCCTTCACAACTTCATTATGCTTTACATTTTTTGATGCTGTATAATTTTTCCTGCTTTGTTACATCCCATGAAAGATCATGTAAACATATACTAAATGAATTCACAAAGCAACAACAGTGAACTTGAGGAAATTCTCTGTTTAATGATTTACTTTAGGTTTGGGCTTGTTTTTCATATATCAAGTTACAGCCCCAGCCTCATCACACACAACACTTACATAAGCTCACATGAAGGTAACTACGTATAGTTGGGTGTGTATACGCCCTAACTATGCTTATATCAGTAGTTCTTCTTCATGCAGGGTACCAAGTGTGATGTTCGAGAGGGGGACGACGTCAAGAACTTAGTTGGCTTTGCACAAGAACAACTTACATACATTGACATATGGGTACTCCATCTTCACACTACAACCTCATCTAAATATAGCATTTCCAGTATCATGTTATGGTGATGATTGCCTTTCTGTAACTCTTCACTCCACGGGAAATAAGTTTTTGCAACTATTTTGGTGGACTCCTTACAAAGACCACGGTGTGCATTATCATCCTTTGTTATTTAATGAATTTAACGTCTTGTATTTCAAACACTTTCTTCATAACCTATGTAGTTCAGAATGCTATATAGCTTTTTTATACATAATAATAGGCTTATGTTAACTGAAAAGGTTTTGACTAGATCTTATTTGTCAAACGATATAGTCAGTGTTAATGAACCAATTTTCAGAATGATCATTGGAAGTCACAATTTTATTAAGTTGTTTTGAAGTAATTTGAAAGTGTTTTACAAAGAAATATTATTAACTTTTCCTGTTATTTGGTGGTCCAAGCATTTGCTAATTCATTTGGAATAAGCAGCTGATAAAATCTTTCCAGTATAGCCTTAGAACCTAAAAGGCAGGGATACTAAGTTGTGGCTTGTGTTTCATCTTTATGAGAGTGACTTGATTACCAGTATGAAACAGACACAAGATGCTGCTGTTTTGAACTGTATGACATGGATCACAGTTTTAGCTCCTTCCAGTTTTACTTGCACTAGTCTAACAACCAGTTGCAGCAAATCACTGGAAATGACAACCATCTAATTGATGGACCCTAGTTTCAATACGTTAGACTTTTACCCTTCAGTTGAACTATTTTTTTCACTTCGTGAATGCTCATCAAATGTATATATTTGGCGTTTTTTAGTTGTTTGTGAAACATTGGTAGGTTCATCTTCCTATTTCTGTTCTCTCTTATCCCATCTTTAGAATGATGCAGATAAATAATGCAGGATCAAATGCATATAGTTACAAACCATTGATGGAGGCATCTGATGAAGATCTAATGTGAATTCCTATTATAATATTTCTTTCTTATTTTCTATGCATATTATTTATTTATACATGGACCCCATTTCCTATGCAGTGAAGTTGTCTCTACTAATACCCTTGGTTTGATGATATGCTGTCGAGAGGTAAAATAGTATTTCTACGTACCCAGAGTATTCTGGATAGATGGTCTTTAGCTAATGCATGATTGTTCTAGGCAATAAATATGATGCAAACACAGCCTCGAGGTGGTCATATCTTTAACATTGACGGAGCCGGTTCAGATGGAAGACCAACTCCGAGGTCTGATTTCATTGTTTGTGTTGTTGAATTTATTCCATTTTCGTTATTCTTCAACATGTTTATCATATCTTGCTCATATATTTGTGCAGAAGGGATGCGATTCTATTTGATTTATTGGGGCATAATTTCTGATGTCATTTGGACCTCATATGTTGATTTTGTTCTCCTGTCCTTGAAAAAGTCTTTTCCTAATGTTTTTTCATTTCCCTCAGATTTGCTGCTTATGGGGCAACTAAACGCAGTGTGGTGCATCTTACAAAATCACTACAGGCATGAACTGAGTTTTAATAAAAACATGTCTGTATATTATTTTGCAGATAATTTGAAATGTGCCTGTAGTTCAACCATGTTCTATCTTAATAATTTTCTAGATAGATACTTTCTTTTATTTCCTGGCGATATACTATTCACATCTTTTGTGCTAGCTAATTATTTTCTTTAATGCGATGTTCATGCATATTTGTTACTTTCACAATTTTTTTTTTCATTTTATTTTGCCATTCATGAAATAATCATCATGAAGCACTCCTAACATGGATATCTGCAGTGCGTTGAATGCATTCACGCATTCTTGTCTCATCCATAGAATACAAGTCCAAGCTACTTTCAATTGCTTATATGTCAAACTCAATAAATGCATCCGAACCTTTAGAGCTTAACACATAATTGGTTCATGTCAAATCCTCTTGTTATCTAATGCATTTTGATTTGTTTATATTTGTTGGAAAGGTTACCTATATTTTGTTTATAGAGTATGAGTAACAGACTACATCCATTCTTTTCTCTGTACAGGCAGAATTGAGGATGCAAGATGTCAAAAATGTTATAGTGCATAATCTTTCGGTACGTTTGCTTCATTCATTTGCACATCCATTGGATGCTCACTTAACTTGTCTTTATTAAATTCTAGAATGTTACTTGTCAATCTGTAAACTTTATAATATCTTGCTCAGACAAATTAGATTCATCTAGCAGTTTACAACTCCTCACATGATTCTGTGACATTTTTTAGTCGAGCAACATGGTGAAATTAGGATTTTGATTTCTTGATTTTTGGTTGTCAGATTCTCATTTATGATGGATTAGTTTCCATTACCTTGCATTCACAATATTTAACAAATACAAAATCTCAAGGCAATCAAATTCATTGGCCACATGCCATTCCCAGCAATCAAACGGAGCCTTACAGGAATTACAAAAAACAAAAAGAAGTCTTTATCAACATGCCATTCCTTGGCAAACAGATGGAGCCTTAGTCCATCGGCTAGCTGAGGACATCTTGTTGGGATTAATGCCCTTTAGTTCTCAACCTTGGCCAAAGGAGGCTACTTGTCTTAGTATACAACTAGACTTGACCACGGGTCGGGTCAGAATCGGCCCCAGCCCGTAATCGGCCCGTGATCAACGGGTATTGACCATGGGTCGACAGGTTCGGCCTGTAACAGGCCCTTGGAATCAAGGGGCCAGTTAGGGGTTAGGGAACCCAACCCGTGGATCTGCCGGGTCCGGCTTTTTCTTTTTTCCTTAAAAAAAGGGGCGTTGCAAGAATAGTCAACGACAAATCTCTCATTATGACAAAAAAAAAAAAAAACAAAAAAGATGAAAATGGAGAAAATAAAATATTTTATTTTCCATATAGGCCCCCATGACCCCCATAATGGAGACATTTCTATTTGTGATGTCCTATAACTTTGATCCCCTTTAAATGTTAGCATATTTTCGTTGGCAATGGTCAATAACCAACCCCCCTACTTTTTTTTTATTATTTTTTCCCTATTAAAATACCCTATCCCCTTTATTTTTTTCACACTTCTACATCCTCAACTCTCAATAACTCAATTATCTCAATACTCAATTGCAAATTGTCAATTCTATTTCAAGTATTTAATTATTTATTCTTAATTCTTTCATTAAATAATTTTTCATATTTCATTTCCTTCATCATCAATTCTTCATTCTTCAATTCTATATTTTATCTGTGATGGCGAAGGAGATATTTGTTTCGCCCACTTCAACCGTTACAGTGGAGTAAGTTTTAAATGCAGGAGGCAACATATTGAGTGAGAAACGCTTAATCTTGTCTCCTGAAAATTTAGAAGCCCAACTGCCCAAGCATGTTTTGATGATTGGATCAAGGCCTTTGTACGAAGACAAGGTCAACCAGATTCGAAAAAAGATAAAAAGGACATGGACGGAGCGACGATGGGAACAGGTGGGAGCGATTGAGCCACGTCGCCACTCCTTAAGGTAAAAAGGGTAAAAAGGAAAGAAAACTACGTGGGCTTTGATTCTCAATATCCTCAAAGGATACGTAGTCAACTTAAATTTAAGTTCAAACTTTTTTTTATTTTTTAAATTGTTTTTAATTATATAATTTAAATTTAAGAGCAAATTTTTTATTGAAATTTAAATTTTAACTTTAAGACTTTAAGTTGATGCATCTTTTTTTTTTTTTTTAAGTTTATTAATTTAAATTTTAGTTAGCAATATTTTTTTTCAAATTTAAGCTAAAAAATTTTCATTAAGTTTAAAAATTAACAATATTTTTTTCAAATTTAAGTTCAAAAATTCATTCAAATTTAAATTTAAAACTTCAAGTCTTTTTTTGTTTTTAAAAAGTTGTAATTTCGTAGAATTAAATTTTAATTAATAAATAATAATTTTTCAAAACATAACTCCAAAAAAAAACAATGGTCGGAACTCGAATCGGCCTGCCGGTTCATGGACTCGGGCCGTAATCAGCCCTTGCCGGTTACAATTAAGGATCGGTATTTCCTGACCCATGGAACCGGCGATTCCGACCCAAAACCACCGATTTTCGGATCCGTGATTAGGTCTATATACAACTATCATCCAGTTGAATGGATATTTTTATCTGTCTTTCTGATTATCAATTTCAGTTTTTTCTGTGGAAGGCTTCCGATTACAAAAGATAATTACTACTAAAAATATGTACAATGGGATGTAAAAATAATATTTATGTTCCCTGCTTATTTCCTTAATTTATAGCTCTATTGTAAGTATTATGTAATGGAGAATCTCACTATTCAAGTAAATGTGTCCTGTTGTTTTAACTTATATTTTCAGTATTGTCAACGTGTTGATTATGTCCAATGATATGGATTAACTTAAACCTGACCAGGGGTCAGGAACTGCCGGTTCCACGGGTTAGGAAATTTCGACTCTTAACCGTAACCGACCCTTGCCGGTTATGGTCCGTGTCCAGGAACCGGCGGGCCGGTTTCGGTTCTGGGCCTGGTTACCTGCTTAGTCTGGGCCGATTCCAAAACCTTTTTTATTTAGTTATGTTTTGAAAAATTGTTATTTGTTAATTAAAATTTGATTTTACAAAATTACAACTTTTTAAAAACAAAAAAAAGGGCTTGAAGTTTTAAACTTATATTTGAATGAAAATTTTTGAACTTTAAATTTGAAAAAAATATTGTTAACTAAAATTTAAGTTATCTAATATTCTAATTATAATAAACTTTAAAAATAAAAAAAAGATGCATCAACTTGAAGTCTTAAAGTTAAAACTTAAATTTCAATAAAAAATTTGCACTTAAATTTAAATTATATAATTAAAAACAATTTAAAAAATAAAAAAACGCTTGAACTTAAATTTAAGTTGTCTATGTATCCTCTTAGTGTATAAAGAAATCAAAACCCACGTACTTCTCTTACCTTTTTACCTTTTTTACCTTAAGGAATGGCGTGGCTCAATTACTCCCACCCATTCCCGTCTTCGTTTTGTATCCTCCTCTTGATCTTCCCTCCAATCCAGCTGACCTTGTCTTCATATAGAGGCCTTGATTCAATTATCAAAACAAGTTTGGGCAGTTGGGCTTCTAAATTTTCGAGAGACAACGTTGAGCGTTTCTTATTGAATATGCTGCCTCTCGCACTGAAGACTTGCTCCACTGCAACGGTTGAGATGGGTAAAGCAAGTATCTCCTTCGCCATCACGAAAAAAATATAGAATTGAAGATGAAGGAAATGAAATATGAAAAATGATTTAATGAAAGAATTAAGAATAAATACTTAAAATATTATTGATAATTTGCAATTAAGTGTTGAGAAAATTGGGTTATTGAGAGATGAGAATGTAGAAGTATGAAAAAAATGAAGGAGAAGGGGGTTTTTATAGGGGGGAAACCGTTGCCAACGGAAATATGCTAACATTTAAAGGGGATCAAAGTTACAGGACATTACAAATGAAAATATCTCCATTATGGGGGGCATGGGACCTATATGGAAAGTAAGATGTTTTATTGTATCCCTTTTCATCTTTTTTGTTTTTGTTTTTTTCCTTTATGGTCATAATGAGGGATTTGCCATTAACTCTTCTTGCAACGGCCTTTTTTAAAAAAAGAAACAAAGCTGGACCCAGCAGGTCCACGGGTTGGGTTTCCCCAATCCGTAACTGGCCTTTGATCCCAAGGGTACAGGTTGAACCCATCAACCTGTGGTCAATGGGTTTCGACCCGTTGACCACGGCTCGGGTCTAGTTCTGACCAGGCCCATGGTCAAGTCTAGATTAACTTCTTCATTTGTACGTGTGTTGGCACCCATGTGTCTGCTATCATATATTAATTTTCTTTTCTTTTCGTACTTTCTATTTCCCATTCTGTGCAGCCAGGAATGGTCACAACGGATCTTCTCATGTCTGGTGCTAACACAAAGCAGGTAAATTTTGTTTATAATTTTTTCAAAGTTCTATTTTTCTGCTAATATTGATATTTATCAAGTAATTCTACTTATTGCAGGCCAAGTTTTTCATTAATGTTTTGGCTGAACCAGCTGAAGTGGTGAGTTATTTTTTTTTCCTATGTTGACAGCATGGTCCTCATTACCTAGTTTTCTGATGCTAATAATATTAACTTTGCTGATCTTCCACCCCCAACTTACTTAAAACTTTCTGTTTGAATTGCGTACCAGGTTGCTCAGTACCTTGTTCCCAACATCAGATCTATTCCCACAAATGGATCTGGAAAACCAACTTACATACGTTTCCTCACTGGATTGAAAGCCTACTCCCAGATATTCTCGGTTAAGCAATATACCCATATTGCACATCAACTGATTGCTTTCGGAGTTTTTGGTTCTGAAATCTAATGCTTTCCCTTTTTTTTAACTTGTTGCACAGAGATTGGCTTTTGGTGCTCGAAGAAATCGTTATGTTCTTGAAGATTAGTACTTAATTCGAGCTTTTAGTGGGATTTGTGTTGGTCCAAGTGCATAATCTCTTCATTAAGGGCCTTGCTTTTCTCTGATTATTTCTTAGTTGATGACTTCTGTTGGCTCTAATTTTTGCTCTTTTTACCTTACTATCCTAATTAAGTTGTATATTTCTTTTATACTGTACTTCAGATTCAATATTTTTTCAATTTTGGTAGCAAATTGGAGTGTGGAGGAATATTATAACTGCAATTGGAAAATAAGTTTCAGGAGAATGAAGTTCAATATTCTAGCATAGAGTTTGCAGGGGAAGAGGTCATGGTACATTGTTTGATGGGGAAATTTCATAAAATACACTTGGTACTATGCAAGCTTATTTGTGAGCTTGGAAGTGTATATGATGGTATTATATAGTGAAGCATTAATATCATATGGTATTATATAGTATTATATATCGAAAGATTAATATCATGTAAAAACAGTTCACAACTAGTGATACTCGGGTGGCATCTTATGAGCAAATTGGTCGCGAAAATTTTAGGTTACTTACTTGGGTAGTGCCAAAATGGTTCTATGAGCCGTTAATGTTTACATGATAATGTTTTAAAGTGAAATAATAATATCAATATATATATTATATATGATGATATATAAGTTTAATTAAATAGTATCCAAATAGGTGGTATAAAATGTGTCCACTGGATTGACTGGGGCGTTTTTCTAAATGTAGTAAATGTTATGCATTGTACTAGTTAAGCAAATATACAAAACTTCAATGCTCACACTTAATAAAAACAATTTATCAGCCAAAAGTTAAAAAAGTTAGCAATCTTTTATTCTTTATATCATTTCACGTCATGCATATTAAGCATATAATACTGGATAATATAATAATTGTTATGCGTTCTATGGTTTGTTTTTATTATTATATCTTGCAAATCACAAAGAAAATTGTGCATGGTTGAGCATATATTTCTAGGCCTTTAGAGAGCATATTTTTCTAGGCTTGGAAAAAAAACAAATTGGAAGTAGAATGGTCTGAAAATGGAAAATGGGGTGTCCAAAAATATTTATTTTTTGGAAATTAATTTCAATAAAAATTTAATAACGATAAATTCTCAAACAAATAATAATTTGAAATTTCAAGAATTAAAAAATAAAGCCCCAAAATCTTGGATAAGTCGTCCCGACCATATGCTGACATTGTTGATTGGAGATACATTACAAACCCACTTTATTGTGGAAACTTGAAGCATGTTGAGCTTTAATTGGATTGAGTTAAAGTTCAAATAATTTGATATGATCACATATATTTTATCACTTTCAACTATTCAATTTAAGTTTGGATTTAAATCTTGTAAAATAAAAAAATATATTCAAATTCATTTTATTATTCTTAATGAATTGATTTATTCTGCTAAATAAATCATATTCGATTGAGTTTTCAAAAAATATATCACAAATATCTTGATATAATTTTTATATTACTCCCAACTGTAGAATTTTTTTTTAAATTTATTGAAAAAATGATAGGTCGCCTATGGGTTCACATCATACTCGGAAGCCCACCAGCTCAAGTTGATTAACTTTAAGTCTAGCCAAAAATAAATTTAAATCAAATTTAATAGGGTTAATCTTATTTTATTCTGTTTATTCTTGATAAGTATTACTTTACCCCTTTGCACTCTTATTATGTTTCACTTTACCCTCTTATATTCTCTTTGTCTCACTTTACCATCATGTACTATTGAAAAAATAACTAAATTGCTCTTACCTATTACATATAATAACATTACTTTAAAATATTCTAAATTTAATACACTTGTATTTAAATACTAATAATTTTTTCAACTTAATTAATTAATACTTAATAATAAATTTATTTCATATTTTATTGTACTTATTTTAATGACCATTTTTTTATTAACATAGTTTCTATTAAAAATTTATATCATAGGTTTTTATTTTTTAGGTAATACATTTTACTTAAATAGTCAAATTATCGTAACTTGATGAATATTATGTTAAATTTAAAATAATTTAATAAATACTTTTCTAAATTTAAAAACATAGTCATTTTAGAAATTAATTTTATTATTACTACTTAATTATAATGACTATGTTTGAATTTAATATAGTTTCTTTGAACTTATGATAATTCTATTAATAATAAAAAATATTACTAATATTTTATGTATTTAATAAAATATTTTTTTAATATTTATAGTCAGTGAAAAATTCATAAATAAAAGCATATTACATAATAAAAAATATCCTGCTATATACTAATTTAATAAGAATTATGTTATATTATAAAATATCTATTAAAATTTAAGTATAATAAAATTTTAAATAAATTTAATATTAAATATTAATTAATTAAGTTGAAAAATATTTTGAACATAAATACAAATATATTAATATCAACCTATATTAAAGTAATTTAACTAAAAATAATAGGTAATGACAATTTAGTTATTTTTTTAAAAAATATAGGCGAATAAAATGAGATAATAAGAGTACAATAGGGTAATGTGAGACAAAATGAGAGTGCAAGGAGGTAAATAGAAAAAATTAAAAGTACAATGAAATAAAGTAATACTCAACAAAAAATAAAAGAGGTAAAGTGAGATTAATCCAATTTAATATAACCAACTTGTAAAGTGATATTTATTGCAGGTCAATTAATAAACAAATGTAATTAATATCTTTTCCGATCCGAGGTATAATATATTTCTATGTATTATTTTTTTAATTTACTCAACACTTCATAAAGTTTTTCAAAAATAAAAAATAAAAAATTATTCTAGTTGGAGAGGCATTGTATATTTATTGGACAAACATCAAATACTCTAAGAAAAGGTTGTGTTTATGAAGTTCACATGTACCGTACACACTAACATATATATATATATATATATATATTAAATGAATGGGATATTAATATCATGGTAATAAAAAACTAATGGGTAAAGAAAATTACTAGTTCTCCATATTAAATGGAGATTTAACAATTTCTTCTTAAGCATGTAGATCCTTTATTTATTTATTTTTATTTTTTAAGTTTACAAAATCAAATTATTTTCCTTTTTGATTGAACCTAATAATAATAGTATCTATACTATATTCGATGTATTGTATATTGAAAGTTTGAAAGATGAACAAATATTTTATTTTATAAAAAATAAGATATTTTTTCATCATCTACGTAATCAGAATGTTGCATACAAATTACAAAGAACAGAACAAGGCAGCCTACCTTTTTTTATCTCTTCTCAAAATCCTTTCGATTCTTTCCATATACTGATATCAGATCTAAAGGAAAAAGAATCTTTTTCAACTTTTTCTTTAATATCTAAATTATATATAAAAAAGAAAACAAAATTTCCTTTTATTGTCTCTCAGCCTTTTCCATTCTTTCCTTGTATTGCCATTCCATACTACATTATATAATCTGTCTCTCAGCCATTACCATCTAGCTTTTTCTTGAAGATAATTTCTCCCCCCAAAAACTCTGGTTTTGCTTTCTCAAGAGAGTAGTAATTTTCTAGCTTTCATAGTTTAAATATTATTTTGAAGAAATATTTATTTTCCTATGAGGAATTTGCCCAGCAAGATGCCCTCTGGTGAGAGTCTTGAAAAGCGTATCTCTACAAGTTGTCCTACAACTGAGAGGGAAGACAGATTCAAATCCAAAATTGAAGGAGAATGCAATTATCTCACTCACCAATGTGCCTCATGCAAGAAGCACATGCATGACAATCAAGAAGCTCATATGTACGAGTAAGTACTACTATTCCTAAAATAGCTGATAATGTCTAAAATACTTCAAAATCTTATAATCTACTGGCTGAAAGTGCTTATTTCAAGGCCACTGAACAAATTTTGGAGCACCAATATCGACCCTCTTTTTTTTTTTTTTCTTCAAGCAAAAGTTTATATGGAAAAAATTTACAATATCTAGACTACACAAATACCCATAACAATCGAGTGGCTCTCTTATGCAGTGACAAAACATTTTGCTCCCATCGATGCCGGCTAAACAAATGGCTCTAGACACAGAAATCGACTTGCTCCGACTAGCAGACAAACAAAAGCAAGATTGAAAGAGATGCTCTCACTGTTTGGGCTTAGATTCAAGTAAAGAAGTATACACAGCAATAGATCGATTTACTGTTACTGGAAGTTCATACCTAGGAATTTTTTAGGTATTTCTGTAAGGTTTTTCAAGCAGCTTTGCATCTTTCAATGAGAAACAATTTCCACGATTTTCATAGCTTGCATCCCAATTCAGTTCCTTCAAAGGATTGTGCATTCAAGCAGTAAAAAAGCAATCCGATAACAATACAAACTTATCAACTACTGCATGGGATCAATCAGAATTTAAGCCTGCTGCAAGGGGAAAATATCAACCAAGTTATGCCCAATTAACTATTTTTACCTCTAACTGGCCATCAAATTTAGCGCGTGCATTCTAATATTTCAAGCTTCAGAAAAGGTCCTATCCACAAAACTTTTGTCTATATTCTTTCTGTTACAGTGAATTATCAGATGAAATTCATACAGGCTACAATTCAAGTGCACAAGATCCAAACTTAAGATCAAAATTGCACAACAGCAGCCCAAAGAAAAAAAATCTGAGTTGTGACAAGGCAACCAAAGGGCTTTCATCCTACAACAGGAGAAAACAATCAAGAGCAGTCCATACTTATCTCAGATTAGATACTTGCCTTGCTTCAATGTCCTGCAGTCGCAGAGTTACAGCCCTCTTGTGGGCATCCAGCCCCTCAACTTCAGCCATAGTTGCTACATGAGGCCCAAGATTCCTTAGCCCTTCTTCTGTCAACGACTGAACTGTGATATACTTCAAGAAGGAGTCTAAAGATACTCCACTATACATCCGTGCATAACCATAAGTTGGAAGAACATGGTTGGTGCCACTTGCATAGTCCCCTACACTCTCAGGGGTCCACTGCCCCAAAAATACCGAACCTGCTTGTAGTTTAAAGGCAAATCAGTGACATCAATTATGTGAAAAAAACAAATACAGGGCAGATATCAATTTAGAATGTGGAAATAATATCAAAAAATTTGTAATTCCATGCTAATATGTACAACATTTCAAAATACTTTGTGCAAATTACTTGCATAAACTACAGAGAATTGCAGAATGGAATAAAAATACCTTGCAAAGCAGATAATTGATCTACATCAAGCATTCTATAAGTAGTTAAGGTATGGATTTAAGCATTTCAGAGATTGTTGATTTTAATTTCCACAGGAATAGTTCAATATAAGCACCAATTGAAAATACATTAAAAAAATGAACTAACTACAGACACGTGGTTAAAGTGATGAACTTAGTAAAAGTACACGAAATTGGAAAAAGACATGACAACGATCCGTAATGCATGAAGACACTTCAGAGAAATAACATTTAAAAAAAATATATAAAAATGTGATTGCCAGCAGCCAGTAGATGTATTGAAAAAGTCTCCCGATAGAATTATATAAACTTCTACACTAAGATGGAGCAACTATTGCAGCAAAAAAGCTAAATAAATACTCATGCAAATGACAAGGATATTAGTGAGAAAACACCATTAGATATAGCACAAAGCAGATGCATAATGATTACCTGCATTCTTGACGAAACTTTCCCACTTCTCAGCATCTTTCACATTGATTATCAAATGCTCAGGAGCGTACAAGTTAGAAAAATCAATAGCCTAGAATACCAAATAAAGGTATAATTTAGGACAAACTGAAACTTGATGAACCATGAAATGCAAAGAACAAAAGAAATCAAGCAAGAAATTAACTGAGGTTGCATTTGCATTGAAGGATTTGAGAACTGAGGATTTCAAATCCATAATAACAAATTTGTTGGGTTTGTTTCGATAATACTAAATTACAGTGGATTTCAAATCCTTTAACACCTATTTTGAGTTATTTTTTCAATCATTGTGGTGGATTTTAAATCCACCTAATATTGAAGTTATTTGAAATCCTTAGCTCTAAATCCAATACAAAAATTAAAACCCTTCCTTCCAAATGCAACCTAATGGAATTGGACATGGGTGCACTGAGAAGATATTATGCTGTTGCTAACCACAATAGTCCCTAAAATTACAGATTCGGCCATCGAAACATGCATATGATATGGGAACATCACAATATGCTAGATAATTAAATGGGGCAATGGGTCAATAGTACATGCGAGTCAAGTAAATAAAGCACAGTATCAATAATGAAAACTTAAATAAATATCCTAATAAACTACTTTTAGCTTATGATGTTAAGAGGAATCTCTTACCTTAAGATGTTATAGATTATTGTTAGAACACTTCTTTCTTGTCTTGCGTTCTAACCCTTACTTCACTATATGCTCGAGTTTTTTGTTATGCTCAAATTTGAACTGAAGTCTCTATATATAGAAAAATCTAACCTTCTCTTACATAGATATAGGTGTGAGAATTAAACCCATCACTTCTTCTAGATGAGCATAGAAATTAACGTTATCATCTCTTCAAGATAAACATAAGAATTAACATTATCATCTTCAAAATAAACATGAGAATTAACCTAACAAAAGATAAATAAAAAATTTAATCTTATCGTCTTGAAGATAAATTCAAGATTTAACATTATCACTTTGAATATTAACATGTGAATAACCTGATCACTTTCAAGATTTATCTTAGATTTAACCTCATCAGTTTCAAGGATGTAAAACCTAAAACCCCAAAAATCTAACTATGAGGGTGTTTGGCTAAACTTATTTAAAAGATCTTATAAACTCCTACATCTTGTAAGATGTTTTTGGAGCTTATAAGATGCTAGATCTTATTTTAAAAATAAGTTGTTGAAGTGTTTGGATAAAATAAGATCATAGAGCTTTTAAGATGTTAGTAATGTCAATTTTGTAATTAAAACTGTCAAAATTAAAAGAGTTTGTTAAAATAAAATCTTATTTTGAAAATAAGTTGGGATGGAGGTACTTTTTTTTTTAGGAGCTTATAAGCTCTCGAACAACTTTTTTTCGGATCTTATAAGCTCTTTCAAAAAAAATTGTCAAACACTTTTTGACAGCTTATAAGCTCTTAAGCAGCTTACTTATAAGATGTTTTCAAGAGCTTATAAGCTCAGCCAAACACCCTCTATATGCAAACATTTACTGCGATCTTAAGTGCTAATTAATTGTTCAATTAGCATTTATAATAATTAGGAATAAACTGATGTCCAACGAGGTCATATAACAATCATACCAAACTTGAGGGACCCTGGAGATATCCTTTTTAGCAAACACTTGCCTGAAAACAGTTGAGCAATTTGTAATAAGATTGATGTTCATGCTTGTCTTGGAAAGAGATATGGTCAGTTTAATATTTATCATCAAAGTGAAAAGGTCAAGCATCATTTTTATCTTCCAACATCAAGTTAAATCTCATGTTTATCTTCAAAGTGATGAAGTTATATGTCATATTATTTGCAAAGAGATAAGGTTAAATCTCATGTTTACTTTCAGAGTAACTTGATTTTGATAAGGTTAAATCTCAAATTTATCTTGAAGAGGTGATAAGGTTAATTTCATGTTCATCCTGAAGGTGAGAAAGGTTAGGTTAATTCTCATGCTTATCTTAATAAGGTGATAAGTTTTAAGTTCCATGTTTATCTTGAAGGTGGCAAGGTTATTTCTCATGTTTATCATTTATAACAATATGATAATGTTCCAATTCAAATTTGGGACATCACAAAAAAGTTGAAAATAGAGTATGAGATGGGAAGAAAGAAAGAAGTATTGTCCAACAATAATTCTATCATCTCTTAAGATAAGAGTAGTAGTTAATAGGATATTTGTTTAAAATATCATTGTACTTTATAGTTGTCTCACATGTTGTGTCGGATCCATTTTCTCATTTAAACTACCGTTCAAATTTTGGTGTAATATGCATCATGTGGTACTTCATCGCACACCTGAGCTAAGAATGTAAGTTGATGTGCATATATGTGAATTGTAAATTGGTCCAAAAGTGTTCAGTTGTGGATAGGGTTGAGTCCAACTGGGCGACATAGGGCTTGCCAATATAAAATGTAGCACATATAGTTGGGATATGAAGGCAGGAACAGCTCATGTTAGAGGAGGCGATAAGGAGAACAGAAGAGGAGCAAGGAGCGTTGTATCATTCATGTGTGAATTATGTCTTTGCTTTCGTAAGTGAATTGACTTTTAATCTATTATATGTGGCTATCTGCACAACTTCACACTCATGTGCACCTTGTTATTGTTAATTGGAATTTTTTATTCTTTCGCCCTGACTCTCTTACAATCTACTTCTAAGGAGAAGCAAAAGTGGAATCTAAGAACAAAGTACAGAGCAAGATGAGTCTCATGCTTACTTGTCAACTAGTTTTGATTTTTGATATAATAGTCCGTTATATGCGAAGAGATGTCTTACAGCTACCAAGTTTTGTAAATGTAATTATCTTATATCTAGATTATTTAGGATGATAAATGAAATTGGCTTTTGTTTAAGTTTGTAATAATTAAGTTGGTAACATATGGTGTATTATTAAGCATAATTGCTAGCTACCTCTTTAGTAGACTACCCTACAAATAATAATTAAGTTGGTAATATATGGTGTATTATTAAGCATAATTCCTAGCCACCTCTTTAGTAGACTACCCTACAAGTAATACTTTATAAGTGTTGCTTGCACCAATCAACAGAGATTTCAAACCATGGACGCCGCATTTATATTTTCTGCACTGCTTTGGCACATCCTATATCCCAGCTATACAAATATACAAGAGGCGCATTGTAGTGTTATAGCCAAGTAATGTAACAAGAAGCACAAATTACAGAACTAGGGGTAACAGTAAAGATCTCAAACCAACCACTATAATAGGGTTTCGGTGCACTCATTATTGTAAATGGGTGAGGCAAGTAGTCTCAAATGAGTCATAAAACTACTCAATTTCAAAAGGCGAACAGTGCTTGTCTCTCACAGAACGAACAAACTCAAGTCAGACCCACACAATCAACATGAAACAAAGGGAGTATATAGGTAGGGTCCTCATGCATGTTCTTAGAACTAAAGACAAGGATATTTAAGTTATATTTTCTACAACTGGAGAAAATGACGCCCAAAAATTAGCAGCAGTAACACAGCATGCACCCATTTTTACTCATTCAAAAAAAGTTGACATATGTAATCTAAAATATGAAGATTATTTTAATGCGAACCTCAACCACATCGTGGGCAAAAACCGTGAAGCTGTGACTTAGTGCTTTTGAAGCAAATTCTCCCCGAGGAAGGCGTTGGCACTGCTTGTTGATTTCATCCTCAATAGCGGTTATATCCACACCATCTCCAGCAACTACAAGAACAACTTGGCTATCAGGACCATGCTCAGCCTGAAATTGGGAATATAATCTTTTTGCACGATCAAAAAAAGAAACATAACAGCATAATTAAAAGAGAGCAAGTTAAGAGAAGCTATCATCATGCAGACAAGTCAGTACCTCACCAGCACATCATAAATGACACAGAGAACGAAACCAACAATTTAATTTTTTATTATTTTACAAAATAAATTGGGGTATCATATGCTTCAGTCAACTTCTCAAATTTGTCTGGAATTTTAACTTTGTTCCAGAGATAAACAGAGTTGCTACCCTTTCTTGATTAACTACACCCATGCAACATGACAGCAGGTAAAACCAACAATTACTTTGATATGAAAAAGTAAAACAGGCAGCAAGAATTCTGTAAAAGGACAGTCACCTGTGAAAGCAAATCTGCTGCTATGTAAACAGGGCTGGCATGTTTATCAGCAATAACAAGCACTTCTGATGGTCCAGCAGGCATGTCTATTGAAATCAAAGCCTCACTGTTCTATTGACAAAAAGTACCATTGTAGCATTGTAGAAGCCAGTAAAGGCATGAGATACTATTGAACAGTTTCAATAGAATAATAGTTCACACATTAAAAATAATGAAAACCTGGAGAACCATTTTGGCAGCGGTGACATACTGATTTCCAGGCCCACATATTTTCTCAACCTGCAGCCACAGCAACATAAAATTATCACAGATACATAGCAACAAAAGCTTGGGTTATACAGAGAGGTACACACATATTAGATAAGACCAAAAACACATTTGTTCGCAATTTGAGGTCCACGAAGACATTCAGTAGGACAGAAAAGAATTCAAGATTAAAAACCAGGTAGATTAAATACGTTTATCATGTTAAATAACTCATCTCATAGGTGAGTTAGGAGGCAAGAATTCTAAAAGGTTGTCTGGATTTTGTCTGTGCTTTTGCAGACAGAGAGCCAAAAACTGGCCGGCACCGTTAGACAGAACAAAGGGATGTCACAGGTGAAAAAAGGACATAGTCAAAGCATGAGAGTCCCACATTACTGGCATGTACGTACATGAGTAGGTTGTTTCCAAGACTCAGACCTGTAACACCTTATCATCGTCACACCCTCAGTCACATGTCTATCTGTTAAATAGCGGCATCTTTGGTTCACACATATCCAATAGGAGTCCCACACAAATAGTTGTACTATACGTTGTTTTGTTGGGTCCACCAGCGCACACTTATCTGGGCTGAAACCATTGCCCACAAGGACATCAATTTTGTTTCAGCTCTCCACCAATATTGATCCCACAACTGTTAAAAGATCCCAAGTCTGTCTTCTGATCTCTGAAATTCTTGTAATGGTAAGCAAGGATTGATATGCCACAACTATAATTTACACTTAAATCTTTAAAGTTAGTAGGTTTGATGTTTTCATGGTTGGTTCTTCGAACTCGACCACTCAATTTATTACAGTAACAGACACGTATCACAAGTTGGACAGGACTTGCAAATCAGGCCGTTGATGGAACATGGACTGTGGACATCACACGTCTAAGTGGAGAAGTCAGTAAACTGTTGAACATATAGTTAACCATCACTTAAATGTTTTGCAATGATTTCGCTTTCTACTAGGCGAAATGGGCTAAATGTTTGGGCCAATACCAGTGTCCATGTTATCTAGAGCAGTGGTCATGGTGAGCCATATCAAATACAAACAGATGCAAACAAAGGCATTTAAAGAGATGGTGGAAGATCCCAAGAAAAAGTCTGCTCTACAATTCGGAAGCTGAAATCACCATTTGGTGCAAATCTTCTTTATAGTTAATCCTTCAGTTCATCAACAAATAATAGCCCCAAAGTTTATTAACGATCTGTAGACTTGACCATCTTTTTGTCTAAGGGCAGTGTCAATACTGGTAAGGGCGACATGTCTGTGTGAGACAACAACTACTAGAAAAGAGTATTAGACTAGTAGAAAGAAACATCAGACTCTGTCATCCACTCCTATAGATAACTTTACTATATGTTTTTCAATTTCTTCCATATTTGTTATTTCGTGAGGGCGACCAATAAAGGATACTACAGACCCACATCAACCAAGGTTTTCAAACTTCTTTTTCCTCTTTAGAAGTACTATAAAGTTATATTTTATTAAAGGACTGTCACAAAGCTTCTGGCGTCTATACCAGTAAACTAGATTGCTGATTCTATGTAATGCAGAGAATAAATAGAACAAGTCAAAAGGTAATGTGATACTAGTGCGAAATTTAAAATTTCAAGCCTCATTGATCAAAAGCCACAGAAAAACATGAGCTTCTACCACTTAAAACAGAGAATTGGTTGCTATTCAAATGGGTTATGCTAGAGTGAGAATATGAATGATATAGAAAATGATACCTTAGGGCAAGATTCAGTCCCCCATGCCATAGCTGAAATTGCCTGAATAGATATTATCAAATTTTAGTGCCATCAGAAAGAGTATTCCCACATACAGAACATATACTGAAAATATACAACAGTCTGACCTGAGCACCTCCGGCTTTAAGAATATGAGTCACGCCCGCTTTCTTAGCACAATAAAGAACCTCCTACAAGCAAACAATGCCTGGTGAGCCATGTAAAATCAACGTTGTATTAAGTCAAGAGGAGAACAGCTACCTTACAAATGCTTCCGTCTTGAGCAGGAGGAGTTGCAAGAACAATAGTTTTACACCCAGCAATCTGAGCAGGCTGATTTAGGAAACAAATATCAGTGAAGTCAACTAAAATCATAGACACAGTTTAATAGTCCATGAAAACAGCAGAAGTGTTAATCAAGTCATCGTACAACTGAAAGCATCAGAGCAGTTGAAGGCAAAACAGCAGTCCCACCAGGAACATAAAGACCTACAGATGAAATGCTCCGTGCCACTCTTTTACATCTAACACCCTGGAAAAATAGACAGGGCAAGTCCAAAATGAACCAGGAACAAAACACAGGACTACAATAAAACATAGCACCACTTACTTCCATGTTCTCCACTATTTTCTCAACTGGCTTCTGTGCGGCGTGAAAAGCAAAAATATTATTGTAAGCCACATCAAATGCTTCTTGAACAACTGGATCAAGCTAATCAAGGAAATAAGTGGTAGTTAGAGATTGTACAACTTGAAGTCAACTAGAATGTAAATCGTTCACTTAGTATAGCATGATCGATTCCTAAACACAGAATTCAAGATTTTGTATAGAGAACATATACCACTGGATCTGGAAGATCGTTGACATTCTCGACCATGCTGTCTAGTTCGACTTTGTCAAAGCGCATTGTATAGCTGTACCCCAAAAAAGAAATAGGTGTTATTTATCCATGACTGCAGGAATTGAAAATTGAGCCAAAGCACTCAATGTCAAAAATAATAAACTAGAAATGCATGTAGGCATGAGACCATGAATCATTTTCCAGGCCACCGAAGTCCTTTATGTTCTATTATTGGTTAAATTGTGATGCCTGAGTTAACTTGGACACTTCTAACAAAGAACAGCCAACTTCCCCAATAAGAAATCTTGGTTCTTGTTCAAGTAAATAAAGGAAAAGATTCAAAGCGATAAATATTATTTATATGCCCTTTTGGATTGACAATTAAGGAAAACAACAAGAAACAAGCTCTTACAAAAACATCCAGTTTGATGCAGCTGCATACAAAAATTTATTCCATTTGTTAATAGGTGGATTTGACAAAACTCTTATGTTTCAAGTTCGTTAATAGGTGGATGATACAGAAACTCTTTCTTCCTTGTTCTTTTATTCAAATCTCATAACTACAACCATTCTAATCCCATTCTTAAGAAACCAGGAGATCCTGATTTAGAAAACCTAACCAGTCCTTGATTCCAGAACAAAACTAACCACAAAACCCATGGCAGCTGTTATCTTCACCTACAAAGGCTTAAAGAAAATTTTCTTTTGTAACCTAATTCAAACCATAAACCACTGCAATAATTTTCATGTTCTTTTCCAGTTACCAACACTGCCCTCACGATTTTTACCCAACCACTATAAACCCCATAAATTCTGTCCGTTGTCAATCAATAATATACTGGCATAAATTTAAGATTGTATGATCTTTTCCCAAACATATCAGACATAACAAAATAATATAAAATCAGAGTGGAGTAGAGAAATACTGACTCCTTAACTGCTGCATCACCTCTACTCCGTATGTCATCAACAATGGGCTGAACCTGATTAAATATCAATGCCAATAGAATTATTGGCCAATAGTTCAAAAGGTTGACATGATATAATCCTGGGTTTTCCCTTGATAAGTCTTAGAAAACAAAACACACATTTCAACTAATAAGTTGACAATCAGCTTAGCAACATCAGGCTCACCACATTGAAAATGGATGAAAAATCAATTCGGGGACGAGCTTTGAGGCTATCAACCTCAGTCCTACTGAGATCCGACAGCTTATAGGACTTCATCAAACAATTTGGAGTGCAATGAAGAAATCCTGCAGTCCATAACAAGACCACAACATGAGAAAGAGGGAAGATAGATTCAATGACCGAATTCAATAAAATATGAAAACAGTAATCTTATCCTAGTTATTCCAATATCACAAAAATGCTGAAAGATGTAACCTCGTAAACATAAGCTTTCTCATAGAGCTAAAAATAGAACCATTAAGAGACTCACTATTATACTAAGTAAGCAATAGCTAGTCGACCAACCCTCAGTTCTATAGTTAAAAACCTCTTGAATATTCAATTGTCAAAAGATGCAACACTCAAAGTCACATCGTTTTGTCATCCTACACCGTCTTTTAGATAACATACATACTTGGTCGAGAAACTTTAGGATATTCAGATTAGACTTACTAATGATAAATTAGGACTGAGGACAAGAACTTGGAATTCAAAGTAAAAGAAAAAAAAGCAAACAAATTTAAGTAGGGTCATTTCTTATTTCAAATCTGATGCCCCAGATTCAAGCTCCCAAACAGAGTCCTAAAGAGACCAAGCTATCAATCCAGCTAAGCCTGAAATGCCCTAGATTATATAAAAAATGCTTTAGTAACACTTTGAAATAAAAATTACATACAGAGGCATAAAAGGAATTATTTTGAGTAGTGCATGAAATTAATGCAAGGAATCGAATAATGAGTTATCAGGTCAATCACAACTAAGTCTTTCTTTCAAAACAAGCAAAACCAAGCACAAGAAATTGTGAAAACAAGGCCAAACCCACCGCATTCTTAATATGGCATCATACATTGGGTTCACATTTACTTTGTCAAAATCTTTTATGGTTAAACAAAAGTAAAATCAACAAATTAATCTACTCATAAAAATTACAAGACTTCCCTGCCTCAAAACTGAAGTTATTCAAATTGTTTCAACCAAATTTTCGACACATTTTCACCGAGCCAGGTCTAGATGTATAACATAAAAGAAACACCCAGAAATGCTGCATTCCGTGCTTCAGAGATTCCACTAACACCAATAAATGCAGGCTATAAAATTACGCTATCAGAAAACCAAAAGAAAATGCCAAATCAATCCTCAAACTGTAGCATTTCTGCTTAGATGGGCATTTTCAACTTACGCCGCTGAGAATAAGAGGATAATCGATATTCAGTTCTTTTCGTGGCTGCAAACTCAAAAGCCAAACCACAGCTCCGATTGAAAGAAAGAAGTCTACAGTCCATTAACACCAAACCTTCAATACAATTGATTGATTTACGAATTAAAACAGCAATTTACTCAATGAGATTGACTGTTACAAATTCAAGATGGATATTTTGGGAGGGTTTTAAGCTTACCTTTAAAGAGACTGGAAAAGAAAAAGAGGCCACTGATTGGGAGTTGCGGAGAGGTGTAAATAATTATGAAAAACGAGTACTACGGACTGTTTGGTGAGTCGGTTTTTTAACAAGTTTCAAAATGGACGAATTATGAAACATCCCATCATTTTTTATTTATTTTTTGTACTATAATTTTTTTTATAAAAATGTATTTACTTTGCCTTATAACTATATAAATATTCTTTCTCATTTTTCATTGTCGAGGATAAAAAGACTAATGATAATTTTATTTTAATTCTATTTGCTTTTGGGGTTCACATAAATCTTTACGAATGTTATAAAATATTTTTTTATGCATGTAAAATTTACAAAATAGAGTAGTTAATTCTTGAACTGTTTTAAAGCGTATGAATGAGATAAATTAGGTCGAACCTAAAATTAAAATCTATAACAGTGAAGGTGATGATAGGTACAATTAGAATAATGTCAAAATTATAGCAAATTTTTAAGTTCATACAAATTACAAGAATTAATATCCTAAATTCCTAATGCCACTCTCTTTTTCTCTTGTCATTATTGTTTTTTCAAAAAATAAAAAAAAATGAGTCAAGCAGAGACAAGGTAATACCGCTCCTAATCTCTTTTTCTCTCTTCATTGTTTTTTCAGCGAAAATGTAGCCACTTAAGGTGACTAAAAATTGTAGAATTGCAATACGAGGATTGGGCAACATTTTTAGAATGAGTAGTTTACTCTTTCCTGGCAATGATATTTAGGAGTAATGTCTTGAGGTTAACAATGAGTAGGTCACTATTTTTGTTCGCTATGTAATCTTTTTTCTTTAAACCTGATTTAGAATGTTAAATTGTTGACTTCTTGTTGGATTTAGGGGTTTTAAAAAAAATCGTACAGTATGTATTTTTGTTTTTAATTATTTAAACCATTTTAGTATATTGATTATCAATTTTGACATATGTATGAAATTATTGGTTGGATTGTGATAATTGAACCATTAACTTTGATTCGATTGATTGTTTAATCGGATGATTGATCCGAGGTTTAAACCATTGCATCAAGTATGCCAAAAATTATACTCCCTAGTCCCACAAAGAATATCATTTTGACTTTTTATAGAAAATAAGAAATTCCAAAATTGTTCTTACAAAAAAAAAAAAATGTGTATTGTTTAAATTTTACAACTAGACTTTCCATTCGAATAACAACGCATGTTTATTTACTACTTAAAATTTGAAAGAACCCCAAAATTAACTCCTTAACTATAGCGCCCGCATTATATGTTGACATATTGTGTTCATTGTATTATGACACATGTCCAATATATATGTACTTTAGCATGTTATACCAAGTATCATGTGTGTGTGGCCTTGTTGTGATCCTATTTAGATGTCAAGTGGCAAGAATATAGATGTTCTAGATTTGTGACAAGTATTATGATATTTGCTATAAATAGTTGGCAATTATGTAGAGATTTTATAAGAGAAAAAATGTATAAAAAATGTGTAGTTATATCTGACAATCTAAAAATATAATGATATATTAGTGTGTTTTTTATTATTTCTCACACTCACAGTTGTATTAAATAGAGGTTATTTATAACACATTATCAACATGAGATTTTACTCGAGAAAGGTTCGTAAAATTAAGTTTGAATTTCTTTATATAAATTTTTACTTACTTTGTTTTGCAGAAAATGGCTGGAATTGAAAAACAAAAATTTTAGATCCTAGATATTCACATTAACTATCTATCATGGTGCCTAGATACCAAACTACATATTCAGGAATTGGACCTTGCAAAAATGCTGAATTATGTGGATATTGAAAAGCCAAATGGTAGAGATGAGGTGAATGCTGTGATATTTATATATCAACATCTATCAAAGGATCTGAAGGATGAACATATATAGATTGAAATGTCATATGAGATTTGGCATAAACTTAAGGACATATTTGATCACACCAGGACTGTGATACTCCCGCGGGCACAATATGATTAGTAGCATCTGAGGCTGCAGGACTTTAAGTCTGTTGCTGAATATAATTCAACATTATTCAAGATTGAATCCAGATTAGCTCTTTGTGGAATAAAATTATTAGAAAATGATAAATTAGAGAATACTTTCTCTACAATACATGCCTCGAACATGGTGCTCCAACAACAATATAGACAACGCCAGTTTAAAACATACTCTGAATTAATTTCTGTTCTTCTCACTGCAGAGAAGACAAATGAGTTGTTGTTAAAGAATCATGAATTGTGACTTCTCTGGATCTCAAGCAGTGCCTGAAGCACATGCTAATTCCAATAGATCAATAGGTTGATTTAGAGGCTGTGAGTATAGATTCGGGCGTGGTGCCCATAGGGTTGGTGGATGTGGTGGTCCCTGTCGAGATGCTCGCAGAGATGACCATGGCGAATGTAATTATTTATGCCGAGATGATTATTCGTTCAGGTAGACTTGCCTAGATGATTATATTTATCTGGTTAGACAGAGGCAATCAGTTCAGAAAAATTATGATAAAGGCAAGATGCCTGCGGAGAGACCTGACGATAATATTTGTAACAGATGTGGGATTGACTGGACACTGGGCTAAAGTTTGTCGAACTACCCAACACCTGGTAGACCTATATCAGGCTTTAAAGAAAAATAAAGGAAAAAGTGTCCAAACACATGCAACTGAGACAGTAGGGTCATTTGCTATTGTTGAGGCCAACACATCTGAGATCATGCGTGATCAAACTCCTATCTAGGATAGAAAGTCCCTTGAGTTGCCAGATTTCTTTAAGGATCTTGATTCTGCGACACAAGGTGACAAGTGGTGGCAACATACCCAAACTTAGGGTTTTTATAATTATGAGCAACATCTCCACAGATGTCATATTTAGTTGATTCAAGTACCTATGGAAAGTCAACACATATAGATATAATTCGTATGAAGATACCAAAAGCTATTTCGGACAAGAAGGCGGTCAAAAATTAGTTTAAAGAGGCTGTAGATATTGAAGATAGAAAGTTCAGTGCCTTGTTGTACCAGACTGTCCAGTCAGCACCTACACATTGCCACGCAGATAAAAGGGGCAAAATGGGTTTTTGCCCTATTTAGGGCTTCTCCCATTTAATTTTAAGAACCCCAAAGAGCCTCCAAAGATATTCTGGACATAGAGAGGTATTCTTAGATAGAAAGGTGCTGCTAGATATAGAGCTATTATTGGAAGAGAAAGAATGTCATTCTTGGAGATAAGGAGAGCTTCAACCATTTCTTCCACTTTACAAATTGGTGAACAATTTCCATACTCTTTCTTATGTATTTCTTGAAGTTATATTCATACATGATGAACTAAACATTTCTTTCTAGAGGGTGATGTAACCTTATTTGATCATATTTTTTGAATTCCAAATATTATTAGTTCAAGTTATTCATCTTATTTGTGTTATCTTGTTTAGTATTGCATCTTGATTATTTGGCCATTAATTAAGAGTGTTTGATGTATGAGATTCGATACTCGATAAATAGAATATTATACATGATCATAAAGATAACATAACCTAGGAATCATACAGTTGAGAAACTTATAAAATCTTTGAAGTTTTGAAAAAGAATTCATTGAACCTTTGTAGAGTTTTATTCTTGAGTTTTATAGAGATATTGAAATTCATATTAAAACTCATAATCAATTCGGCACTCGAGAGAGGAAATTAATTAGCTTAGGAATTCTTGACTTACATATATTGTTGACTTGAATTAGTATGTTTTGGAAGAAAGAACATATGTGATAATTAGGTGAGTTATTCCTCTAGAATTTCTTATTCATAAGGTATTTGTTGTATTACTTTTAAGAACTCTAGTTTTATCTTTGCAATTTTTATCTTATTCTACTTTATTTACCAATCATCACTTGATTTTTTAAATAAAATTAGGACTATTTAAACTACAATACTTGCTATATTTTTTTTATTACAATCCTTGTGGATACGATATTCAACTCATCGTTGTATTAAAACTTGACACCGTGCACTTGCGGTTTGCAAAATATATCACGCACAAATTTTGGCATCGTTGCTGAGGATTGTTTTATCATAATTGCATTAATATTGTTATGACTTAGTCTTGATTTTTAGATTGTTTTTACTTTCTTCCCATATTTTGATGAATGTCTTGTGTTGCATTAGGTTATATGTATTTGTATGCATAAGGCTAAGAGTCTTGAGGTGATAGCTACTAATAGCTGTCAATGGCCTTCCAAGAGGTCTTCCATTGAAAATATTGTCGATTGTTCTTGAGGTAGATCTGTTTACACAACTTGTTGCCTAAATTTCTTCTCTTTCTAACCAATTTGCAGCTTGGACTTCTTATGAAGCTTCTCAAGGAATAGATTCCATGGCATCTACTAGCACTTCATTTATGGAAACCAGAATTGAGAAAAAGGCATCACTGGAAGATTTGCTAATCACTTTCATTGGTGAAACGAGAGCCTGATTTAATAATAATGAAGCAAAGATAGACGATATTGAGACTCAATTGGGGCAGATAGCTTCAAGTTTAGGAGCTCAAATGAAATCAATAGAAACTTAAATTGGATAACTTGCTACTGAAATTAATGCTAAAAAATATAAAGAAAACTTTTCAAGTGATATGAAAATCAATCCAATGGAGCATTGCAAAGTCATCTAACAACAACAAATCAAGAAGTGCAAAACTATTAAAAAGTGTAATGCCATCTTACAAGAGAAGCCACCTCAAGTGCTACCTAATTCAAGAAGTTTCATTATCCCCTATTTAATTGGAAACTCCACTAGTGAAATAGCATTATGTGATCTAGATGCAAGCACTAATTCAATTTCATTGTTTAATTTCAAAAAGCATGCATGAGATGAAGCAAAGCCTACTAGGGTGACTCAAGATATGCTTGGTAATGGTGACCAATTCTTGTGCTCTGCATTTTTTTTTATTTTTAATATGAAAAAATATAGGTACATCTTTACCGTGTTTGGAAGACCATTCGCAGTAATAGGGGATACACTTATTCATGTCCAAAAAGCCTTGATGCTACTCCAAATCATCATCGCCTTGCCTAATCGGAAGGATCACTTACACTCTTAGAGCACACAAAGATGTGGCATGATAAACACTTATTTTTAGATCCGGGATGAGTAAAGAAGACAGTCTAGCTACAGACTTTAAACAAAGCGCTTCTTGGGAGGCACCCAAGCTCTCTTTGCTTGTTTTCGTGTGTGTTGTTTTATTTCTTGTTATTAGTGTGTTGTTTTATATCATGATGATTGTTTCTTGACATTTTACTCATTTTTGCAGGCTAAATGCTGAAAATATAAAAAAAGGTAGGGTTTTAATTCCGAAAGAATACCACCCATTTTCAAGAAAGTCCTCTAATTTTACAATTCTCTCAGTCATTGAGGACAATGCTTATATTAAGTTTGGGGGAGAGTTTAAGATAATTGTCTTGTTGTTTGAGACATTTAATGCTTATTTGTAGTTTGTTTTAGTTTATTGATTTGTTTAGTTTATTGATTGTCAAGTTTAGTGATCAACAATGTACATGTTAAAAAAAAGTAAATATTAGAATATATACATTTGTTTACATGTCTAAACATAAAAAAATTGATTTATTTACTTTATGAGGTTTTGTGAATATTGATGCACTAAGTAGTTTGTTGAGTTATATTTAATTATTTAGAGACAGTTTATAAGGTCTAATTATTTTTTAAATGATCCCACCAACCTCTAAAACTTGCTTGATCACTAGTAGAGGCGAAATCCTAGGTGGCATAGCATTAATAAAATGATTTAGGCCATTTTTGGACCGTTTGAGCATTTCAAGACAACTTATACTTGAATTATTCCCTAGTGTCCCCTCTTGAGCCTATTTGAAATAATTTTTTAGATACTCTATACACATTATCGAGCTTTATGAAAAAATAATCTAATATTCTACCATTTTTCATCTTATTTACATAATCATTCTTGAATGAATTGTTGTATTAAAAAAAAAAGAAGCAAAAAAAAAAAAAAACAAAGAGAAGAAAAGATTGAAAAATGATGAAAATAAAGAGATTATGAATTGAGGTGTATGATTTGAACTTCTTAAAACAAATAGACCCCCATTACATACAACAAAAGAAATAAGTTTTGGGGTAATCCAAGATCAAAAAGAAGAATCGGATGTTCAATAAAGAAAAAATGAAGGGATTGATGAAGAAGTTGGTATTCATTCGTAAAAGTTTTAGTATAATTGTATGAAATGGGTAAATTTTAGCTACAATTTTCCATATATTCCTACCATTACCCAAGCCTCACAATACAAGCTTTGGAAGTCCTTTTAATCTTTGATGTTATGATCTACCTATATTAGTGGAGACTAGTGTGAAAAACAAGTCTATGAAGTTTGGTAAACACTTCAAAAGTGGGTCAAATATGAGTAGTTGGCTTTATAAACCTATTCGAATGATAAATAAAATTTGATAAACTACTACTTTCACACTTACACACACAAGACCATGAAATTAAGTGAAACTAATATACATGTTAACATGTAAACTTGGTATATTTTTCTAATCTTTTGAGATGAAAAAAAAATCTTTATCGACTTTGGTTACCATTCATAGAGGGGTTGTTATTGAGAATTTCATGTTTGATGCTTGAGTACAAGTAAATCTTCAAGTTTGTGGGTATTTGATAAGTTGGTTTTTATACCAATAATTCATATACCTTTTGATTAATATTTAGTTTGTTTTCAAGTATTTTTTCTACTTTTTATCCATTTAGTTTGAAATTTTGTAGGTAATGACAAAAGGAGAAGAAAATGGAAAGAAACCGAAGGCTTCGTTGAAATGTTGAAGAATCTAAATTGTGGTGCTACTGATGACAGTTTTTATATTTCAATCATAACACTTTGCTCAAATATGATTTTGAATTAATTCTTGAACCACTATAAAGCCAATCCATAACTTCTATATTTACCACAAAATCCAATTCTGTTGAAGTCAATGAGAAAAACCAAGTTTAAAAATCAGCACTGAGCAGAAATTTTTGGCTATGACACATCATGGTATTTCAAGCATAAATATCTCCACAGATGTCATATTTAATTGATTCAAGTACCTATGGAAAGTTAATACATAGGGATGAAATTCGTATGAAGACCACAAAAGCCATTTAGGACTATAAAGTGGTCAAAAATTTATTTAAAGAGGCTATAGATGCTGAAGATAGATAGTTAAGTGCCTTATTGTGCCAGGTTATCCAGTTAGCACCTACGGGTTGTCACATAGATAAAAAGGGCAAAGTGGGTTTTCTAACCTATTTAAGGCTTCTCCCATCTGATTTTAAGGACCCCAAAAAGTCTCTAAAGGTATTCTAGATGTGGAGAGGTATTCTTGGACAGAAAAGTGCTGCTGGACAGAGAGCTATTCTTGGAAGAGAAAGAATGTCATTCTTGGAGACAAGGAGAGCTTCAACCAAATCTTCCACTTCACAAATTGGTGAAAAATTTCCATGATCTTTCTTATGTATTTCTTGAAGTTATATTCATACATGATGAACCACACATTTCTTTCTAGAGGATGATGTAACCTTATTTGATCCTATGTTTTGAATTCCAAATATTATTAGTTCAAGTTATTCATCTTATTTGTGTTATCTTATTTAGTATTGCATCTTGATTATTTGATCATTAATTGAGAGTGTTTGATGTATGAGATTCGATACTCAAAAAAGAGAATATTATACATGATCATAAAAATAACATAATTTAGGAATCATAGAGTTGAGAAACTTATGAAACCTTTGAAGTTTTGAAAAAGAATTCATTGAACCTTTGTAGAGTTTTATTCTTAAGTTTTTATAGAGATATTGAAATTCATATTAAAACTCATAATCAATTCGGCACTCGAGAGAGGGAATTAATTAGCTTAGAAAATCTTGACATACATGTATTATTGACTTGAATTAGTATGTTTTGGAAGGAAGAACATATGTGATAATTAAGTGAGTTATTCCTCTAGATTTCTTATTCATAAGGTGTTTGTTGTATTACTTCTAAGAACTCTAGTTTTATCTTTGCAATTTTTATCTTATTCTACTTTATTTATCAATCGTCACTTGATTTTCTAGATAAAATTAGAACTATTTGAACTACAATACTTGCTGTAATTTTTATTATAATCCTTGTGGATACGATATTTAACTCACCATTATATTAAAACTTAACACCGTGCACTTGTGGTTTGCAAAATATTTCATGAATAAATTTTTGGCACCGTTACCGATGATTGTTTATCATAATTGCATTAATATTGTTATGACTTAGTTTTGATTTTAGTCTAGATTGTTTTACTTTCTTCCTATATTTTAATGAATGTTTTGCGTTGCATTGGGTTATATGTATTTGTATGTATAAGGCTAGGAGTCTTGAGGTGATGGCTACTAATAGCTATCAATGGCCTTCCAAGAGGTCTTCCATTGAAAAGGTTGTCGGTGTTCTTGAGGTAGATCCGTTTGCACAACTTGCTGCCCAAATTTCTTCTCTTTCTAATCAATTTGCAGCTTGTACTTCTTATGGAACTTTTCAAGGAATGGATTCCATAGCATTCACTAACACTTCATTTATGAAAACCAGACTTGAGAAAAAGGTATCACTAGAAGATTTGCTAATCACTTTCATTGGCGAAATGAGAGCTCGATTTAATAATAATGAAGCAAAGATATACAACTTTGAGAATCAATTGAGGTAGATAGTTTCAAGTTTAGGAGCTCAAATGAAATCAATAAAAACTAAAATTGGACAGCTTGCTACTGAAATTAATGCTAAAAAACATAAAGAAGACTTTTCAAGTGATACAGAAATCAATCCAAAGGAGCATTGCAAAGGCATCCAGCAACAACAAATCGAGTAGTGCGAAACTATTGAAAAATGGAATGCCATTTTGCAAGAGAAGCCACCTCAAGTGCTAACTAATTCAAAGAGTTTCATTATCCCCTATTTAATTGGAAACTCTACTTGTGAAATAGCATTATGTGATCTAGATGTAAGCACTAATTCAATTTTATTATTTAATTTCAAAAAATATGCATGAGATGAAGTAAAGCCTACTAGGGTGACTCAAGATACGCTTGGTAATGGTGACCAATTCTTGTGCTCTGCAGATTTTTTTTTTAATATGAAAAAAGATAAGTACATCTTTACCATGTTTGGAAGACCATTCGCAGTAATAGGGGATACACTTGTTCATGTCCAAAAGGACTTGATGCTACTCCAAATCATCATCGCCTTGCCTAATCATCGTGTTGTTTTTTGGGTTCGTTTTTCTTTTTGATTTTTTGGAATATTAAAATTAAATGTTAATTTTAATAATTTTTGAAAAATTATTTTTCAAGCAATTAGAAATTATCCCAAGTCAAAAAAATTACGTGTAAAAACTTGGTAAATTTACATGTTTTAATAATTGCATATGATATTAATTATGAGTATGTATGGGATGATCATGAGCCATTGGACCAATGTGATTGATTTTATTTAATATTTTTGGGTTTTTAAATAGGGTCTGCGAGCCTCTTATTCCATCTATATAAGTTATTTAATTTTCTGGAAAGAGAGTAGAATAGGTGGTAAGGTTTTTCTTTTTCTTTGGAAGACGAAGGAGAATCAAGAAAGAGGTTCCAAAGGAGGCCCATATTTATATGAGATACAATTATGTAATAGAATAGGTTATATTCCATTTTATTACCCTTAGACTGACCTTAGGTCTATTTTTTACCTCAAATGGACCGCTTAGAACTGGTTCATGATCATCCACTTATTTAAGTATGTATTAGATGAATGCTTATGATTTTATTTAATACTTTTATGCTTGCGCAATGATATTGTGATGTCATGCATTAAATAACGAACGTAATTTAAATTATGATAAGGTCTTGGATAAAATTAAACCCAACTTAATTTACTAAAATTAAGTAAAAGAATTTTTAAGAAAATTCGATTTTAAGCAAATTGGACAAGTTAAGTAGGACCTATCATTCTATTCTTACCATCAAAGGTAGAGACATGATGATCGCTACCATACTTGATCACTGGCCATGAGTCATGGGGTGGTCTTGGAGATGCTGAAGACAGAAAGTTCAGTGCCTTATTGTGCCAGGTTGTCCAGTCAGCGCCTACGTGTTGCCACGTGGATAAAAAGGGAAAATGGGTTTTTTGCCCTGTTTAAGGCTTCACCCATTTGATTTTAAGGACTTCAAAGAGCCTCCGAAGGTATTCTGGATGTGGAGAGGTATTCTTGGACAGAAAGGTGCTGCTGGACAGAGAGCTATTCTTGGAAGAGAAAGAATGCCATTTTTGGAGACAAGGAGAGCTTCAACTATTTCTTGCACTTTACAAATTGGTGAACAATTTCCATGATCTTTCTTATGTATTTCTTGAAGTTATATTTATACATGATGAACTAAACATTTCTTTCTAGAGGATGATGTAACCTTATTTGATCCTATGTTTTGAATTTCAAATATTATTAGTTCAAGTTATACATCTTGTTTGTGTTATCTTATTTAGTATTGCATCTTGATTATTTGGCCATTAATTGAGAGTGTTTGATGTATGAGATTCGATACTCGAGAGAGAAAATATTATACATAATCATAAAGATAACATAACATAGGAATCATAGAATTGAGAAACTTATGAAACCTTTGAAGTTTTGAAAAAGAATTCGTTAAACCTTTGTAGAGTTTTATTCTTGAGTTTTTATAGAGATATTGAAATTCATATTAAAATTCATAATCAATTCGGCACTCGAGAGAGGGAATTAATTAGCTTAGGAAATCTTGACATACATGTATTGTTGACTTGAATTAGTATGGTTTGGAAAGAAGAACATATGTGATAATTAGGTGAGTCATTCCTCTAGGATTTCTTATTCATAAAGTATTTGTTGTATTACTTCTAAGAACTCTAGTTTTATCTTTGCAATTTTTATCTTATTCTACTTTGTTTACCAATCATCACTTGATTTTCTAGATAAAATTAGGACTATT
Organism: Paulownia fortunei; assembly: GCA_019321725.1. Lineage (NCBI taxonomy): Eukaryota > Viridiplantae > Streptophyta > Magnoliopsida > Lamiales > Paulowniaceae > Paulownia > Paulownia fortunei. Next base: position 18,901,043 of record CM033108.1, read on the forward strand.
TGAACTATAATACTTGCTATAATTTTTTATTATAATCTTTGTGAATACGATACTCAACTCACTGTTGTATTAAAACTTGACACCGTGCACTGCGGTTTGCAAAATATATCACGAAGAGTACCTCTGAATGTGAAAATGAGGTACATAGAATCATCAATTTATAGAACATTGCTAATAAAATTCCTAATGCATTTAATGATGCCAGCAATGTTACGAAGTCTCATAATCCAGCTGCGAATGCTCCAGCTAGGATCGTTGTTCCTAATGAACATGCAACAATGGATGATGATGTCCCATGGAAAAAATGAGGTAGACCCATTAGATCGAAGGACACTGTTCCTCGTAAATGAAGGAGAAGTATTAATGAATCTGCTAAACAAATGGGTCCTAGTGAGCATGCTCCAGATGAATCTATAGAGCCTAATACTTCAGAAAAAGCAGTTATAAAATTTACAAATCCTGGGAATATCGAGAATCCCCTAAGCTATTGTAATGAATGTGGAATCGAAATGAGATAATCATCGATGATATTTTTGCATTTTTGATTGCTCAAGAAATTATAAACAATGATTACGATAGTAAACCACGTTCCATAATAGAATGCCATCAGAGACATGATTGGTCGAGATGGAAGGAAATAATAAAATTTAAATTAGCTTCCCTAGAGAAAATGTATTTGGGTCGATTACTTAAACCCTAAACAATGTAAAGGCTGTTGGATATAAGTGGGTGTCTGTTCAGAAAAGATATTAGAAAATGAGATTGTGAGATATAAATCCCAAATCATTGCTCAAGGATTCTCCCAAAGACCTTGGATTGTTTATGATGTGACGTATTCACCTGTGATGGATACGATCACTTTCCATTTTCTTTTTATGATGGTTGTCCATGAGAGTCTGGACATGCATCTAATGGATGTAGTAACAACCTATTTGTATAGTTCACTGGATTCTGATATTTATATGAAAATTCCCGACGGATTTAAAATGCCTAAGTTAGACACACCCCATGAGCTATACTTAATCAAATTGTAGAGATCGTTGTATGGATTGAAGCAATTCGGTTGCATATGGTATCATAGATTAAGTGAGTACCTTGTCAACGAAGGCTACAAAAATGATTACATCCGCCTATACATTTTTATTAAAAGATTAGATAACAGATTTGCTATCATTGCAGTTTATGTAGATGACATGAACCTAATTGGCACTCCTAAAGAGTTAGCCAATGCTGTTGAATACCTAAAGAAAGAGTTTGAGGTTAAAGATCTTGGGAAAACTAAACTCTGTCTTGGCCTTGAGCTAGAGTATAGAAATAATGGAACACTTGTCTATCAGTCAGCTAATACTGAGAGATTGCTCAGACGATTTAACATAGATAAAGCTCATTCTTTGAGTACCCCTATGGTCGTGCACAGTTTAGACCCCCCGAGAAAGATCCATTCCAACCTAAGGAACCTGATGAGGAGATATTTGGCCCTGAAGTGCCATATCTCAATGCTATTGGAGCATTGATGTATTTAGCATAGTGCACTAGACTAGATATCACTTTTGCGGTAAATGTACTTGCTCGATATAGTTCTGAGCCGATCCGAAGATACTGGAATGGCGTTAGATATATTTTTCGTTATGTCCGTGGTACTACAGATTTGGGGTTATTCTATTCAAAAGAAGCAACCAACCTAGGGTTAGTTGGTTATGCTGATGCGGGATATAGATCTGACCCCTGAAGTGCCATATCTCAATGATATTGGAGCATTGATGTATTTAGCACAGTGCACTACACTAGATATCGCTTTTGCGGTAAATGTACTTGCTCGATATAGTTTTGAGCCGACCTAAAGATACTGGAATTGTGTTAGACATATTTTTTGTTATCTTTGTGGTACTACAAATTTGGGGTTATTCTATTCAAAAGAAGCAACCAACCTAGGGTTAGTTGGTTATGCTGATGCGGGATATAGATCTGACCCACACAAAGCTCGCTCACAAACTAGTTATTTATTTTGTTATAAAGGTATAGCCATATCATGACGGTCTACTAAACAAACATTAGTAGCTACATTTTCCAACCACTCATAAATAATTGCTCTTTATGAAGCCGGTAGAGAGTGTGTCTGGTTAAGATCAGTTATAACACATATACTGAATGTTTGTCAATTAAAACTGGATACAAATACCCCTACTATTATTTATGAGGATAATGCAGCTTGCATAGCACAAGTGATGGGTGGATACATAAAAGGTGATAGGACCAAGCATATTTTACCAAAATTTTTCCATACACATGAGCTTAAAAAAAATAGAGATATAGGTGTTCAGCAGATTCGATCCTGTCACAATCTTGTTGATTTGTTTATAAAATCCTTGCCAACATCGACATTTGAAAAATTAGTATATTGCATAGGTATGAGAAGAATTAATATGAAGCAAAATTGATAACCCAACTTATGGGGCTTATATTACTCATTTCAAGGGGAGCGAAAATATATATGGTGCGTTGTACTTTTTTTTTTCAGTCTAGTTTTTATCCCATTGGGTTTTTCTAGTTTAAGGTTTTTGACGAGGCAGCTTATGGATATGCCTTGGATTTGAGTTATGCAATCTTTTTCTCTTCTGATCAATTTTTTTCCACTTGGTATTTTCGGCTTAAGGTTTTTAACGAGGCATATTTATACTCATCCAATTTACAACAATTGCAATAATACTACATCCAAGGGGGAGTATTATAACACATGTCCAACATATATGGACTTTAGCATGCTATACCAAGTATCATGTGTGTGTGCCCTCCAAGTGTTACGTGTGTTATCCCACTTAGATGCCAAGTGGCATGAATGTGGATGTGTTAGATTTGTGACAAGTGTCGTGATATTTGCTATAAGTAGTTGTCATTGTGTAGAGATTTTGTAAGAGAAAAAATGTATAGAAAATGTGTAGTTATTCCGGCAATCCAAAAACACAATGATATATTAGTGTATTTTTTATCCTTTCTCATACTCACATTGTATTAAATAGAGGTTATTTATACAACATTGCTTTTTTTCCCCCACAAGTAAGATTATTAGAGTATGACAAAAAAATATATCCTAGTCATTAAGTGTAAATTAAAATGTATAATGCGTATTTAAATGAAAACTATCTTCTTTCCAAAGTATGGGACAATTTTTTTAACACAAATGAAAATATCCTATATTGGTGGGGAGTAAGTAATTATTAATTACTCTAGGATTGAGTCCAAAAGCCAAATAGTGATAAGTGCATATTTTTATATTAAATTCTTTGTATTTTTTTTACTTTATTCTTGTTAATATTATAGTTTTATTAATGTTTTGTGTTGGAGAATCAATAAACAAAAAGAGATCAAATAGAGCCAAAATAAAATCAAAGAAGACAATACGTTTTGTGTGCGATAATATTTCATTGGGTCAAAAAAGCATCACAAATAGAAAAAATGATAATTTTTGCCTAAACCCATCATGTGTAGATCAAAATATATGCAAGAAATCACTTCAACTTTATAAGTGATTGTTTGGCTCAAAATAAGTATGTTTTCACACTTGTGCAATTTTTGTATTTTTGAGCATAACTCTATATTCAAAAGCCCTATAAATTTGAATCTTATTTTATTTAAAAGGTAACAGATAGAACTACAACTTTATTGTAACCCAACCCAATTTAGTCTTAATTATAGCAGAAAATTCACCCAAGTGTGTGCATTAGAAAGAATCTATTTATACTAACACATTTCCTTAAATCAAACATAGCTTTCTCCTTACTAGTTGAAATTAGATGATTTAAGTTGGAAAATGAAGTTAATAGATAAATACATAGTTTCATGTTGATCATTTTTCCAAAATCAGTTGATTTCATGGAGAAAAATGTGTGACAAAATTCAAATCTAAAAAGAATATGTAAATTTAGAGCAAATTTGAAGTTAATTTGGATATGATAATTTAGGCACTCTTCTACTATAATAGGGGCTCTTGGAATTTCATTCAAGATACACAAAAATCCTTAGAGGGAAAAATAAAGCTTTATTATTATCTTTCTTTAGGCTAAATTTTCTAGTAATAATATAAGTTTTCTAGTATTAATAGAAATGTATTATCTAGTTTCTCTTATATTTTTAGTCTTTTCTACTTTCATTATTTCTTTCTAAATTTCATTTGAGGAGAAAGGGTAAACCTCTTGATGGAAGAAGATTAATGGTTATAAAGGTGCATAATGTTTAGGTATGTTGTATTATTATTGTTATTTTTAATTGAAACCCTCCTTATTTTGTAGTGATTCTTGATTTATGTATCACCAATGGTTCAAAAAATACTTGAGTTCATTTAGCTTATTGTACAGTTCTACTCTATCGACTGCTAATATGAAACCTTGATTTGTTATAGACAAATGTGTGCATAATTACTTAATCACATAAATAAGTGTTGGCATTAAAACTCTTTTTGTTTAATGGTGATTCTTGATTTTTGTATCACCAATGACACAACAAATACTTGAGTTCATTTAGTTTATTGTACGGTTGTACTCCACCAACTTCTAATGTAAAATCTTGATTTGTTGTAGATAAAGGTATGCATAAATACTTGATCACATAAATAAGTATTGGTGTTAAAATATAATTTGAAAACAATAAGATAATATCATAATTACTTTCATGTATGAGCTATTTGATAACATTTTTCTATTAGACTCAACATAACCAATAAATTGAACCGCTAATCAACACAATTGAACTGCTAGCTGACAATAAGATCAATTTTGATCATTGATCTAATTAAGAACATATTGGTTATGTTCATTAAATTCATGATCCAAACACAACATAAATTTCCAGGAGGGAAATACAAGAAAACCAACATATTTAAAGATTACGCAATAAAATAAAAAGGTTAAATATAATCATCATTGTAACCGAGATGATGAATATAAATTGACGATAGTTCTAGAAAATTAAGTACTTTGAATCAAATCAAATTACCAAAGGCCCATGCCTCAGTTGTTGAACAAATTTCTTCTATTTTCTTAATACTTCTCCTACACTATTTCTCCTTTCTCTTGCTTCTCCTAACCCCTTCTTTTCTTTAGCTGAAGTTGATTCCTAATCGAATGGGTGTTAAAATTGAGTTTGTGATTTAGGGAAAACTTAGCCATCAAAGAATAAAACCAAAGGAAGAAAAAAAAAGTAACATGAAAAGATTCTTTTGTTATTTCGGAAAATATATTGTTAAAAGTACCATTCGAGTGTTTTTATTGGCCAATTTGAAAGTCTTGAACATTATGGTTGATTTTTTGAGTTTTAATGAGTAAAACACTAAGAGTGTGCTTGTTTTCATATTCAGGACTATTTTCTTATTTTTAATATTTCTAGAGTTGAAAATATTTTCATTATGTTCTTGTGTAAAAATAAAATTATGTTCGGATTGGTTGTATAGAAGTATTGATTTTACATGTACAAAAATAAAAATGTATTTGACTCATGTGTTTTCATGCAAGGAAAGATGGAATTTTTTGAAAATGTGCTTTATTTTGATATTTTCAAAAGAATTTCATGTGATGAAAAGATTATAATATAAAAATGATAATTTAGGAATATCATATTATTCTTTGTTTTCCATCAATTGCATTATGGTGGGGGAATGATTGTTATTTAATTTGATGTGAACTCTATTACTTTATTTATATCACATCAATATTATGTGAATACAAAAAAAAACTATTATTTAATTTGTCAAAAGATTTTTTTTTACTATTTTTACTATTTCTATACCTAGAAATAGGCATTTTCAATTTCTAACTTTGACTCAAAAATTTTAAAAAATGGAAATAAGTGGGTTTTTTGTTAAAAAAAGGTCAAATAAATATATTTATAGGTTTTTAAGTAGTATAAACTAAATAAATACCTAATGAAAATGTAAACAAATAGCCTCTAAAAGAATTTACTCACTTCAAATATTGTAATTATTATATTTATTGAATGACCACCTCATCTAAAAATTTAAGTATTAGTGAGGAGAGACATTAAATATTTAATATCTCCAGCATGAACCCTCAATTTAGGTGTATTCATTTTGTGAAGCATTGTACGTGAAACTTTTTTTTCATAAATGAGTAACAGTGAGATTCTAAATTAGGACCTCTTGTTTGGCTAGGCTCTTATACCTATTGAATTGCCACTTTATCTTAAAAGTTTAAACTATAAAAAAGCAGAGTTATTAATGTACGTGTAATACTTTTTCTTTGAAGTCTACTACGTGGATTTTTTTTATTCATAAATGGGTGATGGTAAAATTCAAACTCAAGATCTCTTGTTTTAATATGGTATTAGAATTAGGCACAATAAGAGGTTCAAATAAGAATTTAATCACTACTCATTTATGAATAAAAAGTTTCATTTGCTTAACTTTAGAAAAAGAATACCATGTGCATGTATAGGGCATCATGGTTCTCTTCTCAAACAACTTAAGTTTTAGATAAGGTGGTCATTAAATTTGTAATTAGAGCTAGCAAACAAAAGGTTCTGAGTTGGAATCTCACTCAAAAAGAGTTTTACGTATTAGGGTTCACAAAAAAAATACCGCCCACACATGATGAGGCGTATTACCAATAATACAATATTTAATTTCTCTCATGTCTAATAACTTAATTTTTAGATAAGATGATCATTATATACTATATATTTAAGATATTTCGCTTTTCCTTTACTTTTTTTCTCACTAAAATCTAAAAGCTAATGATAAACTTCAAAAACACAACTACAAATGTAGTGGTTATACAATAGAGATTTACATATGTAGTGGACATTCATTTGACGCTCATTAGCTCTGAAGTATAGTCATAGATATTCAAGTCTTCCACATTATTTTCTTCCCAGTCTATTATGATACTTTCCAAGTTTGGTGTACTTAGGGATCCCATGGTAAAACTATCTATTCGAGGGTACTTATAAATCTCCATTTCTGTCAATGATGGCAACTGAATATCCCATCTCCATTCACAAAAAGTCTTCAACTTGGGTAGGTCTCTGAGTTCCAGCCATTCCAAGCTATGAAATAGGGACTTCTCACATATTTTTGCATCATCTGCAATCACGTATACCATCTTGTTGCAGCTTCTAATGTCTAGCCTTTTGAGATTGACAAGATTTCTAGCTATTGAATATGAAAATAAGTTCTTAACGTTAACACACTTATCTATCACTACATCTCAAGTTCATCAAAGAAGCCAAGTGGAATATGGTGAAACCATGTATAACTAATATTTTTATATCCTTGATGGATTATTTCTTCAAGCTACCAAATGCAACCTTCAAATAAACCATGTACTCAGTAGTAGTTGCAGAATAATATGAAAAGAAAATGCTAAGAATATTCATTCACCCGGTTAAATGAGCTTGTGAGTTGTTGAATGTCACATCACCATCTATAGTCTAATGCTTACAACCTCACTTAAATAGTACTCAAGTCAGTGCTCTCTCGTAAGTCAATGGTATGTATAAATAGAAATGATAAACACTAGCCCCTTCGGGCATGGTGCAGCAGTAAGATGGTTGGTGGATCCCTCTGAGTATCGGGGTTCAAATCCTAACGGATGCAGAGCTATGGCACACCTGTGTTGCCTCTCCAAGGGTCCCTTGTTAGAGTAGTGCCTGACAAACAAATTAATGACGAGCTTTTATACTCTTGTAAAAACAGTCTTATTCATAATGTTTAAATAAATAAAAGATATTTATTTATCTTTAATTATTTTTATCAATTAGATAAAGTTCCTAGATTATTTTTAGCTACGGGACATTGTCACGCATATGATGATGTTCATAGAATATGCCTCCATGGCTTTGATCTTAAACATGTTCTAAGTTAGGGGTTCATTGAGATGGGACATCGATAAGCCCGATAGACTTGAACAGATGATACATACTCGAAAGGAGAATGTCTCATTTCATAGACATTGGCGTAGGGACGCTAGTGCATGTATGTGGGTGCTTGTTAGGGAACGAGTACACTAAATGGCCCACTGGAAAATTCTCAATTGAAAAGCATTGTTTGTCGAATGAGAATTTCCTAGTTATGATAGTACATTAATTAGTCCTTTGACTTGAGGCACCATGGTGTCCTTGTGCATGACATCAAACACTTTGATGTATTTTCTGATTACATAACAATCATAAGGGACTTACGTTGAGTGTATGATCTTCGTGTATGGAGATCAAAATAGCCAATAAAGGATCCGTCACCTATCTGATAGAATAGGAGAATCTCTTATGTTTTTATAGTCCTTGATCCCAAAGAACTTGGTCAAGACAGGATGAAAACTAAATGTAGGGACATTAAATTTATTCATAAATTGCAAAGGTTGTAAGCCTATTGCTAGCTTAGTTGTGAACTTAATGGGTCACACATAAATCAAGATGATCCACTTCTATATCTATTTTTGTAATCCAAAGTGCTGGATTAAGTTGATTAATAGAGATTAATCAACTTGAGTCAGAATTAATTTAAATAGTTAAATTAATTAATTTAAATAAATAATATAATTATTTATTTGAACCTAATAATGATTTGGGGCTCTTAAGAGTGAATTAATTAACTAATGGAGATCAATTATATTAGCTGGGCCTAAAATTAATTTAACCAATTAAAATAATAAAATTATTTTAATTAGGCCTAATATGATTAGGTGGCCTATGATGGAACCAACTAATTAATTGATTGTATTGAACTTTTAATTAATTGATGGAGATCAATTAATTTGACTTTAATAAATTAATTAGAGCCCAAGCCATGGGATAGAGACACATTAGGATTTTTTAATTGCTAGAATTAAAGAGTCCTAATAAAGATGGAAAGAATTTATCTTGAAGTGAAAGAAATAAGAGATAAGGAAGGAGAAGGTTTTCTAATTGGATTGGGGGACTAATTAGGATAAGAGTTGGATACCTAATGAGATTAGGTCAAGATTACATTGTGTAAATAAATACACAATATAGGGGCAAAAAAACTACAAGTAAGAGAGCTAGAATTTTCGGCCCCCTTTCCTCGTCTGCTTTTTGTTTTTTTGTGTTTTATTTTCTTACTTCAAGAAAAATTACTCCATCTAAAGATTCCATCCATTTTTGATTAAAAGGTTAATTCTTCCATCACTTGTTGATTCAAGAATTAACCTTTACTCTCAAATAGATTTAGAAATAAGAAGTTCAAATTCACTAGCAATGATTTGAAGCTTGTGGATCTACTCAAAAGTGTGGATACCATTAGAGGGACTACACTTGGAGTCATTGGTGAACTTTTTGAGTGGCCATCAAAATTATTCGAGAGAAGCTTGAGGAATCTGAATTCTTTCTTACCCTTCATCAACCAGATTGCTTGAATGGTATAATCGTGAAACTTTAGATGTAATTTTATTAAACGAGCAATCAGAAACACAAACCAAAAATTGCATCAAATTAGGGATATGCATATTTACATATGATAGATGATTTTATTTCAATTGTTGAAAAATTTTAAATTTTTGTTGTGCTTGCAATCTCGCAATTACACAAACTCAGCAGTGATATCATGGCCTAGGTTTATGTGTTCTGATTATTTTCGTGATGTTTTATATATGAATCATTCATATGATGAAAAATATGTTTAATTGCATTTTTATCTGGGAACTATAATTCTGGATTTTTCTGCATAATTTTAAAGTGTTAAATTGCATAACACAAAAAACAAAATAAATAAAAAAATATGGTCTAGTCGCGTCGTGGCACCTGACGTGTAATTTTGTGGGGAAACAGATCGTCTGCTGCTCGTTTTCATATCATATGCAAAAAAATCATTTTTTCAATGTTTAAAATTAACTGTTAATTTTAAAATTTTGAAAATTATTTTTATGAAAAGCCATGAATTAATTTTCAAACTAGAAAAATGTGATTTTTAACAATTGGTAAATTTACATGCTTTGAATTTTTATCATGTGATGATTAAATTAAGCATGAATGGGATGAACGATCATGGAGCCTAGACTATTTATTTTCTATGTATGGTTTTATGCTTTAGGTTTTTGATTAAAATGAGGCCTACGAGTCTCGCATTTTCTCTATTTTTTACTTTGAATGTAAATTCTATCTCCCTCCAATGTACCTTCCATTGGAAGAAATTCCAAGTTTTCTTGTTAGGTTAAACAATTATAATGAGAGTAGTATTAGGATGGTAGAGTCTTCTTTTGCATTTGGTGGACAAGAAGAAGAAGCAAGGTGGAGAAAAGAAAGGATTCAAGGCCCATGAATGTATAGGTGATACATTCATGTAATAGATAAGATTTATTATCGTTTTGATTAATTACCTTTAGATTAACCTTAAGATCTACTTTGGCTCGAGTGGATTGCATAGGAAAATGCTCATGATCATCCCATTATTTATTTATTGTAGATGTATGTATAAGTTTATTTATTGCTTTCCTTTGATTATGCTTGTAATCTTAGGATATTGTAACATTAAATAAACAACACGAAATACAATGGTGAGGTCTTGGTAAAATTGAAACCCTCACTTAGAAATGTCCTAAGTTTAAGAATTTTTTAATTCTATATCAAGCGTTATTGGGTAATATTGGGAGGGGCCTAATCATCCAAGCCTTCCATCAAAAATAGTTGGCATGTGAAATGCTGCCACACTTAGTCCATTGGCTACAAGTCTCGGGATGTGCTAAGTGGAGGTAATAGCTATGGCCACTACTTGCATAGAGATGCCCATGGGGTAGGAGGGCTAAAGATGTTAGCCACGAGTTATGGGACATACTTTATTTATCCTATCACATAGATGTTTGATGGGATACGATTGACACTTAGTACCATATATGCTCATAAAATTGGGGTGTATGAGAAGTAGTTAGCCAAAATAGTTTGAAGGTTGCATGGGATGCAATTGCTAATGTTTTAGCTACCTTTTTATTTTATCATATGGCTCATAAAATTGGGGTATATGATAAAACTAATTGGCCTTCAAGCCACTAGGAAATATGATTTCTTGAATATCCATCATGAGGATGATGGGATTCGAAGAAATAGTGGGAGACATTTATAATTAAAGACCTTATTATAAATAATTAAACTGTTGAATGTATGTTTGTTTTCTGCCTCATGTTTTGTAGATATCTAATTTACATTATGGCTAAAAGTACACTTGTATCAATTCTTGACACAAACAAACTAACTGCTCCCAACTATGTTGACTGGTTAAGGAATCTTCGGATAGTTCTCCAATCCAAAAAAAGGGTTTGTCCTTGACATGGCACCACTAGTTCCATGGGCCATAGAGGAAGAGCAAGCAGAATATCGTCAACATGTTAAACATAATCAGCAGGCTCGGTGCTATATGATAGCATTTATGTCAAACGAGCTACAAAGACAGCATGAGGGTATGACACATGTTGCCGATATCCACCTTCACTTCAAGGAATTGTATGTTGAACATATAAGGCAAACTAGATGCCAAGTATCTAGGGAGCTCTTTTAATGTCGAATGAATGGAAGGCTTATCGGTTCATGATCATGGACTGAAGATGATATCCTTGATTGAGAGACTTGAGTTCCTAAGAGTTGTTATGGATAACGAACTCTATATGAATCTCGTGCTATAGTCTTTGACGCCCTTGTTTGACTCTTTTGTGGTCAACTTCAACATGTATAAAATAAAGACTAGCTTTGTTGAGCTGTTCAACATGTTAAAGACCGCTGAGTCCACCATGAAGAAGGAGAAACTTGTCCTACTAGTTGGCTCTTCATCCCAATCTAAGATTAAAAGGTCAAAGAAAGAGAAGAAAAATAGTTCTTCTAGAAAGGCTAAGGGCATGAAGGCCTCAAGTGGAGTGAAGAAAGGTTCAAACCAAACAACAAGTGTCACTACTGTGGCAAGCCGAGGCATTGGAAGAGGACCTGCAAGTAGTATCTTGCAAATCGCCAGAAGAGTTCTAGTATGTTCTTTGTTGAAGTTAACTTTTCGATTAATGATGCTTCTTGGGTATTAGTTACCAGCTGTGGTACTCATCTATGCAATGATTTGCAGGTGATGACAAGAAGTAAGCAGCTGAGTAGAGGAGAGCAGATCCTGAGGCTTGGAAATGAAACAAAAATTGCTGCATTGGCTATAGGAACTGTCTACCTAGAGTTAGGAAAAGGAAAAAGAATAGTTTTAAATTCTAGTTTTTATCTTCCTGAATTAATAAAGAACATTATCTTTATTCTAGTTTTGGATAAAGAGGGTTATTATTTTTCAATAAAGGATGGAAACTGTTCCATTTACTTTGGTTCTTCTTTAGTTCATGTTAGGACTTTGACAAATGATTTATATACTCTCCAACCTAATAAATCAATCCTGCATATTCAACAAAGTAACAAATGTAAAATAAATAATCATAGTTCCACATACTTGTAGCATGCTAGACTAGGTCATATATCTAAGAAACGAATCGACAAGTTAGCTAACTTGCTTGACCTTACAGAATTACAAGAAATGCCAACTTGTGAATCTTTTCTTAAGGGAAAGATGACCAAGTCACCATTTGCTAGACAAGTGGAGCGGGCTACAAACCCTTTGGATCTGATCCATAAGGATATATGCGGGCCACTAAGTGTTAATGCCCAGGAAAACTACCACTATTTCATTACCTTTACTGATGATTATTCTAGATATGGGTATATGTATCTTTTAAAATATAAGTCAGAAGCCTTTGAAAGGTTCAAAGATTTTAGGCATGAAGTGGAAAAACAAACTAGGGAGCGAGAAAAAAGTATGCAAACTCCAGAGATCCATTTATGGACTCAAACAAGCTTCCTAAAGCTAGAACCTTCAATTTGATGAGTTAATCAAATCGTTTTGTTTGATCAAGAATCCAGATGAACCATGTGTACTGTTCATGAAATATTTTGTAAACCGCAAGTGCACGGTGTCAAGTTTTAATACAACGGTGACTTGAGTATTGTATCCATAGGGATTGTAATAAAAAAATATATTAAGTACCATAGTTCAAATAGTCTAATTTTATTTAGAAGATTGAATGATGATTGAAAAATAAAGTAAAGTAAAATAAAATACAAAGACAAGAGTGGAGTTTTTAGAAACATTATAACAAACACCTTATGAGCAAGATATTCTAGAGGAATGACTTACTTAATTATCACTTATGTTCTTTCTTCCAAAATATACTAATTCAAGTCAACAACACATGTAAGTTAAGAATTCCTAAGCTCATCAATTCCTTCTCTCGAGTGCCGAATTGACTATGAGTTCCAACATAAATTTTGATCTCTCTATAAAAATTCAAGAATAAAACTCTACAAAAGTTTAATAAATTCTTCTTCAAAACTTCAAAGGTTCCATAAGCTTCTCAACTCTATGATTCCTAGATTGTCTTATCCCTATGATCATGTATAATCTTCTCTCTCTCGAGTGCTGAATCTTATACATCAAATAATCTCAATTAGTGATTAATTAATCAAGATGAAATACTAAACAAGATAACACAAATGAGATAAAGAACTTGAACTAATATTATTTGGAATTTAAAACATAGGATCAAATAAGGTTATATCATCCTCTAGAAAGAAATGTTTAGTTAACCATGGATGAATACAACTTCAAGAAATAAATAAGAAAGAACATGGAAATTGTTCACCAATTTGTGAAGTGGAAGGAATGATTGAAGTTCTCCTTGTCTCCAAGAATGGCTGCCTTTGTTCCAAGAACCAATCCTCCCTCCCTTTGGTTGATGTTGATCTTCCCCTTTTAAACTTCTCCCCAATGATTCTCTCCCTAAGAGTCTTCCAAAAGAAACCTTGAAATCCTTCTACTTTTCTTGGTTTTTTCTCAAAAGAAACCTAAAATCATTCATTTTTCTTGGCTTTTTCTCATTTTTCTCTCCACCAATTTAGTGTATCCACTAGAGAATCACATGAGTAATGATGTATAGGTGTATCTAATGTGTATATCTAATAAAAATGCCAAAATTCATGATCCATTGCCACTTGTCGCAAAGAAAATGCATCAGCATCTTTTTAGTTAGCAGGATGGTGCTTAGGCACCCTATTTTGGCACCTAGGAGCCTTGTATTCTGTTTTAGCAGCCTCAGATAGCGCCTAGGCACCCTGTTTTGGCACCTAGGCATCGTGCATTCTGTCCTGGTAGCCTTCATTCAATACTTTGACACTATTTAGCTTATTGAAACTGCATTTTGACCTCTTTGTATACTGAATTGGATTTTATTGTCTTCTAATTAATTGTAGCCCTGTGTCTTGTCTTTCCATGGGCACTTGAATCAACTAAATATGACATATGTGAAGAGCGTTATGGCTTAAATACTAAGATGTATCATATCAGATAATTTCAACCCAGTACTGATGCTTGAACTCAGTTTTTCTCATTGAGATCGACCGAATTGGATTTTGTGGTAAACATTTAAGTTGTAGATTTATTCTTGTATTTCCAATGGATCAAGAATCAAGTTGATATGAAATTTGGACCCAGATTTATAATTGAAATACAAAAACTACCATCAGTAGCACCACAACTCAAATTCTTCAATGTTTCAACCAAGATTTTGATTTCTTTCCATTTTCTTCTCTTATTGTCATTACCTACAAGATTTAAAAATAAATGCATAAAAATTAACAAAAAATCTTGAAAACAAACTAAATATTAATCAAAAGGCATATGAATTATTGGTATAAAACCAACTTATCAAATACCCCCAAACTTTACCTTTTACTCGTCCTTGAGGAAAACTCAAAATTAAACAATCATAGGCTCATACTTTAATCATGAATTACAAAACTTGATCAAATAATTCAAATTCCTCATCAATTTTTATGGCACATGAATCCAAAGGTCATTCACAAAGGTAGTCGAATGACACTACAAAACTTGTGCTTCATTAATCTAGTCATGAATTCAAAATGTGTGTGTGTGTGAAGTGTCAAGATCAAGTTTCATGCATGCATTTTAGGTATGATTTTTACAACCAATGATTCTCATGATCTAAGGAAAGGAGTTCTAGGTGTTCCATTGGCTTGCTTTTCATACAAATTCTCCACTAATATAGACACTTGCAAACTTGGATCAAAAGGACTTTAATAAACTTGTAACGTAAGGCCTAGGTATTGGCTTACAAAGAAAGGTAAGGATAAACAACGTAAGAGAGCATAAAGCGTTGCACATATAATCTCACTCTCCTCATTTCTTTTCTCTTTCCCAATTTTTTTTCTTTAGGATTCATACTTTTCTTTAATTTTCTTTTTCACAATTTTTTTTCTTTTTTTTTCTTCTTTATTTTTCATGAATCCCAATGCTTCATTTCTTGTTCTTTTGCTTTCACAACCCCCAAACTTGTTTCTTTTTATCAACATGAGTTGTCATTTTTTGCATATTTTCCTTGCTCATACCCCTAAATACATTCATTCTTTCCCTCAACATGTCTCCATATGATCCCTTGATAAGTTTGTGCACAAAATATCATACTTTAAGATCTCTTAGGGATAATCATTGGTTTTTTAGGTTATAAAGGGTCGGTATAGTGAGCTTCAAGAAATGAAGTTGAATGGTGATTATTCATATGCCTTGCACATACCATTCTTTGAAAAGCAGCTCAAAGGGGTAACTAGTGAATAAAAGTGTGATCATCTAGGCTTGAAAGGCACAAACGAGTCAAAGATGACCTAAATCATTTTCAAGTTTGTAGTTATCTAGAATTTTGCCCCAAAGAGTAATCAAGCAAGTTTTAGAACACCATAAAATAACCAATACAACTCATTAGAAGCAAAATCCAACACCACTTAGCATGTAATTCACAAGATTTTGACATGATGTGCTCAATTAAAATTCATCGCAGCCTTCATTCAATACTTTGATACTATTTAGACCATTACAACTACATTTTGACTTCTTTTTAAGCTGAATTGGATTTCTATATCTTGTAATTAATTATGTCCCTGTGTCTTGTCTTTCCATGGGCACTTTAATCAATTAAATATGACATATGTGGAGAGATTTATGACTTAAATACCAAGATGTATCATACCAGATAATTTTAGCCCAGTGTTGATTCGTAAACTCAATTTTTCTCATTGACATCGACCAAATTGGATTTTATGGTAAACATATAAGTTGTAGATATATGTCTTGGCTTTCCAATGGATTAATAAGAAATTTGATATGAAATTTGGGCCGAGAGTTATGATTGAAATACTAAAACTACCATTAGTAGCACCACAACTCGAATTCTTCAATATTTCAACTAAGATTTTGATTTCTTTCCATTTTCTTCTCTTATTGTTATTACCTACAAGATTTCAAACTAAATGCATAAAAAGTAATAAAAACTCTTAAAAACAAACTAAATATTAATACAAAAGGCATATGAATTATTAGTATAAAATCAACTTATTATGTGTATAAGAAAGTTAGTGGGAGCACAATGACCTTTGTTGTCCTTTATGTTGATGACATACTACTCATTGAGAATGATGTAGGGATGTTGTAATCAACAAATACTTGGTTGTCTACTTAGTTTTTCATGAAGGATTTAGGAGAAGCATCCTATATTTTAGGGATTAGGATCTATAGAGATAGATCTAAAAGGATAATTGGACTATCCCAATCCACGTATATAGACAAAGTTCTAAAGAGGTTTAGCATGGAAGAATCCAAAAGAGGATTCTTACCTAAGAGTCATGGGGTTTTTCTTTCAAAGTTAATGTCACCAAAGACTCTGGAGGAAAGAGAAAGAATGACTCACATACCATATGTATCCATAATTAGAAGCATTATGTATGTAATGTTATGTACGAGGCCTAATATCGCATATGCTCTAAATTTCACAACCAAATATCAGTCCAATCTAGGAGAAGAGCACTGGAAAGTCGTAAAGATAATCCTAAGTACTTGCGAAGGACTAGGGATATTTTCTTGGTTTACAATAATAGAGACCTGAAGCTAGAAGGCTTTACTGATTCTAACTTTTAGTCTGATGTAGATGATTCAAAGTCAACATTAGGATTCGTATTCAAGCTAAACGGTAGAGTGGTCAGCTGGAAGAGTTTCAAGCAAGAGATAACTGCAGATTCCACCACTGAAGCTGAATACATCGCAACATGTGATGCAACAAAAGAAAATGTTCGGATGAGGAATTTCATCCAAGAGTTGGGTGTAGTCTCTTTCATTTTTAAGTTTTGGTCTACTATGATAACAATATGGCAGTTATGCAAACAAAGGAGTCAAGATCTCATCAAAGATCTAAACACATTATGTGGCGATACCATCTGACCAACGAGATCATTAGTAGAGGTGACGTTCGAGTGGAGTGAGTGTCCTCAACATAAAATATAGCAGATCCACTGACAAAACCCTTAGCTCAAAGCGTATTTGAAGGACATCTTGAGGAGATGGGTCTTAGATATATGGGCAATTAACTCTAGGGCAAGTGGGAGATTGTTAGAGTAGTGCTCGATGAGCCAATTAGCAGCGAGCTTTTATACTTCTATAAAAACAGTCTTATTTATAATGCTTAAATAAATAAAAGGTATTTATTTATCTTTAATTATTTTTGTCAATTAAATAAAGTCCCTAGACCATTTTTAGCTACAGGGCATGGTCACTCGTATGATGTGTTCATGAAATATGCCTCTATGACTTTAATCTTAAACATATTTGAAGTCGGGAGTTCATTGAGATGGGAAATCAATAAGCCCGATAAACTTGCACACACGATGCATACTCGAAAGGAGAATATCTCATTCCATAGATATTGACGTAGGGACAGTAGTGCATGTGTATGGGTGCTTGCTAGGGAATGAGTACACTAAATGGCATACTGGGAAATTCTCAATTGGAAAGCATTATTTGTCGAATGAAAATTTTCTAGTTACGATAGTGCATTAATTAGTCATCTGACTTGAGACACCATGGTGGCCTTATGAATGACATCATACAATTTGATATATTTCTTGATTGCATGATAATCATAAAGGGGCTTACGTTGGGTATATGGTCTTCGTGTATGGAGGTCAATAAGTAGCCAACAAAGGATCCATCACCTATTTGGTAGAATAGGAGAATCTCCTAAGTTTTCATAGTCCTTGATCCCAAAGATCTTTGCCAATGTAGGATGAATATTAGATGTAGGGTTCTCTAGTGATTTAACAAATGATCAATGTGACTTAAAATGGAATTATAGTTATTAAGTCAAAATAGGGTTTTGACTAATAATTTATGCCATATACTTAATCAAGAGATTAGTTGATGGAGGGACCATATTTGCATGGTATTCGTAATAGAAAAAGTTCACTTGCTATTCACTTAAGACTAGGTAGTTGAGAAATAATACGAGGTGCTTCCCTTGATTTGTGAGGTTCATGGAATTAAAGGGTTAATTCCTAGTGGATTAATTAATTGGATTAATTAATCGCATTAAATTTAATCATAAGTTGCAAAGATTATATGCCTACTGCTACCTTAGTTGTGAATCTAATGAGCCACACACAAATCGAGATGATCCACTTCTATATCTATTTTTGTAATCCAAAGTGTTGGATTAAGTTAATTAATAATCAACTTGAGTTAGAATTAATTTAAATAATTAAATTAATTAATTCAAAAAAATAATATGATTATTTATTTGAACTTGATAATGATTAGGGGCTCTTGAGAGTGAGTTAATTAACTGATGGAGATAAATTATATTAGCTTGGCCTAAATTTAATTTAACGAGTTAAATTAATTTAATCAATTAAAATAATAGAATTATTTTAATTGGGCCTTATATGATTAGGTGGCCTATGATGAAACCAACTAATTAATTGATTGGATCAATTAATTGTATTGAACTTTTTAATTAATTGATGGAGATCAATTAATTGGACTTTAATAAATAAATTAGAGTCCAAGCCTATAGGGTTAGAGGCCCATTAGGATTTTTTAATTGATAGAATTAAAGAATCCTAATAAAGATAGAAATAGTTTATCTTGAAGTGAAAGAAATAAAAGATAAGGGAGGAGAATGTTTTCTAATTGGATTAGGAGACTAATTAGGGCAAGAGTTGAAGACCTAATGAGATTAGGTCAAGACTACATTATGTAGGAGACCTAAAGAAAGAAATACATAATGTAGAGGCAAAAAAAACTAGAAGCAAGAGAGCTAGAATTTTCGCCCCCCTCTCCTCTTCTCCTTCTCGTTTTATTGTGTTCTATTTTCTTATTTCAAGAAAAATTACTCCATCAAAATATTCCAACCCGTTTTGATTAAAAGGTTAATTCTTCCATTACTTATTGATTTAAGAATTACTATTCACTATCAAATAGATATAGAAATAATAAGTTCAAATTCACTAGCAAGGATTTAAAGCCTGTGGATTTGCTCGAAAGTGTGGATACCATTAGAGGGACTACACTTAGAGTCCTTGGTGAATATTTTGAGAGGCCATCAAAATTGTTCGAGAAGAGTTTGAGAAATCAGAATTCCTTGTTACCCTTCATCAATCAGATTGCTTGAAAGGTATAATTATAAAACTTTAGTTGTTTAATTTTATTAAATAAGCAATCAGAAGCGGAAACAAAAAATTGCATCAAATTCGGGATATGCATATTTATATATGATGTATGATTTTATTTCAAATTTTAAAAAAATTTAAATTTTCACTGTGCTTGCAATCCTACAATTATGTGAACTCAACACCCTACCTTGTGATGTAAAGAGGGGTCTATTGAGAGGGTTGGTCACACCGAATGTCAGACTCCAAATATATATATGTTGTGTCACTATTTTTACCCAGAGGGCGAACCAGTGGGGAAGACCTGTTGGGTTCGCTATAATCGCAGGGGTATACGCAACGGAAAATTAAAATTTTTTATCAAACATAAATTTAATCCCTTTGATTCGAAAGCGATTTTAATGATCGGGCTTATTCAAGTGAATATATAAATAAATACAAAATCGGATTATACCTTTCGTGCACTCCGATTATTGTAGGGAATGAAGCAATCAATTGCTTATCCTGGACTATCAGAACTCGCAGGGATCCAAGTGTCTCCCCTCTATCAGGTCCACGATACGGAAAGCAACACTAATCAAAAGGATTCGTTAGTATCCTTTTAATTGTTTACTAATCTAGAATCGGAGTATATTTTCAAAAACAATAAAGATTGATTCTTTAAGTTTTTGAAACAATAATACGAAGAAAATAACAAGAAACTAATTTTTTTTAAGAGTAAAAATAGAAGACTTTAAACAAAATATTTTTGCTCAAATTTTTGAATTGAATTATGTAATTTTCATCCCTCATATATATAGGGCTGAAAATTTTAATCCTTTTCCAACTTTTGGAAAGTTTTTCTATTTTGAACTATTTCAAAACCTTATTTTGGAAGGATTCTAAATCTTCCAAGAACTCTTCTTTTTTCACTCTTATATTGTATGTGGACTAATTTGAGACTACATTAATCATCAAAATTGTCTACATAGATTGTTGATATTAATTTGAACTCTTCAAATAATATCAAGATAGATATATATATCATATATATATATATACTATAATTATATTTACACATAAATTAAATTTTAGTGGCCTATTTTATCCTATAAAATTGGTCACTATATTTATTTATCTATAAATATGTTAATTAAATAAATTATATTTATTTAATTTATTCTCTTCATACTTTAGTGGGCTTCTTAAGTGATCCACATTTATTTTGGGCTTGGACTCAAAAATCCCCAAATCAATTCAATTGATTCAATCCCAATTTAATCAATCCAATTGATTAATTTAATTTACTCCAATTGGGCTTCCTAATCAAATTAGGTCCAATTAAATAATCCAATTACTTAATTAAATAATTTAATTTAACTATTAATTAAATAGAACCCTTAATTAATTAATTAATCAGTATTAATTAATTAATTTTCAACTATTGGATAAAATCTAAAATTAAAAAATATTACTTTCCATAAAGATGTGTGACCCTCTTAGGTTCACTACTAAACTAGTAGTGGGTTTGCAACATTTGCAACTTATGAATAACAATTATTCCAATTAATTAATTCAATTAATTAATTCGCTTGGAATCAACTCCTTAATTCCAAGAACCTCACTATCCATGAAAACACCTAACAAGTAATCATGGCAAACTAGTCTTAGGTGAAATAGCGAGTAAACCTATTTCAGTTGCGAGTACCATACACGTACGGTTCT
Organism: Paulownia fortunei; assembly: GCA_019321725.1. Classification (NCBI taxonomy): domain Eukaryota; kingdom Viridiplantae; phylum Streptophyta; class Magnoliopsida; order Lamiales; family Paulowniaceae; genus Paulownia; species Paulownia fortunei. The sequence continues at coordinate 18,922,277 of CM033108.1, forward strand.
TTCGATAACTAATTTTCTGATTGAATCTAAGGCATAGATTATAAGTCGAAACCCTAAATGATTCAATTGTTGTGATCCCATTTCAAGTTCCAATGATTTTTGATGAATCACAATTCATTCTGCTTTGGCCAAGGTCTTTGAATCACGAACTATGAAAACACAGAAGATTCCCTTGTTTAAAAAGATAAGTGTCGAATTCTATGTTAGCCACTGACAAACCTCCATGCACACCAGTGCAACACCCAACATACCCCCTTTGTGATTGTCAAGCAATCAGAAGATATATCAAAGTGCTGCAGGATGCACACAAGGCTACCATCGTGCCTCAAGTCTAAGGACTAGTCGTGTACTATCGCAACACAAAAATTCTTATTTCGATGGGTAAAGCCTCCAACTAAGAATTTCTTGCGGGCCATATTCAGTGTACTTATTTCCTAAGAAGCACGCACATATATGCACTTACGTCTCTACACTAATGCCAATGGAATGTGACATCCTCGTCTCACGAGCATACATTATATGTACGAGTCTTACTGAGCTATTTGATATCCCATCTCAAAAAACTCTCAACTCGGAACTTATTTAAAACCAAAGCCTTAGAGGCATGTTCCATGATCGCCATCATATGCGCGACCATGCCTCGTAGCTAAATTTGGTTTAAGGACTTTATCTAATGTGCAGAAATAAAAAATGCAAGGCATAAAATAAAGTAAATGCCTTTTTATTAATATGATTCCCAATAAGATTGTCTTTATAAAAGCAAAAGAGTATAATACACCCAATCTAATTGGGTCATTGGGCATCCTACTCTAACAAGACCGTCCTCCCCCATGACTGTAGGGTTCACATGATCCCGGGTATACATAGTGGAAAATAAAAAATTTTAAAACTTCATACCATAACAATTATCGCAATACCCTAGATCTAATGCGATTTCTAATGATCTCATAATTTCTAATGGTTGTAGTAAAATAATTAAAGTTTTGATTTATACCTTTCTATGCACTCCGATTGTCATAGGGTATGAAACAATCAATTGCTAGTCCTTTTTTATGAATTGAGTTCATAGGGATCCAAACATCTCCCCTCTAAAGTTGTCTACACTTTGAGCAAGAACACAAAATCAAAATTCCGCTAGCAATTCTGATTTCTTTTCTAATCTAGTTTGTGGAGTTTGTATAAAAATATATTAATTCTTGTTATCAACTTGTCATAAAAGAATTAACACTTAAAGATGAAATTTTTGGAGAAAAATGACGGATGAAGAAAATAATTTTCTTCTATTTTTATCTATATGGTCAAAAATTAGAGGATGATTATTCTTCCTTAAATTTTAGGCCATGGTGTATATATAAGGGGCATAAAATTTCAAAAGTTTTACTCTTGGTATTTTGTGTTTCCTTTTGATTGGTTGGAAGATATTTTAGTTCATCCAAACTTCTTTTAATTTTATCTTTTTATATCTTCCAAGGATATTCAAGATTACTCAAGAATTCCAAACTATTGACTTTCCATCATTTTTCAACCACTTTCATGGGCCTCTCCCAATAGGCCTTTGTGAATTGGGCTTGGAGTTAAAAATAAATTCTACAATGAATTCAATTAATTATCTTATCCAAATTAATAAATTCCATCTAGCCTACCTAATTAAATAATTCAATTATTTAATTAAGTAAATTAATTTAACAATTAATTTATGGACTACACAATTACTTTGATCCAATCAAATCATTGTTTCACTTCAATTGGACTCCTTAATCTTATTAGGTCCAATTAAATAATACAATCATTTAATTAAATAATTAATTCAACTCCTTGAATTAATTTAAACCCCAATTAATTAACTCTATTAATTAATTGGATCTAAACCTTTAGATCAATTTATAAATTAGAAATGTTCCATCTCAAGTTGTGTGTGACCCTTTAGGTTCACAACTAAGCTAACAGTGTGCTTGTAATATTTGCAACTTATGAATAATAATAATTAATCTGATTAATTAATCCAATTAATTAGTTCGCTTGAAATTAACTCCTTAATTTCAAGAACCTCACAAGTCATAGAAAACACCTAGCAAGTGTATCATGATTACCTAGAATTAGGTGAAATAACGAGTGAATCTATTTCAATTACGTGTATTATACACATGAGATCTTTCTGTCAATTAATCTCTTGATTGATTCTAGGGCATAGATTGTAATACCCAAGCTCCACACTACTCACTTGCCCAATATGATTCATGCACTACATGCTACTTATATGCTAATTTGCATTAACATCTACAGTACATCTTTTATAGCATTCTTAATCATTATGCCTCCAATGCTATCACTTGATGTTAATGGTTGAAATCCTACAACCTAATTAAGTAATTCTATATTTAGATAAGATAAAGAATAGATTGATCAATATAGTGGATATTCATAGGTTATATGTTATAATTTTAGAAGTATTAAAGGTGTCACTAGTAAGCTTGTATGATTCAATTCAAATTGATCGGGGTGTTTTAAAGGTATACCTCCATAGATTAACATACTTGGATATTGGACATGATATAATATGATTTAAGTATCATATTACAAGGTTCATATGTGCATGTGATTTTAGAAAATGAAAACTAGACAATCATTTAAGATTGGGTGTCAATCGGTTTAGAGATCGAATGAACGGTTAAGAAATTAGGGCAAATATTTATTATCCGATCATATAGCAATTAAAATAGGTTATAAATAGATAAATAAGTAATGAGAAACACTAGATTAGGGCTGTATAAGGTATGAAAAATATCAGATTTGAACCACAACTTGCCACCTCAACCTTGCCACCTCAAGCTTTGCCACCTCAAACTTCCACCTCAACCTTTCTTCATTTCTATCCTTGAGCCACGACCAAAAATTATTTTTTGAGCTATTTCACTTCCCAAACCTTCATATTTAATGTTAGAAATTGCTCTCAAGTAATTTAAAGTAAAGAAAAAAAAGTGAAGGAAGCAAAGGGAAATAAGGAGGAGTAAGTTGAATCTAAAATCTGTGCATATGTGAGCTTTAATTCATGTTTTTGATTTAAATTCTTAAACTGTTTGAGGGTTTATGATTTTTTAAAGTTCTATTATTGATTATAATCATGTTAGGATGTTATTTGTGGTCTTTTATTTCACAAAAGAAGGATTTTTAGTTGCAAAATCACAATAAAAATCACTAGGAATAGAAACTATATACTTGCTGATTTTTTATATTTATGCTTTATATATGTATAATAACTTGATTAAAACCTGTGTATTTCACCACATATGTGTTTATATATGAGTCTAGGTGATGTATGCAAGTTTAGAGAGGTTATAAATTGTAATATAGTGTGATAATTAAAGAGGTGCTCAAAACTGTCTTCTTTGAAATTCATATTCTGTCCTATGTGAATGGTGTTAGTTTTACATCAATAAATCCATTAGTTTTGGTAGTACTTTGACCTGGTTGTCTCTTTATATGTGTTATCTAAGTATAGTGAAAATTTGTGATGACTGAATGTACTTAAGGGTGCCAAACCATTAATGTCATGAAGTGTGCAAAACTGTCACGGTAGGAAAACAATCTATTTCAGTATATTGTGAAGAGAGCTGAACTTGGGAAGCTATATCCATGAGTTTTAGCAATTCTATGATATGGTTTCATTTATATACATGTTATCTAAGTGTGGTAAAAATTTGGGAGTGATTGGATATGTTTAGGGATGTCAAAATTATCATGCAACTAAATTGGACAATAAGTAAATATGAAAATGTGAATCTGTCATATTTGATAACTTAGCATATTTCAACCTAGACATGTTGCTATTGAATGTTAACAATTAGGTACATGATATTAGAGTTATAATACTTTAATTATATGATGTTTACATGTATCTAAGATGAGAAATTAAGGAATTGGAGGGACTAGAGTGGGTTCTAGTTTGTAAATCCTAGATAGCTTGGTGTTTAAGGTCTTAGTATGATATTTTATAGTTTCAACTTGCCAAATTGGGAATGGTACTTGATGTTGGGTAATATTACAGGCTATTTTACATCTAAGATTGGAGGGGAATAATAAATAAATCTAGACTAAGCCACCAACCAAGTGAAAGGTAAGTAAAGATCGATTTGCAACTACAATGCAAGAACATAGTATGTCTTGAAGCATGTATACCTAATGTGTTGATGATATTAAATTTGACTGAGAGTCTTATGATTCTTGAAACATGTTGAGAGCAAGATGACTTGCATTTCATATTGAACATACCATTCATAAGCATTTACATGTACATGTACGGCATATGAGTATATGGAGGTTCTTGTATGCACGATATGATTTGATACATGGCTTTCAAAAAGAAAATATTTTGGTTGGCTACTACTAGTGTACCGAGGCATGCGAAATGTGCTTATATGATATTTCAGGGTGTCGTGAGTGTTACTTCTCAGATGATCATAGGGGTTGATAGGGGGTGTGCCTCTGGTGGTCACGAGAAGGTGGATCACTTAATTGTACCCTTATTGACTCTGCCAGTGGGAAGACTTCTGAAGGATCATAGGAAAAGACAGGGGGTGGACCTCTGGTGATCCCAAGAGATAGCCTTTGGATTGAGTCAATTTGTTTATGGCCATGTGATTATTGATGTTATTCAGAGCTCTATCCAGTGCATAGTAGGTGGTCCAAGGGCCGAATAAATGAAGTGATTTTTTTTAAAAAATCTTTGAGTTATGAGTACTCAGTTTGATACATTTATAGCATTATATCTTAGAGTTGAGTTGCATGAGATTTTATACCATACTCTTGTCATGCATGATTTTTACTTATTGAGCATTAGCTCATGTAGTTCATGCATTATAGGTGATCATGGTGAGATTTGAGACCTTTAGTTTACTAGCTGGCAGTGGAGCTCTTACAGGCTTTCAAAGATCAATGTACTTGGATGACGACCTGTTGGGCTATTTTGTGGGCTGTGTTTTTGATTTTACAGTTATTGTATTATATTAGTGACTTTATCCTGTATATCACTTTCAAAACTCCTTTGTGATAGAGAGTTTGGGTTTGTGATGGTTTTGATAGACTTGGTTAATGTTTAATAACTACATATGTATATACAGTGTGATAGGATATGAAAACACTTTACTTTTATCAATACTTTGTTGAACTAAGTAGAAAAAAAAAGTTATACACATGCATACATGCACAAATTGTGTTGCACATGTTTATATATATATATATATATATTTTATACATACTATTGGGAGGTTGTGACATAGATCAATAGTCAAAACCCTAATTGCTCAATAACAATGATTCCATTTCAAGTTTCGATGACTCATGATGAATTATTAGAAAACTCCCGTCTAATATTTATCCTACCTTGGCCAAGGACTTCTGAATCATGAACTATAAAAACATAGGAGATTCACTTGTTCTACCAGACAAGTGATGGATTCTTTATTGACCACTCATTAACCTCCATACATATCAATGCAAGATCCAATGTATCCCCTTTTGTGATTGTTAGGCAATCAGAAGATATATCAAAATGAAACACGACATGCGTAAGGCTACCATGCTGTCACAAGTCAAAGAACAAATTGTGTACTATTATAACATGGATTTTTTTATTTCGACAAACAAGTTTTGAATTAAGAAATTCTAGTAGGCCTGTTTAGTGTACTTGTTCCTTAACAAGCACCCGCATACATGCACTAGCATCACTACGCCAATGTCTATGGAGCGAGACATTCTCCTTATGCGAGCATGCATCGTATGCATGAGTTTATTGGGCTATTCAATATCCCATCTCCAAAAACTTTTGACTCAGAACTAATTTAAGACTAAAGCCATAGAGGCATATTCCATGATCACTACCAAATGCGTGATCATGCCCCGTATCTCAGTTTGGTTTGGGGACTTTATCTAATTATATAAAGCAATTAAAGATAAAGAAATTTGCCTATTTTATTAATATGAATTGAAAAAGATTATCTTTACAAATATAAGAGTATAAAGGATGCACAATCTAATTGGCATGCTGAGCATTATTCTAACAATGACTAGTCAGGCGAAACTTAGTGGATGGGGTAGACCTGAATACCTAGTTTATAAAAAAAATAGAAATGATAAACACTAGTTAGACTTTGCCAAGATTTAGCTTGTTTTACTTACTTTATCTCAATTGCACATGGGAATGTAGTAAGAAATTGATGGGTGAATTGCCACAATGCAATAAATAAAACTTGAAAGAGAAATAGATAAATGAAAGAGGATGATAATACAAAGAATATTGCATTAGATTGAAAAGATATAACTTTTTGTTGTAAAATAATGAAGAGAATCATCATCATCATGGCCTACAGAATTCAGATTATTCTGAGCGGAAGCAAGGCTTACGAGCTTTAGGTAGCAATCAATATCTATGTGAGTCAGCTGAGGAAATTCAATGTTGTCAACTCCTTTGTAGAAAGTTGTGAGGCTTTGCAGGCTATGTAGTGACAATCTCTTCAATTTTGGAAATGTGATGTGACTTTTTCCATCTTTTTCTTTTTCATTCGAGAAAACTTCTTCCATCATCTTACAACAGATAATTTCAAGAATCTCAAGTCGTGAAAGACCCCTTTCCATTGTCATGAAAAATAGACTACATAGAATGTCATATTGTGAAATCTTTATGTAATAAAAAGTTGGTAAGTGAAATATTTTGACTTGGACTCTTCCACAAATGCATTAGTACATGCAAGTCTTGAAGTGCCAATTGATTTAGATTTGCAAAAGAATTAGATCCATCTGGAATTGGGCCATCACATATCTCTTCTAAGTTGGGAAGTAAATCTAGATTCAGTGACTCCATGACCGGAAAACACCAAATCTCCTATCAGTTGAAGCTGCATTCACCAGTTTCTTCACCGTCTAACAGTTGCTAAGAGTGAACCATCTCATGTTTTGAATTCTTGGTACATCCAAATGGTTAGAACCATCTCCTATCAAGTGTTGGTATTCGATAGTACTTAGTAATATGTGAATATAATTTCCTAAAGTAATCTCAGTTGGCAATTTGAGATACATCTTTTTATCATGAGTACAGATATAACTGCGCTGGATTTCACCTACTTCTATGTTATATTTTACTATCTTTGAAGAAAGTTGTATCTCTTCCATAGTTAAATTGCAATCCTCTATTTGAATCTCCAAGCATGTCAGATTAGACATAGATTGAAGCTCATTAAGTGAGACTTTCCTTCATTCTTTTCCTTTTTCCTCTCTCTATCCCATAAAGCTGAATAGCATCTTTGAACTCCTCTAATCGAACCAAGCCTGATATGACTCTTGGCATTATTGTTTTAAGACATCCACAATCAGAAAATTCTAGCAACCTTAGGTGATTTAGTCTCCTAATCTCTACAGGCAACTCCTTAATCGAGTGACAATGATGATAATAGAGAATTGAAGACTTAATAACTTTAGATAAGGTCTCCACAATGTAAGAATCTAAATGCAATGTTTGGAGATTTTTTAGCAATTGTATTGTTTGTGGTAGTGATCTAAGTGAAACAAATATGATAGACAACACTTTGAGCTCTTGCATTCCTTTAAAGAAATGATCATGATTTGAAGTTCTTTATGTTTTGAGTTATCTATCCACAAGAAGTGAAGTCTTAGAAAAACTAATCCATAGGAAGCTTAGTTATTTATTTTGGAACTACAGAAATCATAGTGTAATCCATATAAGAATATTATCTTGAACAATCTATTAAACTAAATACGAGAATAACTTTATTTTGAAGCAACGATATCGACGATGTCATGGACCACATCATGTATTTTGGCATAATGTTCACTAAGACTATCTAGTACCAAAAAATAACTTTTAAGCATGTCGACTAATATGGATATTCTATTTCTTGCTTCTTCAAATTTTTAATTCTTTCAAACATGCATAACCTAGTGGCATAAAATATCAAGTACTCCAGACGAATGTTATGATCTTTAGGGAATAAAGAGCATAGAAAGAACAAGGATCTTATATGTTGATTGTCTAAGAAATCACAACTTAGCTTCAGGGGATTATAAACTTGTGTAATAACATATGCCATATCTATTAGGTTAGAAGTTTTTATTTGCATTAGAGCATCTTGCCAAAGAGATTTACTTTCTTTACCTTTTAGCATCTTAGCAATAATTATAAGGCGATCGACAAACTTTTGCACTCTTTTGCAACTTCATTTTCTATAGGAAGAAAATTCAAATCATATACACAAGTCCCTGCATTCTCTCTGAACAGCTCTATGAACATAAACCATGTTTCTTCTTCAGATAAGATTTGTATTGTATATACTTTTTAAGCATCCATTGCATCAAAAACACCCATGTCTCGAGATGTTAAAAGAACTGTACACCTTTTGAAACAACTTTCACAAGGTATTCCTAAATTCTCAAACTTAAGCCTTTCCCAAATATCATCGAGAACTGAGGGTTCTCTTTGTGATTATTAGTCTAGCACGTAATCGATGTGCTCTAGGTGATAAATTTTCCATTTCGAACTTCAAACCCAACCATTCAACAATTTCATGATGAATTTTCAACATGTGTACTTTTTGACTGACAACTACCATGACAACTTCATTGAAGAGATCTTCTTCCCTCACTCAATTCATAATTCTTTTAGCTATAGTAGTCTTTCCAACACCTTGCATTCCACATATCACTATCATGTTTACTTTCTTACCTCTCAAAACTATCATGATGTCATCCTCAATTAGTTTTCTAGATCCAAACTCATATGTTGGTCTAAGTGTACCTAATCCCGTTACTGTTGGTGGTGCAGGTTGAGATATATGATCAAACTTGCAGCTATCTTTAAGCTTCTTCATAGCTTCAGTTATCTTTTTAGCTTTCTTGCTTAGTGAAAAATGTAATTTCAGATTCAGAAAACCTATTTGTACCCTCAAAATTTCAATCTCAATTCTACTTATATAGACCTAGCTCTTGTTGGAACTTGTTAACCAAGTCTCAACTTCAGGAAAAATCATTTCGACATTCCTATTGACCACATCAAATTGCATCTACAAGCTAACTCTTGCATCATCTAGTACTTTAGTTGCGTCCCTTAGGCTCTTAACATTGTTATTGAAGCAACAGAGATAATTAAAATGACTCATGATTGGTGCCACAATGCATTTTCCAAATTCTATAGCTGGTCCTAGAAGATTTGCCACTATTCCCACAATTTCTGCCATTATTTTCTTTCAATCAGTAAGAATAACAGAATTCAAAGCACTAAGAGCCACAAAAAGAGAGAAAACAATCAAAGGATAGTGCTAACAAGAATGGTACAAACAAGGATGAAATTATTAGACGAGAAAGCAAGAAGAGATTTGTATATGAAAAATGCTAAATTTGCTAATGCTTGTGTGTATGTAGATGATGAGAGAAGGATGTATAAAGCCAAAACTATAAGAGATAAATTAAGTGAATTGCTAATAAATATGAGAATTGAGAATAGATTTTACTATTTGATGTGAGTAAGAATTTTCCCTACACATACCATGTTCAATTGCTAAAGTTTTTATATCATCATTGTAATACTATCTGCAAAAAGAAATAAAAAGCAAAAAAGAAATAAGAAGAAGAAACAAACATAATTATTGATTCGTAAGAATGCCGAGTGATTTTGAGAGAGAAAGAATTCTCAAACTTTATTCAACTTCAACTGAAAAAATAAATTCTAATCGAAAGACAATTTAATCGTTCAACCCTAACAAACAAGAATTAGAAATTACGAGCTACTCTTACCAAAATACAAAAATTATGAGTAGGAAATAAAAATTTGTAGAATACTCCTAATAATTGCAATTATTAAATAAATTTTATCCTAAGCAAACTAGGAGTTCTTTGGATGTTCAAAACAATCCATGAAATCTAGCTCCAAATGGACTGTTATCAAGAGCTGCTAGCTTGTTATATTCATGAGCTACAAAGTGGTCCTTTATCAAGATAGCCTAAATGAAGTCCCCAACCTGATAATCAACAGCACGGCATCGACAATCAGTGTGTTGCTTGTATTTAGAGGTGGAAGCAGCCAAGCGGTCGTATGTTTGTTGGTGGAGCTGGGTAACAAAATCAGCCGCTATACGATGGGGGCACACCTAGTCAGGAAACACAATGATGAGGTCCAAAGGGCTACGAGGTGCAAGGCCATACACGACATAAAAAGGGCTAAAACAAGTGTTGCGATTGGCGGCATGATTATGTGCGAATTCGGCTTAGCACAACTTCAAATTCCAAGATTTGACATTGTTGGATTCTCTTGATCTCGAGGTATACACAGTAGAAAAATATTTTTTTTTATTAAAAAAAACATGCTATAACAATTAAACAACACCCCGGATTCGATGCGATTTTAACGATCTTGCAAATTTCAATGGTTGTAAAAATAAAACAAAAGTTTTGATTTATACCTTTGAACACTCCGACTGTCGTAGGGTATGAAGCAATCAATTGCTAAACCTGTTTCTGAATCTGGTTCACAGGGATCTAAGTGTCTCCCCTCTAAACTAGTCCACACTTTGAGTAGGAACATGAACTCAGAATTCCGCTAGTAATTTCGATTCCTTTACTAACCTAGTTTATGGAGTGAATATAGTGAATATTAATTCTTATATTAACTTGTGATAATAGAATTAATACTTAGACGAAAGATGGGATTTTTTGGTTGAAGAAAAGATGGAAATAAAATATAATTTTCTCCTTAATTTACTTCTTAATGGCCGAAAATTTGGAGGAGAAATCTTTATCAATTTTTTTTGGCCCTTTGGTATATATAATAGGGGTTAAAAATTCTAAGAGTCCCACTCTTGGTAGTTTTGGCCTCCTCTTTTATTGGTTGGAAGAATTTTGATTGATTCCAAATCTCCCAAAAATTTTCAACTTCATCTCTTTTATCTTTCAAAGATAATTAGAGACTTCCAAGAATATCAAACTCTTGGGTTTCCATCTTCTTCATTTAATTAATTCGGTTGAAATTAACTATTTAATTTTAAGAACCTCGCAAGTTATGGGAAACACCTAGGAAGTGTATTATGACTACCAAATCTTAGGTGAATTATAGAGTGAACCTATTTCAATTCCGAGTACATACTCGTAAGGTTATTATGTTATCTAATCTCCCAATTGAGTTTAGGGTATGGGTTAATAGTCGAAACCCTAATTGCTCAATAACTATGATTTTATTTCAAGTTTTAATGACTCATGATGAATCGTTAGAAAAACCCCGTCTAACATTTATCCCGTAGAAATTTGCCTATTTTATTAATATGATTTGAAAAAGATTAATTTTACAAATACAAGAGTATAAAAGATGCTCAATTTAATTAGCATACCGAGCACTACTCTAATAATCTTCCACTTGCCCTAGTGCCAATTGCCCATGTACTTCAAGCCCATCTTCTTAAGATGTCTGTTGAATACCTTCTGCGCTAGGGGTTTGGTCAGTGGGTCTACTACATTTTCTGTCGAAGTAACTCTATCCACTTTAACATCACCTCTACCATTAATTTCACTAATTAGGTTGTATTGACTCATAATGTGCATGGATCTTTAATGAGATCTTGGTTTTTTTGCTTGTGCAATGACTCTACTATTATCATAGTATATCAATTAAGGATCAACAATGGATGAAACTACACCCAACTCTTGTATGAAGTTCCTCTTCCAAACAGCTTCTTGTGTTGCTTCATATGCAAAAATATTTTCAGCCTCGATGGTAGAATCTACAATCACTCCTGCTTGGAACTCTTCCAGCTGACCGCACCACCATTTATGGTGAATACATATCCGGACATGGACTTTAAGTCATCTATATCAGACTAAAAATTAGAATCAGTATAGCATTCTAGTTTCAGTTCTCTAGAGCCATATACAAGAAAGATATCATTAGTTCTTCTCAAGTACTTGAGGGTCACCTTTACAGACTTCCAGTGTTCCTCACCTGGATTGGATTGATATCAGCTCATGACACTTAAAGCGTATGCGACATCAGGCCTCATACATAGCATGCCATACATTATGCTCCCAATGGCATATGTATAAGGTATGCGGGTCATCTTTTCCTTTCCTCAGGAGTCTTAGGAGACATAGCCCTTGAGAAATAAATGCCATGACTCATTGGTAAAAATCATCTCCTCTATGCTAAACCTCTTTAGTATTTTGTCTATGTACATGGATTGGGATAGTCCGATATTCTTCTAGACGTATTTCTATTGATTTTTATCCCCAAAATAAAGGATGCTTCAACTAAATCCTTCATGGAGAATTGGTTAGACAACCAAGTCTTAGTTGATTACAACATCCCTACGCCATTCCTAATGAGTAGGATTTCGTCAATATATAACATAATAAATGTCACTGTGCTCCTACTAAGCGAATGTTCCAGCTTCAGGAAGCTTTCTTGAGTCCATAAATGGATTTTTGGAGCTTACAAACCTTTTACTCACTTCATCTGGATATGAAGCCTTCTGGTTGCCTCATATAGAACTCTTTCTTATTATTTCCATTAAGGAAAGAGGTCTTCACATCTATCTGCTATATCTTATAGTCATAATATGCTGATATGACAAGCAGTATATCGCTACTGGCAAAAAAGTTTCCTCATAATCAATTACTTGTTTTTGAGTATAATCTTTCATGACCAGTCGTGTTTTGTAGGTCACTATCTCTCCATTTACTCCAAGCTTCTTCTTGTAGACCTATTTGCAGCCAATGGAAACTATTCTCTATGGTGGGTCTACTAAGATTTATACCTTATTGGAGTTCATGGAGTCCATCTTGGATTGCATGACATCTTGCCAACTTCCCAAGTCGATGTTAGATATTGCCTCTCCATAAGTCTTTGGATCACTATCCAAGGGGAGATTCTCCTCGTTGTTCTCTAACTAAAAGCCATATCTCTCATATAGCTTTGATATCCTTTTAGATCTCCTAGGAGATTGTGTGCCTAAAGGCCCAGCCTTAGCTGGTTGGCCCATTACTGTATCTGTTTGAAGGTTATGTAGTTCTTGAATTTCTTTAACTTCCATGACTTTGCCATTTCTATCCATTAGAAACTTCTCCTCTAAGAAGGTGGCATTCCTTGAAATAAACACATTTTGTTGTGATGAGTCATACAAATAATATTCAATTAATTTCTTTAAATACTCCACGAACTTACATAAATTGAATCTCATATCTAATTTATCTCCCACTTGATGCTTCATGCAAGTAGCATACCCCCACACCCTAAGGTATTTATAAGAGGGTGGTTTTCCATACCACGTCTTATATTTTTAGGCATCAACTTTGATTGCATTCTATTTAATAGATATGTCGTCTTTTCTAGAGCATAGCCCTAAAATAGAATAGAAAGTCCAGTGAAACTCATCATCAATCAAATCATATCTAACAGGATTCGATCCATATGCTTCGCCACTCCGTTGAGCTGAAAAGTAGCATGAGGGGTCCAATGAGAGAAAATTCCATTCTCTTTTAGATAATCAAGAAACTTTGTGCACAAGTATTCATCTCCTCGATCTGATTGAAGAGCCTTGATACTCCCATTCTGTTTCTCTACCTTGCATGTGAATTCTTTGAACTTTTCAAAAGCTTCAGATTTGTACCTCATAAGGTAAATATAACCATACCTAGAAAAGTCATCAGTAAAGATTATGAAGTAGTGATAATTCTCATGAGCACTAACACTTAGAGGCTCGCATACATCTGAGTAAATCAAATCCAATAGATTTTGGCTCGCTCTACTTGTCCAACAAATGGTGATTTAGTCATCTTCCCTTTGAGACATAACTCACATGTTGGCATTCTTTTCTCTTTCAGAAGATGGAGCAATTGTGCCAACTTGTGAATTCTCTTTTCAGCTTAATCTAGCATGCTATAAGAGTTGGGAACTATGATTATCTAATTTTGTTTTATTTTGTTAAACGTGGAAATAGGAGTTTTGGGGAGTAATAGAATATAAATCATTCATCAATATGCTATAAGTAATCAAAACTGAATCTTTAAAAATAGAACAATTTCCATATTTTATTGAAAAAGTAAAACATTCTCCATCCAAAATAGGAATGGAGATAATGTTCTTAACTATCTCTTGAACATAAATATAATTGTTTAAAACTTAAACTACTCTATTTTCTAAAGCTATGTTGACACTTCCTATGGCTAATGCAACAATATTTTCTCCATTCCCCAGCCACAGGACTATCTCTCCTCTACTTAGCTTTCTGCTTCTTGCCATTACCTGCAGATCATTGCAAAGATGAGACCTATAGCCGATATCTAGTGCCCAAAAAGCATTGTTAACTAATAAGTTAACTTCAACAAAATAAATACATGAACTCTTTAGGCTCGCAAGGTACTCCTTGCAGTTCTTCTTCTAATGCCCAGATTTACCGCAGTAGTGGCACTTGTTATCAGTCTTATTAGAAATCTTGGAGATGCCACCAGTTGCCTTCATGCCTTTGGACTTTGAGGAATGCTTTCCTCTCCCTTCTTCCTTATAGGCTTTACATCATTTGAGTTGGATGAGGATCCAACAAGTATGATCGACTTGTCATTTTTCATAGTGGACTCAGCCATTTTCAACATGTTAACCAGCTCAGCAAGGCTAGTTTCCATCTTATGTATGTTAAAGTTGTCAATGAAGGCGTTAAATGATGGAGGTAAAGACTGCAGAATGAGATCCAAATAGAGTTCGTTATCCATAATGATTCCAAGTGACTCGAGTCTTTCTATCAGGCCTATCATCTTCAATCCATGATCATGGAATGAAAAACCCTCCATCATATAGGTTCTAAAAAGCTCTTTCAAGATCTGATATCTTGCCTGCCTTATGTGTTCACCATACAACTATTGTAGGTGAACATAGATATCATGTGCATGTGCATATACCTCATGTTGCCTCTGCAACTTGTTTGGCATTGATGTCATCATATAGTATTGAGCTTGTAGATTATGATCAACTAGCTTGTGATAATTCTCAAGCTCTTCCTCAGTGGCATCCGCCGGCTCAGCCAGCGGTGGAATCACATCAAGTATGTAATCCCTATTTTCGGACTGTAAAATAATCTGAAGTTTCCTCAACCAATCAACATAATTAGGAACAGTAAATTTATTAGCTTCTAAGATTGAGGTGAGTGGAGTTTTAGACATTTTATAGGCAATCTACAAAATTTAAACGAGGCAAAAAATTTGCATTCTTTCAAAAATATATTCATTTATAACAAGGTCTTTAGCAAAATATGTCTCCCATATTTTATTCGAATTCCATCACCCTAATGGTAATTTGGAAAATCATATTTCTAGTAGGCTTGAGACCCAATCAATATTTTATATGCCCCAATTTTATGAGTCCATAAAATATATTAAAAGCTAATTAACTTTTAATAGTTGCATCTTTATACAACCCTCAAGATATTTTACCCCACTTCTTCCCATGTACTCCAATTTTATGAGCCCATATGGTAATAAATGTCAAGCAAGACCCATCAAACCTCCATTTAGTTGGAGCATCAAAACATTTCACGACTCATGACCAATGTAGAGACGAGTCCATCCTATGGACATTGCTATGCTTAGTTGAGATCACAACTTTCCATTACAGAGTTATTCTACGGCTCATGGCCAATAACAAAGTAAGGTAGCATCGTCATGTCATGTACTTTTGATGGTAGTCATGGATTATTAGGTCCAACCCAATTTTATCCATATTTGCTTGAAATCAAAATTTAAAAAAAAAATTTACTTGATTTTAAATCAAGTGGTGTTATTTATTTTAACCAAGACCTCATCACCTTTTAATATTAATTTATTTAATGTGTTTACATTCAATTGATGGCAAGCATATCATATGAAAATATTAAATAAACCCTACACATGCATCTAATACATACATAACTTGGATGATCATGGGCCAATCCTATGTGATCCATCTGAACTAAAATTGGAACTAGTTCAGTCTAAAGGTAATAAAATGGAAATAAAAACTAATTTATGTTACAAGATATATCTCATAAATTCATGGGCCTTCTCTTGATTCTCTATCTTGGTTCTTCTTCTTATCCGCCAAAAATAAAGGAAAAACCTCACCCTATGCTACTCTCATTTAAAATGTAAAGTATATATAAGGAAAGAATAAGAAGCGTAGATCCCATCTTAAAACCCAAAACATAATAATCCAATTACATAGATCAAAAGGCTCCATGATCATCCCATATATGCCCATAAACACATCTCATGAATTTATAAAAGCATGTAAATTTACCATCCATTTAAATTATAATTTCACGACTTGGGATAAAATCTCAAATTTTCACGAAAACACATTTTTCAAAAAATTAAAATTAATAGTTTAATTAAAATTCTAAAAAATCAAATTTTACAATCCAACACGAGAGGCCATCCAACGCCCCCTTCATGTTGCATGCTGAGCACACTTCAGCTACTGTGCGTGTTGTTAGTGCTCACTCAATGAGCACGGCCAGTGCACGCTGAGGGCGCGCATGCGCGTGCTACTAATACACGATCGTGCCATGTATTTTATTCCGATAGCTGAATCAAATTCAATTAACATGTTCTGTTTAACAATTAAATAAATTGCAAAATAATTTTATCCTAATAAAAAATATAAAAATTTAATCAGAATTTCACAATTAATTTCGCTGGTATAAATTGAATTCGATTGGAATTGTGAAAACTATGGCTCTGATACCACTGTTGGGTTTGCTTGATCCCCGTATACGCAGCAAAAAAATAAAATTTTAAAAACAAGCATGCTATAAAAATTAGGCAACCCCGTATCTGATGCAATTTTAACGATCTTGCAAATTTCAATAATTGTAAAAATAAAACAAAAATTTTGATTCATACCTTTGAGCACTCCAACCATCTTAGGGTATGAAGCAATCAATTATCCTTTTTCTAAATACGATTCACATGAATCCAAGCATCTCCGCTCCAAAGTAGTCCACATTGTGAGAAGGAGCACGAAATCAAAATTTCGTTAGCAATTCTGATTCCTTTACTAACCTAGTTTATGGAGTGAATATAGTAAATATTAATTCTTATATATGATAAAAGAATTAATATTCACTTTATTTCTATTGGGTTTACTTGATTCCCAGATATACGCAGTGAGAAAATAATTTTTTTAAAAACAAGCATACTATAACAATTGAGTGACACCCCATATCCAATGCAATTTTTATAACCTCACAAATTCCAATAGTTGTAAAAACAAAACAAAAGTTTTGATTTATACCTATACCTTTGAGCACTCTGACTGTCGTAGGGTATGAAGCAATTAATTGCTAGCCCCTTTTCTCAATTCGGTTCGCAGGGATTCAAACTTCTCTTCTCCAAAGTAGTCCACACTTTGAGAAGGAATATAAAATCAAATTTCTGCTAGCAATTCTGATTCCTTTACTAACCTAGTTTATGAAGTGAATATAGTAAATATTAATTCTTATATCAACTTATGATAAAAGAATTAATAATTAGACAAAAAGATGAAACTTTTTGGTTTAATGGCTGAAAATTTGGAGGAGAAATCTTCCTCAAAAATTTTTGGCCCTTTGGTGTATTTAATAGAGGTCAAGAATTCCAAAAGTCTCACTCTTGGTATTTTTGCCTCCTCTTTTATTGATTGGAAGATTTTTGGTTTATTACAAATCTCCCAAAAAATTTCAACTTCATCTTTTTTATCTTTCATAGATAATTAGAGACTTCTAAAATATTAAACTCTTAAGTTTCTATCTTTTTCAAACAACCCTTGTGGGCCTCTCCTAACAGGCCTCATTGAATTGGACTTGGAGTTTAAAATATATCCTACAATTAATTCAATTAATTATCTACGCTCAAATTTAATTAATTAATTAATTCTATCTAGCCCACTTAATCAAATTAGTCTCAATTAAATTGAGTAAATTAATTTAATTATTAAATTAATTGATGATTTATACAATTAATTTGATACAATTAAATAATTATTTCACTCCAATTAGGCTTACTAATCTTATTAGATCCAAATAAACAATTCAATTATTTAATTGAATAATTAATTCAACTCATTAAATTAATGTAAGCCTCAATTCATTAATCTTTATTAATTAATTGGATCCAACTCATTGGATCAATTTCTAAGTTAGAAATATGTCATTTCAAATTGTGTGTGACCCTTTAGGTTCACAACTAAACTAGCAGTAGGTTTGCAATATTTGCAACTTATGAATAATAATGATTTTGATTAATTAATCCAATTAATTAATTCATTTGAAATTAACTCCTTAATTTCAAGAACCCCACGAGTCATGGGAAACACCTAGAAAGTGTGTCATGACTACCTAGTCATAGGTGAATTAACAGTGAACATATTTCAATTATGAGTACTATACACGTAAGGTTTTCCGTTATCTAGTCTTTAAGGCATGGATTAATAGTAGAAACCCTAATTGTTCAATAATTATGATTCATTTCAAGTTTTAATGACTCATGATGAATCGGTAGAAAACCCCCATCTAACATTGATCCCACCCTGGCCAAAGACCTCTTAGTCATGAATTGTAAAAACATAGGAGATTCACTTGTTTTCCGAGACAAGTGACAGATCCTTTATTACTCATTAACATTTATACATGTCAATGCAACATTCAACGTACCTCCTTTGTGATTGTTAAGTAATCAGAAAATACATCAAAATGGAACACAACATGCACAAAGTATCTAATAATGCCTCAAGTACAAGGGCTAATCGTGTATCATCGTAACCAGAAATTTTTTATTTCAAAAATCAATGTTTTCAGTTAAGAATTTTCAGTTAGCCTATTCAGTGTACTTGTTCTCTAACAAGCACCTATTGAGTTCAAGGGAGACCGAGCACAAAATCCATATTGACATCACTCCGGCCTGCCGCTTGACAAGTTGGCAAACACAACAGCAACCCATAATAATTTTTCAACTCCTTATGTATAGTGGGCCAAAAATAAGATTGGGATACAAGTTTCAAGGTGCGATCTTGACCACATGGCCCTCACTATGCAATTATTTAATAATTTGCAGGTGCAAGCTACAATCAGGGATGCAAAGTTGAAGACCATAGAAGTGAAAACCATTTTCCAACAAAAAATCCGTGCGATCGCCATTTTGAACTTGAAACACAATATCAGTGAAAAAAGGATCAGTGGCATATAAGTCAGTAAATGAATTGAAACCAGGAACATTCACACGCATTTCTATCAACAAATAGTAATACCGACTCAAGGCATTAGCCACGTGATTAGAAATACCAGCCTTTTGCTTGATCACAAATATAAATTACAACAAATAAGAATGCGAGAAGGCATGGCGAGCAGAAATTTTGTCCTGGTTACCAAGATGTTTGAGGGCGTCATGGTTAGTAAAAATGATGAATTCTTGGTGAAAAAGGTAGTGACGCCAATGCTTGATGGCTTGAACCACAGTATAGAGCTCGAGATCATAGGTGCTAAAATAAAGCTTAGGCCCAGTGAGCTTCTCGCTGAAAAAAGCAACCGGCTTACTCGATTGGCTAAGCACGTCACCAATTCCCAGTTTGGAGGCATCACAATGGAGCTCAAACGGTAAGGAAAAATCTGGTTGTACGAGAATGGAAGCAGTAGTAAGACGGCATTTGATCTCTTAGAAGGCTGTATTAGCGGCATCAGATCAAGAGAACTTACCTCCATTGATGTAGTCAGTAAAGGGAGCCATGATGCTGCTAAAATGTGCGATAAAACAGTGACAGAAAGAGGTGGCATCGACCTTAGCTGAGTCAACTGCCAAACCATCCTTGGACACAATGTAAACCAAGAAATGGACACTGGGTGTAAGAAAAGCACATTTGGATGCGGCTGCATAAAATCAGTCTCGGCACAAAACTAATAAAACTTCACATAAATGTTGGAAATGTAAATCCGAAGTGGCACTATAAATGAGAATATCATCAAAGTACATGACAGTAAATTTACCGATAAAGGAGCGAAAGGCCTGATTCATGACACACATAAAGGTACTCGGGGCATTGGAAAGACCAAACGGCATGACGAGCCACTTGTAGAGACCTTCACGGGTTTTGAAAATAGTTTTCCCCTCATCACCTGGCCGAACACAAATCTGGTGATAACCGCTTTTCATGTCTGGTTTAGTAAAGATGGTGGCGCCATGTAATAGGTCCAGTAAGTCATCATGGGAATATGATAACGGATTGTAACTTTTTTAGTAGCCCGACTATCAATGCACATTCACAAGAGCTATCTTTTTTAGGTGTGAGAATAGCAAGGACGCATGGACAAAGGCTCTCTCCCGAATAAAGTCCTTTGATAATAATTCCTCAACTTAGCGGTGCAACTCTTCGTGTTCCTTAGGACTCATGCAATAAGGTGGCCTATTAGGAAGGGCGGCACCTAGGACTAGATCAATGTGGTGCTGAATATTTTGCAATATAGCGAGAATTGTAGGTAGTTCATCTCGAAAGACATTAGCAAATCTAGATACAAGAGACTGAACTTCAAGAGAAACATCTAAGAGAAGGAAGACGGCTTTGCTAAGTAAAAGATAAACGATGCCCGACTTTTCTATAGCGTGCTCAAAGCATGTATGAGATAAAAGAGTGTTAATGTCCTCGAGCAAAAGTGAACTCCTGTCAGGACTGGGTAGTAACACAATCTTCTTCCTGTGAAATAAAAAGAAATAAGTGTTTGTACGACCATCATGAAAAGTGCTTCAATCTAATTGCCAAGAATGTCCCAAGACTAAGTGGCAAGCATCCATGGGAACCACATCACATAAGATCTCATCGGAGTAGGTATAACTAATGGAAAAAAAAAACCAAAAATCAATGAGAAATAATAATTTCCATACCTTTATTAAGCCAAGCAAGCTTATATGAGTGAGGGTGAGGTTCGAATGTGAGACCCAATTTCTCCACTACAGCTTCTGATAAAATATTCTCGCAACTACTCAAATCAATGACAAAACAACATGCTTTACCAACAATAGTACAGGTTGACTGAAAAAGGCATTGTGACACCAATCATCAAGAGGAACACAGAGGCTGAGGAATGTGTGACAGAGCATCAACAAAGGGCCAATATCCCCTTCAACTAATTCCTCCTCCATGGGCTCATTGTCATCAAAACCCAAAGAAGGCTCAGATGGGAAGTCAGCATCAGCCACAACTAAGTTACACCAGGAAGGCTTGTGCGACAATTAGCTTGACAGTGCCCAAGTTCGTTGCAATTAAAACAACGAAGCCCACTGTCAGCATAAAAATGAGACTGGGTTGATAGTTTAGGAACTCCATGGGGTAGGGTGGCAACGGCCCATGGGAATCTCTACTAAAACTTGTAGAAGAACGAGTGTTAGTGCTGGTCCTACATTGAGTTGTTTTTCAGCCTAAAGGGCATGTTGGTGTGCTTCCAAAATAGTGGAAGGGTCAAACATATTAAGAACGTCTTGGAGGGGAGCACGTAAACCACCAATATAGCGGGACACAATCTAGGTGGGGGACTTAGTGAGTACGTGCCACCAATTGATGCAAAAGCAGTCGTATAATCATCAATAGAATGTGGTCCTTGATGAAGGAGTTGAAGACGTTGGTATAGGTCATGTTCCTAATAATAGGGGAGAAAAGCAGCCCTCATATGCTTTTAAATTTTCCGAGGAGGAGATTTTGGATTTTCCTATTCACGCTCAAAACCCCTTCAATTGCTGCCACTCAGCCTGGGCTCTTCCTTATAGACGAATCGTGATCAGAGGAACACGACGGTGGTCCAGCACCTCTTTAAAGTCTAGGATTTCTTCGACTTTGTGAAGCCAATAGAGAAATTCGCTGGGCTGTAGTTCACCATGAAACTCTGGGATTTCAACCTTGAAACCAGCCTCCCAATGCCTATCATCCGCACGCGCGGAAGCCATAGGTGCAGCGAATGGATTAAAGCTATGGATAGGTTCATCGTCTGTAGCCTTTGTATCCAACTGAGGTTGGTGTTGCTGGAGCGCCGCCAAATGATGGGTAAATTCTTCAACCTGTTGACGAAGTTGGGTTACTTCATCACGGTGCAAGGCGTCATCCAGATTGGCAGATTGGCATCGTTCGCACATCTCCTTGGAGGCATGATGCAGGATCGTTTTGAAACTGATACCAACTGATGTAGCGAGGCAGCGCAATTTAGAAGAATAAACAAAATCAATTGTTGATTCATAAGAATGCCGAGAGATTTTGGGAGATAAAGAATCTCAAACTTTATTCAACTTCAACTAAAAAAATAAATTGTAATCGAAATACAATTTAATCGTTCAACGCTAACAAACAAGAATTGGAAATTGCGAGCTACTCCAAGCAAAATACGAAAATTATGATTAGGAAATAAAAATTCGTAGAATACTCCTAACATTGCAATTATTAAATAAAACTTATCCTAAGCAAAATAGAAGTTCTTTGGATGTTTAAAACAGTCTATGAAATCTAGCTCAAACGGACTGCATCAAAAAGAGTAATGTATAATATGTGTGTGTGTGGTTTCAGTTTCAATTGCAGCAGCAGTTGTGCAGGTGATCTGAGGATGGACAATTGGCTAACAAGAAGAGAGAATGGTGTTTTCTGAAATTTGTGACTGGTAAAAGAAGCAAACCAGTATTTTATTGAAGCACAGCCAACTTGCATACTCCTTTCCCCATTCTTACTTCACCAAGTGTTGTTGCTAGTCAGTTGCTTGACATATGCTAATTTTCTATCAAATAAATTTTCATTGACATTAGGGTTAAAAACTATTGGAGGACTTCTAGAAGATAAAAGAGTTGTTTTTGAAGTTAACCACTCGATTAGAAAATTCGTATGACCGTTCTCGGTTTCATTTTTGTTTTGGGTTTTTGTTTCTAATATTTTCAGTAGTTGAAAGTGTTTGCATGGGTCTTTTGGATGAAAATGAGAACGTGCTTGGATTAATGAAATTAATTTATTGAAATTGGATTAGGCTCCAAGATATGTGTCGGAGTTAAGTTTTATATATTTTTTAAAACACATTATTATAATAATTATAAATAAATCCAACATATTCTATTGCTATTGTGAAATTAATTTGTATATGGAAAAGTTAAAAAACTTTTACCTTAAGCTTTCAACTTATTATAGTAGATAGTGAAATGATCCAAATTATTAATACACATCATGTCTCACTGTTGAAGTCGAGAGTACACAAATTAATTAGATCTTTCAAGATCCTATTTGATGAGTTCAAGATGTAAATAGAACTGTTTTAATTAGCCACGAATCAAATATTCCTTCACAATCTTTGAATCAATTTGCTAAAAAGATCCAAAGGTATCTCCTCTAAAGTTGATCATGTAGTAAAATTTTTTGGTAAGTGTAAAAAATGGCTAAACTATCTTGGTAGAATAATAGCTAAAGTTGAGGTAAGAGTTAGACTCTTTTTTCTTAAGATAAAATTGTTCTGCACTCAGTGTTTATGATATATGACAATCATCTCCCAAGGTACAAAGATCTTGTGATAGTAGCACTACAAATTACAAGAACTTTAGAACTCTCTTAGACTTGAGAGAAAGATAAGAAGAGAATGAATGGAATGGAAATATTGAATTCTGGGGTATATTTATAGTTTTTAAAAAGTCCTGGTACCAATTTATGATTGGATGCAACTTTTAGTCCTGATCAATCTGATTCGTACAATCTCATCCTTCTGCAAAGGTCCACATATTTACGGTGAGCTCCTATCAAGGATCAATTTTAGCCATGCAATAACATTTCTTTGCGAAGTACACATCTTTATGGTGTGCCCCTGCCAATTGAACGGACAAGTCAGTGTTTCAGTCCACTCACAACCTTTGGTCACGCCATGTAGATGCTAATTGGATAAACCTACCACATTACTGCCACGTCAAGCTAGACGCCACATCAGTGAACCACTAGCCAGGTCATTAAGCCACATCGATCCACTATGGTCCAATTTCTAAAAAATTTAAGGCCCCTTAGCTCCTTGCAACGATGCATATGTGCTAAGTGCAAAATGCACCTATAAAGTGCCCAATGCACACGCGCTCGTGCGGGTGCAGGCTCGAATGGTGCTACATACCATTCTCGTAGCTCTTTGAGCTAGCTGAAGCTAGCTAAAAGATCACTATAGTTGCACCTTAGGAGAACTTCACTTGATTACTCCTTACTAAAGTATTTTTCTATATATGTAAGAGAAAGTTGATCCATTTTTTCAATGTGGGATTGTGACTTTTCACATTCCTAACTTTTCATATTCACCTATTTAAGTTATTTAAGTGGCTTATTTTATCCATTAATTTCTCATTTACTCAAAATTAGTTTTGACAAATCAAATATATTAAACTCGTCTACTGATAGAGTAGATTATGTTTAATCAACTTGTTTCAATTTTTATAAAATAGAATCCACTTAATATATTGGTCAAAATTGGGTCAAACCCCAATTTTCAATACCAATTTCTAACAATCCCCCACATAAATGAAATTAATGCATATGAGTATGCAGACACTAAAGAGAGTTCATGCGAAAAGCTATTGCATTAGGAGAGGTAGCTTGTGGCTTTGAACCTTCCTTAGTAGAATACTATCGGGATTACTTTGGCTAATTAGTGAACACGATGTCTTGAACTATTCAACTATTGGTGTAAACCAAGATAATAGTATTTACACAATAACTTTTCTAAAACCTTTGGTTCTCATGGTTGAGTCCATTTTGACCCTGGACAACATTTTGGATTCATAAGTGTTTCGTTGAAGTGGTATTTTTTCACACTATAGGAATCATTAAAAGTATATAACTTAACCTCACTACGTGCAATAGGTAACACTTATCTATCATAGGAATGAGAGAGATAACTCCCAAGTAGTTGTTTGAATCTTCATAACTTAGTTATTCCATTGAACCAATATCTTGAGATGTCCAATCAACAAGGTTGGATTACCGCTATGCAAAATCTTTACTTAAGTTTTAGACTCATTCCCCTTAATAAGAAGTATAATTGATATCTTCCTAAACCTTTAGTTAACGGATCCACTAGGTTTTTCTTCTATTTCACATAATCGATAGAGATAACTCCATTTGAGATCAATTATCTTATGATATTATGTTTTTAATGTATATATCGAGACTTACTATTGTACATACTAATTTGTGCCCTTCCAATAGCTAACTGCTATCACAATATATCATAATTGCAGACACTAATTTAAGCCAACAAGGAATATCCTCTAAGAAATTTTGAAGCCATTTCGCTTCTTATCCAGCTTTATCTAAAACTATAAACTTTGATTCCATTGTGTATTGAGCTATGCACATTTGTTTAGAGGATTTTCAAGACATAGCTCATCCACTAATGGTAAAAATATAACAACTAGTGGACTTAGAGTCTTTTGTGTCAGATATCTAATTTGTGTCACTATACTCTTCTAGTACAACTGGATATCTCATATAATGTATAATGCATAATTTAAGGTAAATCTTAAGTATTTAAGAACCCTTATTAGTGTCTTTCAATGGTCATTGCCTGTATTACTTGTAAACCTACTCAACTTGTTAACTAAGTAAGCAATATCCGGACATGTGTAGTTTATAATGTACATCAAACTGCTAATTATTCGAGAATACTTTAACTGTTATACAGGCTCACTATGGTTCTTAGCCAAATGCAAATTTAAGTCCATTAGTGTTTTTACCGGGAAAATGTTATACGCATTGAACTTCTTAAGTACCGTCTCAACATAATGAGATTGTGATAGAACAAGTCCATAAGATGTCTTATTGGCCTTAATTCCCAATATGACATCTGATAAGCCTATATCTTTCATATCAAAATATTTCTTGAATAATTTCTTAGTATTCATGAATATATCATGACTACTACTCATAATAAACATGTTGTCTACATATAGACAAACAATGACATAATCATTTGGTGTGCCTTTTATATAAACACATTTATCACATTAATTGATTTTAAAGCCTGTTGTCATCATTATTTTGTCAAGTTTCTCGTGTCATTGTTTTGGCACTTGTTTAAAGTCCATATAATAACTAAATGAGTTTACATACCTTTTTTTTCTTGTTCGGGAGCAACAAACCCTTCGGGTTATTCCATGTATATTTCTTCTTCTATACCATTTAGAAAGGCCTTTTTCATATCCATTTGATGTATCTCAAGGTTATGTAATACTACAATTACATAACCCTTCGGATGTGATCCTTATCACTGGTGAAGATGTGTCAAAAGAAGTCAGGGCCTTCTCTTTGTTTGAACCATTTAGCTACTAATCTAATCTTGTACTTATCAATAGATCCATCAACCTTATATTTCCTTTTTGAGATCCATTTACATCCTAAAAGCTTACTTCCCCATAGGAGATCAAGCAACTCCTAAGTATGATTTTGCATAATGGATTCTATTTCACTATTTATAGATTCTTTCTACAATAGAACTTTTGGACTTGACAATGCTTCACTGATTATCCTTCGTTTATTTTCTAACATATAGGTTAAAAAATCATAACTAAAGGATTTAGCTGTTTTAGTCCTCTTATTGCGTCTTGTTCTTCATCACATTGAAGATTATCATTTGCAGTTTCATAAGTTTTTTTTTTAGAACTTACTTTTTTCCTTTCTTGGCAAGAAAATATATTTTCAAAAATATAACATTCCTTGATTCAATGATTGTATCTTCATATAAAACAAGAATTGCTGATTTGTGTACAAGAAATTGATATGCACTACTGTTATTTTCATATCCAATGAAAATACAATCGATTATCTTAGGCCCGATTTTAACTAAAATCAAATTTACTAATCTTTGCAAGTGTTAAAATTAACATGTCCTAATCTAACATGCCATAAATTTGAACACTCAATCAAGTAAGTAGAAGATTTAACTTTATTACTTTTAAAGTTTTCGGTGTACATTCATAACATTTATCTTGAATAATCTTTGTCTAAGTACCCATTTCCTATGAATTATTTGTTTTTAGAAAGTACAAACTTTTCGGACTCAAACAATAGTCTAAAACCAGCTTTAACCAATAAGGAATCGAATTTCAAGTTCTTACGAATGTCTGGGATATGTAGCACATCAATAAGGGTTAGCTTTTTGCCCGAGGTCATCTTCAACACCACTTTGCTACGACCGACAACGTTGGAAGTTGCAGAGTTTTCCATATATAGCTTTCTTCCATTAATTGGAATATAAGATGAAAACAACTCTTTTTCGGAGCAAATATGGCGTGTTGTACCTGTATTGACCCACCACTCTCTCAAGTTATCCACCAAGTTGGCTTCAAACACGACAACTGACAGGTCCAATTCCATCATACCCACTGGTATTGTCATGTCCTAGGTTATATGCACCTGGTTCTGATTGCTTGCTTAGAAAGACGACAATCTTTGGCTTTGTGGTTCGACTTGCTATAGTTGTAGCAGTTCCCTTTGAACTTCTTTACCTTCCTTGGTTAGACTATTTTTCCTTAAAATGAAATTGCCTCGTACTCGGTGCTTACAGTATATGGCAATCATCTCCCAAGATATAACGACTTAATTCTTTTGATACTACAAATCACAAAAATTTCTGAAGTATAAAAGTATTTCAGAACTTTCTTAGACTTGAGAAAAAGATAAGAAGAGAATACATGGGATGAAAATGTTGAATTCTGGGGGTCTATTTATAGTTTTCGAATAATTGTGGGGCCAATTCATGATTGGATGCAACTTTCGATCCGAATCAATCTGAGTCGTACGATCACATCCTTCTAAAAAAGTCCACACCCTTAAGGTGAGCCCCTTCCAAAGATCAATCTTAGCCATACAATCATATCTCTTTACAAAGGTCGATATCTTTACGGTGAGTCCTTGCCAACTGAATGGACAAGCAAGTGTTTTGGTCCACTCATAGCTCTTGGTCACGCCTCGTTAACAACTTCGTGTCTGGTCACATCTATTCAGCATCCAACCGCATGTTGTCACACCACGCAGATGCCAACTAGATGAATCCACCATATTACTTTCAGGTATTGTAGATATTACTCCTGGTATACATGCACTTGGTAAAAATCCAACATCCAAGTGTCCTATTTTATGTAATATGCAACATTGGTCATTATCCATACACCTGGTGCAACATAGTATTCTTCCATGTCAAGCTAAACACCACATCAGCAAACCACTAGCCACGTCACTAAGTCACATCGAGCTACCCTAATCCAATTTATGAAAAATTTAAGGCCCTTCAACTCCTTGCGACGATCCGCATGTGCTAATTTCAAAGTGCGCCTCTAAAGTACTAATGCGACATTTGCAAGGTGCATGCGCATGCGCTCGTGTGGGTGTGGGCTCGGATGGTGTGCTATGCACCATTTTCGTAGCTCCTTGAGCTAGCTAAAGCTAGCTAAAAAACTATCATAGTGCATCATAGGAGAGCTCCACTTGATTACTCCTTACTAAAGTGAGATTCAATATATGTAAGACAAAGTTGCTCTACTTTTTCAATGTGGGATTCTGACTTTTCACATTCCAACTTTCCATATTCAACTATTTAAGTTATTTAACTGACTTATTTTATCCATTAATTTTTTATTCATCCGAAATTAATTTTGAGAAATTAAATATACTAAACTCATCTATTCACGGAGTAGATTATGTTTAATCAACTTATTTATATTTTTATAAAATAAAATCTATTTAATTTATTGATCAAAGTTGGATCAAAACCCAATTTTTAATACCTATTTCTAACATATCACACTTTGGATATCATACAAGGGTTTTTGGACACAATAAAACAAACACCGTTGTATATGAGTATTTTGTTTTTTCAATTCAAAAGTGTAGAAAAAGAACACAAAACTCAAAGAGGGGGGTGGGGGTGGGGGTGATTCTCTAACAAGGTGTTGAAAATTAGACTAATTAACGTTCTAACTTTTTGCTCTGATGGAGTATATATATTTCCCTTTGACCCATCTAATAGGTTTACATTTTCATGTGGGATTTCACTATCATAAAGTAGTTTTCTAGTGTACTTAATTTTTTTTTACATAGTCTCTTACTCATCCAAGTACCTTATTTTCCTCTCCTTATATAGTATAATTTTTCATCCTCTAATTCTTAGTGGCCTTGATCACATGAAAACCATACCAATTGGACCTAGAATTAAAAATAATTAAGTTCAATCAATGAATCTCAATTAATTCAATTAATCCATTATATGAATTAACTAACATTTAGAGAATTTAAATTTTTTATCCTTTTAAATAATTAAATTATTCCAATCGTACCCCCTTAAATTTTTATAATCCTAGTTAAAGACATAAATTTAATAAATTTAAGATTTTTTAAACTTTATTTTTATAAAAAAATTAGGTAATGGAATTTATTATTAATATAAAATTTTAAAATACATTTGAACTAACATTTTAAATTTTATTATGATATTGTTTCTACAAACACAACTTACTTTAGTAAAAATACTCATTATTTTTATTTTTACTTTTTAGTTTTAAACTTATTTGATTCCACTTTGTTTGCTTATTATTTGAGATTGTCCTAATTCTTGTTTTGCAAGAAATCACAATTGTAGGTTTTTTATAATATAAATATTATTTTCAATTTAGTTAATGGTTATGAAATAATACTTAGATTCTTGCACTAGTTTTTGGAAGCAAGCTTGATTAGCAAAATCTAATTCTCACATGTTATTATTATTTTTTATTAATATTAAGAATTATTTTATTTGAATAAGTAGTTAAGAACTTCATTAGTTTTTAATATATTTTTAATTCATTAGTTTCTTAAAATATTTTTTCATTCATAATTTTTCAATTTATTTATTTTCATTATGTTCCCTTTGTCCAATACTTTGCGTTTTATTTATTTTTTAATTTTGTTTGGTCCAATGAGAATTAGATTCTTATCTATCCTATGAAATATGATTTCATAACATCACAGTTAAAACTTGAAAATTATTTTTTTTATTTAAAAAAGGTTTCACGATTAGACTTTTCCTCAAGCAATCCTTTATAAATGTATAACTATTTATATCAACTGCATTTTATTTAAAGAACACTTATTTTTTTTATAATAATAAGAAAGTTTTTAATACTTAATAATGATCATAAGATTATGATGAAACTATGAGAGTTACTCCAATTTTCTGATTATATTTTCTAACTTTATAAATTAGTTTTTGTTTTGTATTGGATTGCAATAAAATTAGTTCTCATTTTCGTTTAGAAGTCATTTTTCCGAATACTTATGAGAATATGATAGATACGAAAAATATATGTATAAATATTATGTATTATATTAGAATTTGAATATTTTTAATAATTAATTAAGAAAAAATCACAAGAAGAAAATATTTTTATATGTGAAAAAATGAAAAATAAATTATATACTTTAGCCTTTCAATATCGCCCTCCTATATTAAAATCCTGGCTTCGTCCTTGGTTGTAAATATGCTGAAAATTTCTTGCAAAAAGCATCCAAGAGGGTGTTTAAATAGCCCTTAAGTCATCTCTAAATGGGACTCATAATTATCCCTTATCTCCAATTTCTATTGTGAATGCTCATGTTCACACTTGAATCTTATCACCTTTAGAAGTTGGATAATCTAATTTCTAACGGGCTTTCAATAAGCCCATATTTTAGATCTATTTTAGATCTATGCCTAATTTATTAATTAGGCTCATTTAATTGAACTAATCAATTAAATTAATTCATCTGATGAATTAACTAGACCCATGATTTTCAATTAATAGTACAATTAATTGAATTAATTTAACACAAATTAAGTAAAGTCCTATTTAATTAATAATATTAACTAATTTAATTCAATACTTGGATTATTCCCTAGGAAAAAAATTGACTTTTCTAAGTTAGTGTTTCACTTCTTAAGTTTACAAATAAGCTAGTAGTGGACTCACAACTCTCACGACTTAATTAAACAACTAAATATTCCAATCAATTGATCCAATTAATTAATCATCTAGGAATTAATAAGTTAATTTCAAGAATCAACAATTGAGAAGTGCATCTAGCAACATGCCATAAAGACTTAGATATAGGTGAAGTAGCAAGTCTTTCCAATTACGAGTACATACAAGTACACTCCATCTGCCAACTAATCTCTCATTTTAGCAAGAATATAGATTATAAGTTGAAATATTAATAGCTCAACGTACATTCTTAGCCAATTTGGCATGCAACTCCCATTCTTTATACTCCATCCACAACATATACCAAATGAGGTTCAAGGATTTATCAATGTTGATAGACTTCATTTACCTTTTTTTAGTTTTAAAATGATGTTACGGAGTAGTACTCTTTTTTTTTTTCTGCTTTCTCATACTCTGGTAAAAACATTTTGGCTTTCTCATACTCAGTACAAACACTAAAGCTTTTTTGAGACTAATAAAGGTTCATCCGCCCACCTAGGCACATGTTGCTTTAATTAAAAAAAATTCTAATTTCATGACTCATGAAGATTGCCTAGAATTATCAGTGCCTATACAAACTGCTAGCGCTTTGGCACGATGTTGTGATGTATTGAAGGACAAGTTTACGTCGTAGTTAAGATTCTCTAGTGCCTAGGCGCTAGAAATCAACGTGTAGGCGCTCAGGTGTGCAATATGGAAGGCCATTTTAACATGGTTGTCTAGAATTTCCAAAATTAGCGCCTATGTACCTTTGGGAGTTGCTTTTGACATTGATGCTTTCATGATTTCTTTTTTGAACTACATTTTACTTTAGCTTTTATAAAGGGAGTAGTATTCCTCATTTTACTTGCATGCATTAAACTGTTTACATACTTTTTTTTGGTTAATTTTCATAAATATGTAGAGGTCTATGCCAAAATCTCTTTTAGGCACAAATGGCTTTCTCTGAAAAAAGAAATTTCTAGTTTCATGACTCCATGATGGAATTAGAAAACCCGTTTCTAACTTCCATCCAGACTTGGCCAAGAACTTGCAAGTCAAAAAACCATGGAATATAAAAGAGATTTACCTATTCATCTAGGTGGTAGGTTTTTTATTTACCACTTATTAATCTTTATACATAAAAATAATGCACCCAAAATATAGATCAAAGTATAATATATCATACACATGATTATGGTGCCTCAAATTTGAGAACTAATTTTTGCACTGTCATATCAAGAAAATTCTTATTCGAAAATATTATTCTAACTATAAATTTTTAGACTGAGTTTTTCAGTATATTTGTACTCTCATACATGCACTAGTGCAGTGTGTCACAATAATCCTCGACTTGAAACATTTTAAAAACAAAATAATAGAAGTATATTTTGTGATTGCCATCATATGTGCGATCATGCGTCATAGCTATCTATGGTCTAGGGACTTTGTCTAAATAAATTATGTTCAAATAAACATGAAAAATTACCATTTTATCCATATTTTACGAATAAGAATTTTTTTATAGGAGAACAAAAACAATCAATGTAATTGTCTCTCGGCGTATTATTTTAACATATTGACCAAAATACTTTGTACGTAGGTGGTTGCATGAAATGCGATAAAAAGGATATTCGACATTAAATCTACAATCTCTTTGAAAATAAGAGATATCCCTTAAATTGGTTCAAAATGTTTAGATTTTCTAAATCTTTGGCCAAAGTATTTCAAGTGAAATGTCACTAAAATGTTATAAAAATATGCATTCATATAGAATATTTGACAAAGAGAAAATTGAGATTTTAGGATAAGAGGTGATATAAAATGATAGTAGTCTAACTTTTATTTTTCTGGATATCTCATAGAGGTGTTAATTGCAAATAATAAAAGTAAGGGAGCTGTCAAATAATTTAATTAATTATAGAGTGAAACAATATATATTTAGTGGGATTAAATATTGTTAAACAGTAATCAAATATTATCATCATATGACAATTTTATTTGATTTGTTTGGTGTTAGAATTAATATTTTCTAAGGTCCATTCACAAGCCTCAAATTCAAATACACAAATATTTATAGTCCATATAATGGATGTGTTGGGGAATAATTGTAGGAGAAACTTTATACATAAGATGGATATGTTAAATAGATCTTGATTTAGATAGTCTTTTTGGGTATTCAACATATGCTTGAAGTTGCTGGAGCTAGTCATTTAAGTGTGTGATTGTTTATCATGGCTTTGTATTTAATGAACATTTATTTCTACTAAGACATTGAATTCAAACTATTTAAAAAATGCTATTTGATAGTTTTCAGCCAAATTCCTCTTCTATTGAAAGTCGCAGTAGCTGAATTGAACATTTTTTCCTTATAAGAAAGTCTGTTCTGCTCTAGCCAACTG
Source organism: Paulownia fortunei (assembly GCA_019321725.1). Lineage (NCBI taxonomy): Eukaryota > Viridiplantae > Streptophyta > Magnoliopsida > Lamiales > Paulowniaceae > Paulownia > Paulownia fortunei. The sequence goes on from CM033108.1 coordinate 18,955,678, forward strand.
TATGTTTATCACTTGACTCTGGAGTTTTGAAAAAAATTACGCTTCCTACTGCACAAGACAACGTCATTTGTCAAGAGAAATAAAGAAGCTTTGATTTTCTATTTCTTGCTTTTTTTGTATAATATTCCTATTAACTATATTCATAATGGAAGGGACTGTGAGATATTTTTTTGTGCTTTTTCCAGTAATGAGGTTATTCATACTGAAATCTTTTAGTTTCATGCAAGCCTTCTAGCTAAAGCTGAACACTGATAATTGTTTTTCTTTATTTTATTTTAAGTTCATCCACGGGGACTGCAAGCATTAAAGGCTCTTATGCTCCTTCTACCAACTCAGAAATTCTATCCAGGTTATACGAAATTGTGTTCAGCATTCTGGACAAGGTTTGTTCAACTCTAAATTGTCATTCTGTTGATACAGAAGTAATTACTAAGTTATTAACTTCATATCTTATTTTCAGTATAATTTAAGACAACTATTGGTCATTTTCTGTTGACATCATCTTTGATTTGGTGATCATTAGTTTTAAAAAATTTGCACTGCAGATTATCATTCTTCGTTTCAATTAATTAATACTATTGATTGGTTAGAATAAATGAAGAAAACTGTGAGAAAAAGAAGAAATATATTCTTCTCAGAGGAGGAGGGGGTTCATGAGCTGCCGCGTGAAGCCCACGAGCATAGGTAGTGCCAGCAGGTGCAGCCTAGGGGATAGTTGGTGCCTAGCAGTGGTAATATTCATGTTACAATAGGTGTATGGTATATTTGGTATATGGATGAAGGTCAAATATTTTATTTTATAAAAAAAATAATACTTGAATAATGAATATATACCAAGCATATATATACGCCAGGTGTAAGACATATAAGACCGCCTAGTAGGTGCCTTACTTGCACCAGCTAGGTTGTTGGCACCATCTAGCGCTATAAGGTTGTGCTTGGCACCCAAAATCCAGAAATATGATTTTTTGGACCATTTTCCCTCTGATTGTCCTTTTATCCCATCTCAGTTTCTTGCAAAATCCTCCCCCCTCCCCCCCCTTTTCTAATATAATAGGAGGTCAATATCATAACTTAAAGGTTTTGAAAAACTATACTGAGAGTTCTTAACTAAAATTTCATTTTTATGAAAAATAAAGAAAAATAGGAAAACTTTATAAAAGAAAGATTTTCTTAGAGAAACTCTTTTAATATAAATATTTTCAAAGCCTACCCTATAGTGTGTTTACGACGTTATTGTGAAGAAGATCTTGAGGTCTTGAAGAGTTTGATTTTGACTAAAACTATTGTTTATGTTATCAAGATAAGTATTTTTTAATCCATTTAATTCTAAATTACTTTCCATGTGACTTTCTTTATCATTATTGTTATTTACCTAGTTAATTTGAACTAGTTTGTTTATTTGATTTAAATTTTTTGAATATCATACATGTTCGTACAAGAGTACGTCATTTTTGTGTCATTGATTCCACACTGATGTTTGGGGCCATTTTTTACAACTATATCCTCAACACATATTTGCTAGGGCAGATTGGACTTCATCTCCTCATTAAATCAGAATTTGCCATTAAATCCCTGATAAAGTAAGAAAAAGTACTTCACCCCATAAAATTACTTTTGTTGAAGCACTTTGGCCCCTGGTCAACTTTTCAACTTGATACGTAGTACTTCTGACATAATTTTACAGCCCTTTAGCACCTAAAATTGCTTTTACTCGAGCACTTTGCCCCCTAATTAACTTTCCGACAAGTTTTACACATTTACCACATATATTTGCTTTCTCAAAACCCTTAATCCCTTGATATTACTTTGCAGTAACATGTTACCTTCCAAAAGCTTTAATGTTTTCTCTTATAATGATTTCATTTCTTTTGTAGGAAATATAATTCGACTATGTAATAGAACAAAATAGTTCCATTAAAATAAAATAAAAAAAGTATATAAAAAATTTCTGATAATCTTTAATTGTTAGAACATCATTTAGTTTTGCAAATCAAAACTTAACTTTTTATATATGTTAATACCTAAAATTTTAGAATTTCTTGATTTTTACAATATCATAATTAAGAGAAAATATCTATGTTGATGTTAAATCCAACCAGAAGAAGAATTTATTGGAGAAAATCGTGTTTCTCTCTTTTAACTGCTTTAGTTCTTACGTATACTTTTTTGACGAAGAAAAAACTATCAATAAGTGGGCTGAAAGAGGATCGACTTCTAATTGTCTTTATTTATAATTACACAGTCCATCAACGTGGGCAATAATTAGAAAATGTCTCTCTGTTGATTAATGAGATTTGATACATGATAATGATTAAACCATAATTATCTTTTAACTAAATTAAAAGATAATTACCTAAAATAAAACGATTGTCAAGCCACAATTATTTTTTAACTAAATTAAAAGATAATTACCTATAATAGAACACATGGGATATAAAATATCTAACATTCTCCCACTTGGCCCATGTGGCATCATTCAACTTAATGGTTTAATAATAAACATAATGTGCAATATAAGTCAAATCATTTCTTAGTTGATCAAATCATAAATTCATCATTAAGTACAAATTCATACAAATCATGGCGGTTGTACGTCCTTAGATTATCATAGTCCCTTCCACATATAACAATATTAGTTCTATATTTAATGTGACCTTAATGAAACAATATGCATTAATTTATTAGAAACATTCAATAAATGAGCTTAGAGTATCAAATACATAAAGAACATAAAACATCATCATAATATCAATAACGGTTGTCACTAATGCCTATTCTTTTGACATGTTTAGTAAATATCTTTGGTGACAACCCTTTTGTCAATGGATCCACAACCATAAGACTGGTGTTAATATGTTCGATTGACATTCTTTGTTTATGAACTTCTTCTTTAATGGAAAAGTATTTCAATTCCATGTGTTTAGCACCTTTGGAATACTTGTCGTTTTTAGAATAGAAGACTGCTATGGAAATACAACAATAAATTTTAGCATCTTAGCAATACTGTCGACAATTCTAAGTCCTAAAATAAAGTTCCTCAACCATAATTCATGAACAGTGGCCTCAAAGCATACCACAAATGCAGCTTCCATAGTGGATGCAACAATGACAGACTATTTTGCACTCTTCCATGAGATTGTTCCTCCAGCAAAAAGGAACAAATAGCCAAATGTGGATTTTCTGGTATCCACATATCCAGCACAATCTAAATCTAAATATCATATCACCTCAAGATGATCGGACCTCTTATACATAAGCATGTGATCTTTCGTTCCTTGCAGGTATCTCAATACTTTCTTTACAGCTTTCCAATGCTTCATTCCAGGATTACGTTGATACCTGCCCAGCATGCCAGCAACAAAACTGATGTCTGGTCTAATGCAAGTCTGAGCATATATCAAGCTCCTAACGATAGATGCATAGAAATTTGTTCTATTTTTTTTACATTCCAATTCATTCTTTAGAAATTGCATAGTGCTCAATTTATCCCCTTTCTGAATTGGAACAATAGATGGAGAACACTTTTCAATATTGAATCTTTCTAAGACTTTATTAATATATGCTTTTTGTGACAATCCTAACAATCCTTCGAAATATTTCAATTCCTATCACATAGGATGCCTCACCTATATTTTTCCTTTCAAAGTTCTTAGAGAAAAATTTCTTGGTCTCATATAATAAGCCAAGATCATTAGTAGCAAGCAAGATATCATCAACATACAGAATAAAAAATATAAACTTACTTCAACTGACCTTCATATATATACATCGATCAATAATATTTTCCTTAAATCTAAAGGAAGTGGTAGTATCATTGAACTTAAGATACCATTGTCGGGAAGCTTGCTTAAGTTTGTATATTAACTTCTTAAGTTTACACACCATGTGTTCATTTCCATCAATTGAAAAACCTGAGGGTTTTTCCATTGAAACCTCTTTCTCAAAGTTTTCATTTAGAAAAGCAGTTTTCACATCCATTTGCTAGAGCTATAAATTATAATGAGCCACCATTGCCATGATAATTCTCAATGAGTCTTTCTTAGAAATTAGAGAAAAGGTCTCTTTGTAGTAAATGACATCTTTTTGAGTAAAACCTTTGGCAACAAGTCTAGCTTTATGTCCTCTGATATTACCATTATAGTCGTGTTTGGTCTTAAAGGTCCACTTACACGCAACTCTTTTACAACTTTTTGGCAATTCTACAAGATCCCAGACTTCATTATGAGCCATTGATTTCAACTCTTCTTTCATGACATCTAACTATTTAGTAGAATTAGCACTTTCCATAGCTTGTTAAAAAAAACTGGATCATCATCAATTTCTACATTAAATTTTGACTCTTGTATATAAACCACATAATCATCAGAAATAGTAGGTTTTCTTTGCCTTTCAAACCTTCTTAATGCTAATCGATGAGGTTCAACCACTGTAGGTTCACTAGCAATAGTTTCATTATTGAGAATTTGATCATTTATTTGATGTTCTTGTAAGTTGTTAAACGGTTCAGTAATTGTAGGAACAATAAAATTAGAAGAAGTTTTAGATAAAGGAATCTCCACCCTAACTTCTTGAATTTTCACTTTCCATGGTTTGACACTCCCACTAATTTCACCTTTATTGATGAACCTAGTATTTCTAGTTTCAACAATTCTGTATTATAGCTAGGACAATAAAATCTATACCCTTTCGAGTTTTCTGGATAACCATTGAAAAAACCACTAATTGTTCTGGAATTCAGTTTCATTTCATGTGGATTATAAATTCTTACTTCTGCCGAGGCAACCCCAAACATAGTGGTATCTTAAACTAGGTTTCCTTCCTGTCCACAATTCAAAAGATGTATTTGGAATTGCCTTACTAAGAATCCTGTTTAATACATACATGTCAGTTTTCAAAGCATACATCCACAATGATAGAATAACTCAACATACTCTTAACCATATCCATTAAAGTACGGTTACATCGTTTTTCAACAATTATTTTATTGCAGTGTACCTGGCATTGTGTATATAGAGCACATATGCTACGCTTTTCAATAAACTTAGCAAATGAACCTGGGCATTGTCTAGTTTCATCATATTTTCTATAATACTCACCACCTTTGTCAGACTTGATAATTTTTACTTTTTTTTCTAATTGTCTCTCAACCTCATTAATAAACACCTCCAAGGCATCTACTGATTTAGATTTATCATGCAACAAATAGACATAACCATAACATGAAAAATCATTAATAAAGGTGATAAAGTATTTTTCTCAACCGAAAGATGGAACATCAAAAGGTCCACATATAACGGTGTGTAAAAGTTCAAGGAGTTGTGTGCTTCTTGTGGTTGCTTTCTTAATTGTATGTTTTTTATATTTTCCTTTAATATAATCCACAAAAATACTAAGATTAGTAAAATCCAATTCATGAAGGATTTCATTATTTACTAATCTTTGTATTCTTTCTTTGGATATATAAGCCAAACGCTTATACCACAAGTAAGCAAAACTTTCATCAATTAAACTACGTTTAATGCCAACATAATAATGCAAGGTCAACACAGTCTTATCCAAAAGATTATCAAACTTTAATTTGTAAAAACCAGCACAAAGAACACCAGAACCAATAAAACGATTATGTTTAAACAAACTGAAACATCTATTTTCAAACTTAAAGAAGTATCTAATTGTATCAAGTTTAGTTAAAGAAACTAAATTGCGAGAAACAGAAGAAACATAAAGTATTTAAAAAAGATCTAAATGATGTTTAGTGTTTAAAATTAAACGATATGTTCTGATAGATTTAAATAGAGCTTTGACTCTATTCCCCATGAACACAAAATTTTCATTTGGGTTTATGGTTTAGATCATAAAGAATCCCTATATCATAATTGAAATAAGAGTGGTGCAACCAGAATCAATCCACCAAGTTTTATAAGGAACTTCTCCCAAATTTGATTTGAAACATACAAAAAGGCTTACCTTTCTTTTAGAAACATGTCTTACATTTTTGGTAATCTTTCTGATAGTGTCTAGAATTTCTGCAGAAACAACACATATCATTCTTTTGTTCTTTTTTGTGGATTTAGACAGATGACCTATTAATCTTTAGTGGTCATTTATTGCCATTTCCATTATTCTTTAGTAGTTTCTTTTTAGCTCCCTACTGATCCATGAGATTAACTGAGTGAATATCTTGCTTCTTAAGTCTTACCTTCTCTTGAATAAGCATACTTTACAATTCAGTACATTCCATTTATCTTTTATGGTGTTGTAATTAATTTGGAATGGACTATATATATGAGGTAAGGAGTTAATGATAAACTGCACAAGGAAATTATCACTCACTTTCAATCTTATGGATACTAATCTTGCTGCTATATTTATCATTTCAATAACATGTTCATGCATTGTACGAGAACCATCAAACTTCATGGTGGTTAACGTACTCAATAGTGTCTTAGCAACTGACTTATCAGCAAAATCAGACTGAGAATGATCTTTCCCAAATTTCATAAATTCCTTACCATTATCAATTTTAGGAATCGTTAACCTAATATTCTCTGATATTGTCATACACATAAGCATAAGACTTAGTCTATTAGATCTTTCTCAAACCTTATGGAAAGATCTTTGTTCAATACTGCTAGTATCATTAATAGCAACGGGCTTATCAGACGTAAGTGCTAAATCAAGATCCAAAATACCTAGGTGAAACTGGACTTGTTCGAATCATTCATAAAAATTAAGCTTATTGAACTTCATAATAGACAAAGCTTGCGAATAAAGAGAGGCAAAAATATGTGTTGCAAAGTACATAAAATGCTCATACATTAATACTTTGAGTTTTAAACTTAAACATATAATACAAATTCAGACATTTACATTCATGAAGATAATAAACGTACTTTGAAGTTCTCCTCTAGGTGATCTAACAATGTACTACAGTAAACATAATTGATGCTAGAATTTAATTTCACATAATTGGTAAGTAAATATACTCTAATTAGGCATGCTTGCTATCTTTGGATATATTAAACATATCTAATCAAATATATCAATTAACTACGATCATGCTCATAATTATGAAATAATTGGTCAACCTTAGGGCAATCCTTAAATATTTTTTAATCAATGAACTTCAATACACCCATAATATTATATATTATTATGTCATCTCATAATAGCATCACATAACCATGGGTAATTAAATTTTATTTAATTTGACATCTATGAAAACTTTCTAATTTAGCCACTTTGGTGACTAACAAATTATTTATAATATAAATGTCAAATTACATAATAAAAGTTATGCAATTCGATAGACATTAAATATTACAGTTTGGCCACTTTGATGACTAACAAATCATCTTTCACATAAATTCTTAATGGAAATTTTGAAATATGTACATAAATTGATTTTGAACAATATATATATGCGAGACGATATGGAGAATAAATGAATTCATACTTTTCATGCATTTTGAAAGGACACTATAATAAGAGAAACATGAATATATATATATATATATATGTAGTACTTAGTTTCATGTTGTCCGCTAATTCTGGATTATTGACCGAAAATTAGTGCATAATGGACAGACTATGCATCTAATCATTATTTTACCATATTTCATGCTTTACAAAGAAACATAAACTGAATGTCAATAGTTGGATAATCGAAGCATGGTAACGAAGACATGGATTTCACACACACATATATATATATATGCATGAATGTACATATTCATGCATAGCTTTGCATGGGATTAAAAGGCAAATCATGTATGCTTAAAGTGGGAAACATCATGGACTAACAAAAACTTAAAGATCAGACTATGATAATTTTCATGTGGCTTTGTCATTTAGTAATTTATTACCCATGATATAAGTATATATATACATAATCAAATGTATATTTACATACATAACAAAACTGATGACACACTTTGATTTGTTTTTTATGCAGAAATTAATTGAAGTCTCAATTAACATCAAGGTTCATAAATTAACTTAAATTACAACAGAAAATAAAATTTAAAAGGTTTTGTAAATCAATAAGAGATTAACAATCTTAATTGTTAAATCATGAGTTCGTAAACCAGAGGCTCTCAAGCCACATATTAGAAAATAATTTAGTTTTGCAAATAATACTTAATTTTGCATAAACATCAATGCCCAAGATTTTAGAACTTCATGATTTTCATAATATCATAATTAACAGAAAATATACCTTGCTCCATGTTAATGTTGAATCCACCCAAAAGAAAAATTTATTGGAGAAATCATGTTTCTCTCTCTTGACCCATTTAGTTCTTATGTATATTTTTCTAATAAAGAGAAAACTATCGATAAGTGGATTGTGATAAGTGCATAATTTGATATATTTTTTGTATCAATTTTTTTGTACTTTTCTTACTTTATTGGTGTTAATATTATAGTTTTATTAATGTTTTGTGTTAGGAAATCAATGAACAAAAAAGATATCAAAAAGAGCCAAAATAAAATTGAAGAAGACAACACGTTTCATGAATAAGTTGGCAAATAATATTTTATTAGATTAAATAAGCATCATAATTAGAAGAAAAGGACCACTTTTGCCTAAGTCCATCATATGTAGATCAAAATACATGCAAGAAATCAGTTGAACTTTACAAGTAATTGTTAGACTCAAAATCAACATGTTTCTAGCCTTTTGCAGTTTTTGTATTTTGAATATAACTCCATGCTCAAAAGTCCTATGGTCCTCAATCTTACTTCCTTTGAAATTCAAGAGATAGATTACAATTTTCTATTGGAAGCTCAACCTAATTCAGCCTTGACGATAGTGGAAAATTCGTTCAAGTAAGAGCATTGGAAGGAATCTATCTATACTGACACATCTTCTTAAATCAAGTATACCTTTTTCCCTAGTTGTAGGTGATTCTACAACTTTAACTTTGATCATTATTCCAAAATCAGTTGATTGCATGGAGAAAAATGGATGATAAAATTCGAATCCGAAAAGGACATGTGAATTTAGATCATATTTGAGGTTAATTTGGAGTGCATTTAGAGTGAATTTGGATATGACAATCTAGGCACTCTTCTACTCTAAATAGAGACTCTTGGATGGCATTCAACACATACAAAAATCCTTAGAAGGAGAAATAATATTTTAATATTATCTTTATTTAGCCTAAGTTTTCTAGTAGTAATAGAAATGTATTCTCTAGTTTTTCTTCTATTTTTAGTTTTTTCTACTTTTATTATGTCTTTCTAAATTTTATTTAAGCTGAGGAGAAAGGGTGAAGCTCTTGATGGAGGAAGAGGAGCAGTTGTAAAAGTGCATAATATTCAGGTGTGTTGTTTTATTATTTTAATTTTTTATTAAAATCCTCATTGTCTAGTGGCAATTCTTGATTTATGTATCACCAATGACACAATAAATAGTTGAGTTCATTTAGCTTATTGTACAATTCTACCCTACTGACTGCTAATGTAAAATAATAATTTATTGTAGAGAAAGATGTGTATAAATACTTGATCCCATAAATAAGTGTTGGTGTTAAAACCTTTCTTGTTTTGTGGTGATTCTTGATTTATGTATTTACAATGACACAACAAATACTTGGGTTTATTTTGCTTATTGTATGATTCTACTCCACGGATTGCTAATATGAAATCTTGATTTGTTGTAGACAAAAGTATGCATAAATACTTGATCCCATAAATAAATATTTGTGTTAAGAGATAATTAGCAAATAGTATCACAATATCATGATTACCTTAATGCATGAGCTACTTGATAACATCTTTCCATTGAAAACTTCATTATGTATGTATTCCAACTGTGGCATTTAAAAGAGGTAAAAATAAATAAATAATTGTTCCTCTATCCAAAACTCAAGAGTGGATCCCTAATCATCATTACTTTTATTAATTTGATTTCTTAGTAATAGCATAATTTTTCTATATTTTAAACCACATTTAGCCTATCTTTTAGGAAATATAAATTCAAAAACTTCATACAACTTTCATATGGATTGATCTTGGACTCCCAAAAAATTTATTACTTGACACAACTTGCATTTGGAGTTGCAACCTTAAAGTTGTAGCTAATTTTTGGCATCGTTGCCAGGGAAGACAAGATAAGTATTCAAGTTTGTAAATATTTTCCTTTGTAAATATTGTGTGATTATATGTTCATATGGTATCATAGTCATAATTCTCGTCGTTCAATTAGAAATAATTCTGAAACTTTATTTGAAAATTTATTTGAGTCACATCCACATACTTCTACCAATACAAATAACTTTTGATGCAAGCTAGATATGATCCTTTTACTTTCTAATTTCTATGGTTTAGACTCTGAAAACCCTTATTTGAATCTAAAAGAATTTGATAAAGTTTGTGCCACTTTTGAAAATCAAACTTGTACAACTGAGATCGTTAAGCTCAAATTATTTCTTTTTTCGTTAAAAGATAAAGTAAAAACTTAGCTTAACTCTTTAAAACCTAGGTGAGTTGGCACTTGGCAAGAAATACAAGCTCAATTTTTGAAAAAGTTTTTTCCAACTCATAAAATTAAAGCTTTGAAAAGACAAATTCAAACTTTTTTCTCAAAAATCAAATGAAGCTTTCTTTCCATATTGGGAAAGATTTAAAGAATTGTTAAATTCATGTCCACATCATGGTTTTGAAAAATGGCACTTAATTAGTTTATTTTATGAAGGTTTAACTCTTGGAAAAAATTTTTGTTTGAAACTATGTGTAATGGTGAGTTTCTTGATAAAGAACCTGATGAAACCCTGAAATATCTAGATCATTTAGCAGAAAACTCTTAATCATGGCATAGTGTTAATTTTTCTAAAAGTTCTATTAGATTTAATCTTGCTAATAGTAATAAAGGAAAATATTACCTTAGTCAAGAAAATGATCTAAATGTTAGGATTACTAGTTTAACAAGAAAAGTTCAGGCCATGGAATTTAAAAAGGTAAAAAAAATCAGATCTGTGCAAAATGAAAAAGTTTGTAACATTTGTGAATTTGTTGGACACTCCACCAATGAATGGCCAAATATTCCAACACAAGAAAATGTCATGAACACATTCAAAAAGTCTTTTCATTCTCCATATTCTAAAACTTACAATCAACAATAGAGAAATCATCCCAATTTTAGTTGGCAAGATGAGAACCGTGCCAAACCGCTACATTTACAAAAGTCACCAAACTTTCCTTCTTATTCACCTCAACATATAAATTCCTTTGAGAAAACTTTGCAAGTATTTATGCATGGACAAACCAACATCAATAACAGACTTCACAAGCCATCAATGAGATCAGAATCACACTTTCAACACTGATAACTTCTTTGTGTGCTCATAAAAAAGGTAAATTTTCTACTCAACCTCAACCTAATCATTCCACTCAGTGTCATGTTCCTTCTTCAGGTGAAAATTCAATCAATGAGGCTAATTTAGTCACAACTCTTCAGAATAGAAAAGTTGTTAACAAGACTATTCATCCCAAAGAGAAATTTTCTAATCCACCTTCAGAAATGAAGAATGGAAATAGTTTTGACGATGAAGGTAAGTTTAATAAATGTGAGTTTGAAAATGATAAAAAAAATACTCACGTCTAGCTACTATTTCGCAAAGATTGCAACCGAATCAAAAATTGAACTCAAATGCTCATATCTTTGAAATTTTTAAACAAGTTAAGATTGATATTCCATTATTGGATGCAATCAAGCAAGTTCCACCTTATGCCAAGTTTTTGAAAGACTTGTGTACAATAAAAAAAAACATCATCTACAAAAGAAAGCATTTTTAACTGAAAATGTTAGTTCAAACATTCAACAATTCACTCCACCCAAGTACAAAGATTCAGGTTGTCCAATCAATTTATGTACCATAGGAAATACTAGAATATAGTGTGTTTTGCTTGATCTTAGTGCTAGTGTAAATCTTCTACCTTTCTCAATTTATGAATAGTTAGGTTTGAGAGAACTTAAAATAACTATCATTGTACTCCAACTAACTGATTGTTGAATTAAGGTTTAAAATGGAGTAGTGGAAGATATGTTGGTACAAATTGATATGTTTTACTTTTCAGTGGATTTTATTATTTTAGACACAGATCTTGTTTCACATACACATACACAAATTCCTATTATTTTGGTTTGTCCTTTCTTACAACTTCAATTGCTCTGATTAATTATAGGAATTGTATTTTGAAGTTATCTTTTGGAAACATGGCTTTGCAACTAAATGTTGTAGAAGATGTCGAAGTACATGAAGTAGATTCAATTGAAAAACTTATTCACAAATATTTTACTTTCACTAATTCATTTGATCATCTAGAAACTTGTTTTGAAAGTGAAAGTATTTGTAAAAAGACATATTCTAATACTCTATCTGAATATAAAATTGGAGGAAGATGTAAGTCACAATTACAACTACATGTACATTCACATGTATGTAGCAAATTTTCAAAATTTGTGTCCCTATTTTGAACCTTTCTGATCAAAGAAAAAGACGTGAAATAAATGTATTCCTTATTCACACACCAATAAATAGCACCGTACTTATTCCATTTTTGCGCAACTCACTTTAATAAAAAAATAGAATGGTCTTCCACTCGCAAGTTCAACTGTATTTATGTCTTTTGTGGAACCAATGTAGGAAAAAATGGTGAGTTTATAGGGGCAACCAATAATCTTAGTAGAAAGAAAAAATCATTTAATGTATTGGGGAGGCAGTCTGGGGTCAATGGAGAGTGTAGTTACTTTTACTCATGTAGGAGGAGTTAATGTTTTAAGAATTATCCTAAAACCTTTAACAATACAGAATATTACAGGTATAACCACTAAATATTAGCTAAAAGTATCGTATATTCAAGACAGAATACCTAATATGTTAAACAATGCAGATGTATTCATTACTCTACTTGGCGGTTTTGGTACACTGAAGGAATTATTCCAAGTTATCTCTTGGGCAGAACATAAATTCACTAAAAAACCTATAAGTATTCTTAATGTTAATAGTTTCTTTGATGGTTTGTTATCTTTTGTAAATCATGTTGTAGAAAAAGATTTTATTTCACTATTTGCGAGATGAATTCTCATTTCTGCTCCAACACCTAACTAACTGGTTGATCAACTTTTAGTATATGTGCTAGAACCTGATCTAGTGTTAGCTAGTGTGGATTGGTCCAATAAGGACAATGGTCAAAGACATAAAATGAATTTGACTCTCACTCTGTGATATTTATCTTTAATGGTTTCAACTAATATTGTATATATTATGTTGTTTCAGCTTTATTTTCTAATAAGTCACATTTCAGGTCATATCTTCTAAACTCTACTTTTCTATTTATTTTTTATATTAGGGCAATGTCTCGATTAGGTTGGGGAAAGGGATAGTTGATATCATGTATTGTGTGTTTAACGTATTTTTTTTTTAAAAAATTCAAGCATGTTTTCTTTTGGATTTGTTAAAACCATGAAAAAGGGTGGCAGAGTAAAGGGTAACTGTAACACCCTTGAGATACACCCCTATTTTTTCGCATAATATGGCAAGTTTGTGAATTTTTTAGTAAAAGTTCGTGAATTGTCAATTTTTTTTAGTCGTAGATATTCTTCCAACTTCAATGATTAAAATTAAGCACAAATAATGTGGTTTGATTGATGATGGATGTTGTTTGGGACTTTGATGTTGTTATTTGGTTAATATATTTTTGTAATAATTATATTCAAATCTTTTTGCATAAATAGTTATGTTATTCGGTGTGGAGACAAGCATGTCAAAATATGTAGTTCTTATGCCATCGCTTTTGTAATGCCCAATTCTCAATTATCTCTTACATAGCCAATAATAAGCATTTTGCATAAATATGCATCTAATCAATGTGCATTATTGAATTATGGCATACAAATAATATGATTACACGAACATGAATAATTGTTATTATATGCTTTAGTTATGCTTTAACATGCATTAGTACATGAAATATGAAATCAAACTTTCATTTTTTGATTTAACATATTCCTTAGGTGCCCTTTTTACAGTGAAAAGCTTGGTATCTCGGTTAAAGAAGATTGATGCGTTGAATGGTCATGAAATGAATTATTTGTATTGCTCCATACTAGTTATATGCTAAAGTGATTAATTGCATAAATATTTACTTAAAATATGTTACATTTGGCTAACAACAATTAATAGATATGCAACAAAGAACCTAAGAACAGAATCAACGACTTCCTCTACCACAAGCTCGACAGGATCCTTCACAAGTTGTATATGAGAAGTTTAGAAAGATGGAACCTGTTGATTTTACTGGTGGGTCTGATCCTATGGTTGTAGAGAAATAGGTTAAATCATTGGATACTATCTTTGACTACATGAGAATTGATGATGCCGAGAAGGTACTCTGTGCAATCTTCTTGTTGAAGAAGGATACTAGAACCTGGTGGGAATGAGTTAAACTTGCAGTGAATATGGAAGAGCTAACATGGGAGAGGTTTAAAACAATATTTTATGATAAGTATTTCACTAGAGATGCTAGGTCGCTCAAAGTAAAAGAATTTTTGGAGTTAAAACAAGGAGGGATGTCTGTATGTGATTATGTGAGAAAATTTGAACAGGGTTGCAAGTACATGCCATACATCACCAGAGACAACAATGAGAAGATGAATCATTTATTGAGGGGCCTTAATCCTAAAATTAGAAGAGATATGAGAATGTCTTCAGTAACAGAGTTTAGAGAACTCGTGGACAAGGCTTTGATGGCTGACTTAGATGAGAAAGAGATTGAGAAATTCCATCAACAAAAGAAGCAAGTATTCACTCCCAAAAATCTGAATTAGTGGAAGAAAGGAGAGCAAAAATCAAACCAAGGGAATGAAAAGCGTCTTAGAGTTAGGCAGACTTCTACTACAGTTGAAAGGCTTAAATGTGCTAAGTATGGGAAGAATCATTTTGGGGAATGCTATAGTGGTACTAATCATTGTTTTAAGTGTAAAAAGCCTGGACATAAAGCAAAGGATTGCCCAATAGTGCAGGGGAAAGTTCAGGGAAAAGTGTATGCAATGACATAAGAACAAGCCGATGCAGATGCTTTCATAGTCACAGCTACTATTTTAATTTCTGGGATACCTGCAATTGCATTAATAGATTCTGGATCTATGCATTCATTTGCATCATGTGCATTTGTGAGAAAATTGGGCATTACACCAGATTTATTAAAAGTAAGGTATAGTGTGACTGTTCCATCTGGGGAAGAAATGGATTCCAACCAAATGTTAAGGGCTTGTTCTATTCCGATTAGTGATAGGACTCTCTATGCAGATCTTGTTGTTTTACCGATGCCAAATTTTAAGGTTATTCTGGGTATGGATTGACTTACCAAATATCATGCAATAATTGATTATAACAAGAAGATTGTGATTTTTCAACTACCTAGGGAATAATAGTTTATGTTTAATGGTATCTCATTCTCACAGTCCTTACCAATTATATCTGCTTTGAAAGCTTAAAAGATGTTGAATAAAAGTTGTGTTGGATATTTGGCAAGTGTTCTGAACACCTCAGTTGAAGCACAATTGAAGCTAGAAAATGTAGATGTGGTTCAAGAATTTCTTGAGGTATTTCCAGATGATTTATCGGGATTACCACCAAATTGAGAGATCGAATTTGTGATTGATGTTATGCCAGAAACTACTCCTATTTCTAAAGCACCATACCGAATAGCACCAACAGAATTGAAAGAGTTAAAAGTTCAATTGCAAGAATTGCTTGATAAGAGTTTTATTCGCCCTAGTTATTCTCCTTGGGGAGCACCTGTGTTGTTCGTGAAAAAAAAGAATGGTACATTGCGGTTATGCATTGATTATAGAGAGTTGAATAAAATAACAATCAAGAATAAGTATCCACTCCTAAAAATAGATGATTTGTTTGATCAATTGTAGGGAGCATTTATATTTTCTAAGATTGATTTGCGCTTTGGGTATCATCAATTGAAGATCAAGGAAGAAGACATACCAAAGACTACATTCTGAACAAGGTATGGACATTATGAATTTCTAGTGATGCCTTTCGGTTTAACTAATGCCCCTGCAGCTTTTATGGATCTAATGAATAGGGTGTTCAAGCAATATCTCGATAAATTTGTGATTGTATTTATTGATGACATTTTAATTTATTCACTTGATAAAAAAGAGCACAAGGAACAATTGAAGATTGTGCTGCAAGTTCTTAAAGAAAAATAGTTGTATGCTAAATTCAAGAAGTGTGAGTTTTGGCTTGAACAAGTGGTATTCCTAGGTCATGTAGTATCATAGGATGATATTTCTGTTGATCTGAGCAAGGTAGAAGCTGTCATTAAGTGACCAACACCAACAAATGTATCAAAAGTAAGGAGTTTCTTAGGATTAGTAGGGTACTATCGACGATTTGTTTAGGGGTTTTCAAAGATAGCAACTCCAATGATAATGTTGACAAGAAAGAATGTGAAGTTCTTGTGGACCAATGCTTGTGAAAGAAGTTTTGAAGAACTGAAACAAAAATTGACTACAGCTCTTGTTCTTACCATTCCAACTGGAATTGGTGGATTCGTAGTGTATAGCGATGCTTTAAAAAATAGTTTGGGTGCTGTTTTGATGCAAACTAGGAAGGTTATTGCCTATGCTTCAAGGCAATTGAAGGAATATGAAAAGAATTATCCATCCCATGATTTGGAACTTGCTGCTGTGGTTTTTGCCTTGAAAATTTGGAGACATTATTTGTATGGTGAGAAGTGTGAGATATACACAGATCATAAGAGTTTGAAGTACTTCTTTACCCAAAAAGAGTTGAATATGAGATAAAGAAGATGGTTAGAACTTGTGAAGGATTATGATTGTATGATCAACTATCATCCTGATAAAGCAAATGTGGTTGCAGATGCATTGAGCAGAAAATCCACGTATTCTCTTTTGTTATACAAAAGTCAATATTACTGGATTTGTAGAGATTAGAACTTGAAATTGTACCTAAAGGGAAAAAGTGTTTGTTGTCAGTCTTAGTGTTGAGACATGCACTTCAAGATAGAATTAGAGAAGGTCAAAATGTGGACACACATTTGTGTAGATTGAAAAAAATGATTGAGGCTGGAAAGAGGCCAGACTTCTCTATTACTGATGATGGGATTATTTGATATAAAGGGAGACTATGTGTGCCGTTTGACAAGGCCATGAAAGGAGATATTTTAGAAGAAGCTCATACTACTCCTTACTCAGTACACCCAGGTAGCACAAAAATGTATAAGGACTTACAACAACATTATTGGTGGCCTAAAATGAAGAAAGATATAGCAAAATTTGTGGCTGAATGTCTAACTTGTCAACGAGTTAAGATTGAACATCAAAGACTAATAGGGTTGTTGAAGCCTTTGTTGATTTAGAGTGGAAATGGGAGCACATTACAATGGACTTTGTGCTTAGATTACCTAGAATACAAAAGGGGTATAATTCCATATGAGTGATTGTTGATAGATTAACTAAATCAACCCATTTTCTTCCAATGAAATCCACATATAATATAGACCAGTATGCTCAACAATATATTAAAGAGATAGTCAGGTTACATGGGGTGCCAGTTTCAATAGTGTCTGACAGAGATCCTAAGTTTACATCTATATTTTGAAAGAGCTTATACGGTGCCATGGGAACGAAACTTACATTCAATACAATATTTCATCCACAAAGTGACGGGCAATCAGAAAAGGTTATTCAGATATTAGAGGATATGTTGAGAGCTTGTGTGCTAGATTTTCAAGGGAGTTGGGATGCAAAGCTTCCATTAGTGAAGTTTACTTATAATAATAGCTACCAATCAACAATTAGAATGGCGCCTTATGAAGCATTGTATGGAAGGAAATGCAGATCTCTAGTTCATTAGGATGAAGTCGGAGAACGAAGTCTGCTTGGTCTAAAAATAGTTTAACATACCGCTAAGGTAGTGGAGAAGATACGAGAAAGAATGAAGATTGTGCAGAGTAGATAGAAAAGTTATGCAGATAAACGGAGAAAAGATCTAAAGTTTGCCATTGGGGATCATGTGTTCTTAAAAGTAGCTCCCATGAAAGGTGTTATGAGATTTGGAAAGAAAGGAAAACTCAGCCCAAGGTATGTTGGCCCATTCGAGATTCTTGTAAGAGTTGGTGATAAAACTTATAGAGTGGCCTTACCTCCATCATTATCTACTGTTCACAATGTTTTCTATGTTTCTATGTTGAGAAAGTACATTTCAAACCCTTCTCATGTGTTGAGTTATGAACCATTGAAATTGACTCATGATTTAGCCTATGAAGAGAAACCAGTGCAAATTTTAGATCAGAAGGAAAAAGAGTTGAGAACGAAAAAGATTTGACTTGTTAAAGTATTATGGAGGAATCATTCTGTAGAAGAGGCCACATGGGAAAGAGAACAAGAAATGCAGAGCAAGTATCTGGAATTATTTGGTACGTTAAATTTCGAGAATGAAATTTTTATAAGGAAGGAAGGATTGTAATGCCCAATTCTCAATTCTCTCCTACATAGCCAATCATAAGCATTTTGCAGGAATATGCATCTAATCAATGTGCATTATTGAATTATGGCATACAAATAGCATGATTGCACGAACATGAATAATTGTTATTATATGCTTCAGTTATGCTTTAACATGCATTAGTACATGAAATATGAGATCAAACTTTCATTTCTTGATTTAACATATTCCTTAAGTCCTCTTTTTGCAGTGAAAAGCTCGGTATCTCGGTTAAGGAAGATTGATGTGTTGAATGGCCATGAAATGAATTATTTGTATTGCTTCATACTAGTTATATGCTAAAGTGATTAATTGCCTAAATATTTACTTAAAATATGTTACATTTGGCTAAGAACTAAAAGTATATAAAATGGTGCAATTTGATTGGTTGGTTGACTAGGTTGCATAAAACCATTCTAAACTGCATTGCACTTGATTATAACACAAAAGCAACAATTTTTGTCATCTCCTTAGCCCATGAACGTGGCTTTTGGCATGAGAACACACCAAGTATGATGCAATCAATCATCACCCTCCACTTACTTCTCTTTGAAAGGTCAAAGAAATCATTTTCATCCATATTTCTTGTGGAAGCACCTCAAAAATGACCAGCCCTTATTCTCCTAACTTTCTCCCAAATTTATACACTCTCATACTCACAAAAATTGAATTCAATCCATAGGAATCCATAGAACACAAGCTAGAACAAGTTTCCATCATTTTAATCTTGAAAACCATTGATTTTGAAGCTTAAATCCAACTTAATCAAGGCCTTTAACACGCCGTATCTTCCAAAGAGATTGGTCTTTTCACTTGCCACAAAGTGGACTTGAGGTAAGTTAAAGCTTTCATTTGTTGTATCACAAGAATCATATAATGTTGTTCATGTTTTAATGTGATTGTTATTATTTGTGAAATGATGTAATGTTTGATGCATTTATGGTTTATGAAGCATGATACTATTAAGGATATAATGAAGTTTTTGAAAAGGAAGTATAGTACTTGATTGATGGTCGGGTAGACAAGGGACGTGGGAGGGACCGGTGGACCCAATAAATGGTGGCAAATACTTGAGGTTGAAAAATCGGTATACAAAAGCCACAATGAATGAAATAGAATACGGCTAATACCTGAGGTTGAAAGACCAAGTATGGAAACCCCGTATTAGTTCTCTTATTGGCCAATCATTATGAACAAGTTCCAAAAACCACGGTCTATCGCTATTAATTAGGTACCACACTTCAAGGGCCCTAAAGAATGATTTATGAATGAAAGTTATTAAATAGAATATTGCATTTAATGATTTATGAGATGTGCATATATGTTATTTGTTATTGCATCTGTTTCATCTTACTGAGCCTTTAGCTCATTAGACTCATGTGATGCAGCTGAAAATGTACAGGTTTGGAGGTTGACTGAGTCTCTAGAGCGGCCAGATAGAGATTTGTTCATATGCCATGCTTTGACTGTAGTTTATTTTGAAAACTTTATTTTGTTTTTAAATAAGCCGCAATATTATGGTTTTGTAAACAGATGTACTCAGTTTTGATATATGTATATGGTGTGTTTAAAACGATTCAAGTTCTTTCTCTTATAGCTAAAAATGAGAACTTTTATTAAAAACCATAGCTCTAGTAATAATGAAAAATTAATATTTCTTGACTTAACTGTATCAGCTTGTTTAGACTCTGAAGTTAGGTTAAGGGGTGTTACAGCTTTAATCATCACTTGGATTTTCGATATGAAGGGGTTGAGTATTAGAACTTTTCTTTTTAGCTTGTTGAGGTGAATGACTAATTGAGCACTACTTAAAAAATGATTAAGGCATTTGGCTTTCTAACACCATGGCCAAATCAGTTTGTCCCCATATGATATTCCAAGAGAACATCTCCCATAGTGAGCCACTTTGAGCCTTTCAATAAACAAATATTTTTTTTGGTAATCATATCTTCTTACCTAGCTTAAAAATACTATTATCCTACCCTTGTTCTAAAAATAATTTAGAGTTTAAGAGATATTCCATTGACAAGGTGAGCTTGCAAAAGAATTTTGGGTTGGAATAGAAGATAAGTGTGGGGAAGTTTTTTTTTCAAAAAAAACAAACAAAAAAAACATAAAAAAACCAAAAAACAAAATAAAAATTACAAAGTATTAAAAATATTATGAGTTGCAACTAAAAATGGGATATTGCAAAATCAGTAAGAATGATCAAGAGGGGTCCAATTTAATAACAATAGACCTCGATGTTGAAATTCTTAGAGTATGAGAATTGTTTATAAACTCTATGTCTCTAATCCCATGAAGGTTTTAGAACTTTTGTTGCATTTTATCCTTTTATTTCTTAGCCACATCACTACTCTTTGGCCCGATTACAACTTTTATTAAAATCCTTTTGATTTTATGTGATGCCTTTGGTGTAGTGTAGATTTGTACCAAAGAAAGAGTCTATGATGTTTAACTCTTCCATTAGAGATTGGGTGATGGTTTTTGTGAGTATCTATGGGAATTCACTTGTTTGAAGCATGCATGGTTTTGTCACCGTTGATGTTAACTATTCACTTGAGTATGCTTATTATGTAAATTTATTAACCTTTAAACGACTAAGGGTTAGATTCAACACTTGTTTGATTTTATTTTTATATTATTTTGTTGCCTTTTGAGAATATTGGGTGGAAGTTAGTTATTATAAGTGTTTGTAGGTATCACCACTGGAAAATCTCACGAGCCTATAACTCATCCTCTATGGGCTATCTAGGGGTTCAAAGGATTATTGCGTATGCTAAATGCAATCGTGATTTCCTACAAAAGTGGATTAGTTTAGATTTATTTTAGGTTTGCTCGAGGACGAGCAAGGGTTCAGTGTGGGAAAATTTGATAAGTGCATATTTTGATATATTTTTTGTATCAAATCCTTTATACATTCCTTGTTTTATTTTTGTTAATATTATATTTTTATTAATATTTTGTTTTACAGAATCAATGAATAAAAAGAGCCAAAATAAAACTAAAAAAGACAATACGTTTCATGAGTAAGTTGGGAGATAATATTTTATTGGATCAAAGAAGCATTGCAATTAGAAGAAAATGGCCACTTTTGCTAAGTTCATCATGTGTAGATCAAAATATATGCAAAAAATCACTTGGACTTTTCAAGTGATTGTTGGGCTCAAAATCAACATGTTTCCAAACTTGTGCAGTTTTTGTATTTTGGACATAACTCTATGCTCAAAAACCCTATGAACCTAAATATTACTTCATTTGAAATACATGAGATAGAACTACAACTTTGTTGTTGGAATTTTAGCTCAATTCAATTTTGATTATAGCAAAAAAAAAAAAAAAAAATCTAAGTGAGTATTGGAAGGAATTTATCTATGCTGACTTGTCTCCTTAAATCAAGCATAATTTTCTCCCTAGTAGTTTGAATTAGGTGATTCAAGTTGAAAAAGGAAGCTAAAGGACAAATGTACAATTTTCATGTTGATCATTATTTCAATATTTGAAAAGGACATGTAAATTTAGATCACATTTGAAGTTAATTTGGAGTGCATTTGGAGTGAATTTGGAGATGCCAATCTAGGCACTATTCTATTATAAGTAGGAGCTCTTGGATGTCATTCAACATATACAAAAACACTTAGAGAGAGAAATAATATTTTATTATTGTCTTTTTTTAGGTTAAATATTCTAGTAGTAATGTAAGTTTTCTAGTAGTAATATAATTGTATTATCTAGATTTTCTTCTATTTTTAACATTTTCTACTTTCATTATGTCTTTTTAAATTTTATTTAAGTTGAAGAGAAATGGTGAAACTATTGATGCAGGATGAGGAACGATTATAAAAGTGCATAATGTTCACTTGTGTTGTTTTATTATTTTAAATTTTTATTGAAACCCTCATTGTTTAGTGGTGATTCCTGATTTATGTATCACCAATGGCACAACAAATACTTGAGTTCATTTAACTTATTGTATGGTTCTACCCCAACAACTGCTAATGTGAAACCTTGATTTGTTGTAGACAAATATGTGCATAAATACTTGATCACATAAATAAGTGTTGGCGTTAAAACCTTTCTTATTTTGTGGTGATTATTGATTTATGTATCTCTAATGACACAACTAATATTTTGATTCGTTTAGCTTATTGTACGATTCTACCCCACTAATTGCTAATGTAAAATCATTATTTGTTGTAGACAAATATGTACATAAATACTTGATCCCATAAACAAGTATTGGTGTTAAGAGATAATTTGTAAATAATAAGACAATATTATGATTACCTTAGTACTTGAGCTATTTGATAACATATTCCCATTGGAATCATTGTGGCATTTAAAAGAGGTAAAAAAAAAAATAATCGTTCCTTTATCCAAAACTCAAAAGCAGATCCTTAATTTTCAGTACTTTTATTACTTTGATTTTTTAGTTATAGTATAAATTTTTCTTTATATTCTAAACCACATTCAACCCATCTTTTAGGAAATATAAATCCAAAAACTTCAAACAACTTCCATATGGATTGACTTCGGACTCCTGAAAAATTTATTACTTGACTTAACCTACACTTGGGTTTACAACCTTAAAGTTATAACAGATTGAGAGAGGGCCGACTTCTAATTGATTTTATTTATAATTATACGGTTCATTAATATATGTAATAATTAGAAAATACCTCTCTAATGACAATGAGATTTTACACATGATAATGATTATGCTATAATTATCTTTTAGTTAAATTAAAATATAATTATCTAAAATAAAACTATTGTCAAGCCACAATATCTATTAACTAAATTAACATATAATTGTCTAAAATAGGACACATAGAACATAAAATATTAACATTAATCTTCCAAACACATCGACTACAAAGTCGTGG
The DNA here is from genome assembly GCA_019321725.1 of Paulownia fortunei. Classification (NCBI taxonomy): domain Eukaryota; kingdom Viridiplantae; phylum Streptophyta; class Magnoliopsida; order Lamiales; family Paulowniaceae; genus Paulownia; species Paulownia fortunei. Next base: position 18,979,100 of record CM033108.1, read on the forward strand.
CGTGTTAATATATTACCCAATCAGTATTTTAAGCTTTTCTACACACAAAGATAAGTCAAACTAACTGTTATTGTGGGTGCTTTATATCAATTCTAGATGGGAAACCTTTGTGGAGCAAATATTTAATTAGTGTTTAAGAAAATCAATGTGGATGATTACAACGCCTAATAAGTGATCAAGAATTCCCTATACAAGATTTTTTAATCATGGTTTTGATATTTTAAATGAGTAAAATATGCATAGATTAAGTTAGTCAAATTGGATGGGGGACAATATATAAATCTCAAGTGAGAACATGTGATCCAAAATGTTACATATAATAGAAAAGCTTCAAATTAAATTGTTTCAAGAGTAACAAAACCCAAAAGTCACAAGAAAAGATGTGCATAAAGTTCAAAGGCTAAAGTTCTACCAAAAAATAATTTTAGGTGAAAGTGCTTGAATGAAAATAATTATAAGGAGTGTACTGTCATAATACTTGTCATTGGACTAGAGACTAAGCCTTTTGGCGAAAGAAATTGCAGGAAGGTAAACTGCTTTCTCTTGCTCTCTGGGATTTATTATGACAATGCCAATGCAATTTGTGCTATTTGTTATATTTAAATTTTTGCTCTGGAATTATCAGTAGCCTTATTATGTAATATTCTTTTGAGGATGATATTTACAAATGAATTTGTTAATAGCTAGTTAACCTAACTATTCTATTAATATGCGTGATTTTGTTAGTTTACTGAGATGATTGATTAGTATTAAGCATCAAAACACTATAATTAAATGGCTAGAATATCAAAGTGGTCAAAGATTTACACAATAAATCAGTTAAAAAGATCATACAACTTCAGATTATGTTTTAATAAAGGAAATATTTGTTTGTGGTCCAAGCGGCAATTAATTTTCTAATTTCGAATTGAAATTTTAATTGCTTGAAAAAATTATTTTTACATCCCCACTTCCTGACAAAATTGATTTATTCTATTAACTTTAAGGTCGATATGGAATGTGGGTTTATTAAGTAGTCAATAAATTATATGATGGTCATAATTCAACCTCATCCCAAACAGATATTCAGGCCTAAGAGAATCAAGTCATATAAGAGGTTCAAGTGATCCAAAGACATCAACGCATAAAGACCCACGAGACTTAAACTATATCAAAGGTCCATGAGGCCTATGTTCTAAACAAGCAGATATAAGTACCCCCTCCTATACATTTATGAGGTACGCAATTTATCTTGTTGAATATCTATTTTAAGTTCAGTTTTGTTTTTTTAGACACTGGCTGACTTAAGTATTGAAAGGGTTTCCCCGAGATACTTCTGAGAACCCCATAATAGTCTAGTCTTATTGTAGGTAGGGAACCACCTCAAGAAGTTGCTTAGTCTTATTGTAGGCAGGGAACCCACCTCAAGAAGTTGCTTGCTAACGGGAATGAAGATTAGCTTACAGGTGGGAGCTGCTCACAGAAGCTCTATCCCTAGAGGAAAATCTACCTCAAAATGAGGAATATCCATCCACATCAAGGTAAAGAGTATTTACCCGCATTATTATAAAATGTGGAATTGTAAACTATTGAATCCTAAATCACATAATTCATGTGCAGAGGAATGAGCGTGCAATAACAGCAAAATGAAACAAATTTAAAAGTAGGAACCAACATTGATTTGAAAACAATAAAAAAATATATGTATGTTAATAAAACAATTCATATAACATGCAAAAATATCACTCTCAAAGTGGCTTATTTATCTAGAATAATCCAAAATCCCACTCACAAATTAAATTGAGACATTGGTTCTCTGTTAAACACACACACACACACACACACACATATATATATATATATATTTGTATCCCATGTCTTCACTAGTGTTTTTATAAATGGATCAGTGACCAAATCAATCTTTTATTAATCAGAGTAATTTAATCGGTTAGATTGATTCAACCGTCAATTCTAGTAGTTTAATAAAAATTGAATAAATATTTATTATATTATATAAAATGATAATGTAATATACTTATTATTATGTACAAGATAAAAAAGATAAATAACCAACTAAAAAATACATTTAGCAAAGCTTAAAATATAAATAACCATATAATAAAATCAAATATCAAGTTTAAACTTTCCAAAAAGATAAAAATAAAAACAAAAAAGAAAAGATTTTGATTGATTTGACTGAATTCTAGTTTTTTGCACCTGAACATAATAAATCGACCAATGATTCACAGTTGAACCATTTCGAACCGATTTTAAAAATATTGGTTTCCATATCTACCCTCTTCACCTATTCATATGTAGCCTATAGTCTTCCTTTTCTAAATAATTTTGGAACACATCAATTGACCAGTGTTAGATTTGCTAGATACAAGGATTGTAAATTCTACCAATTATTTAAAAGTTCTAAAGCTACAACAAACTTCACCCCCTACTATTTATGTATTTTTTGCACTTTGATCTCCATACTAGTAAGCACCTTTGAACAACCAGGAACACCTTAGGTTGGAAATTGGTTTAGAAAAATTGGGTTTTAACCCAACTTTGACCAACATTTTAAGCAAATTTCATATAATAAAAATAGAAATAAATTGATTAAACATAATCTACATTGTGGGTTGATGAGTTTAATATATTTAATTTCTTGATGAACATTTAAAAGTGTATAATTAATTGGGATTTATATAATTATTTTTCCTTTGAAATTGTTATTAGAACTTCTAATTAAAGTATTTTTTTTATTTTTTAGGAATAAAATGGAAGATCAACATAAAAAAAATGAGATTGAAAATTTTATCTTTTTTGTGCTGGTTTTAGAGAAATTGGCGTAACTTTTTGATTCCAAAATAGTTTTGGGTTAATTCTTAATGCTACATATTGATAAGTCAGTCATCTATAACTTCATGTAGACTTTGGATCTCATACTAAATATGTAAGGATCAAAAAGTTGGATTACAAGTGGTTGTGCAAAATGGATCATCATAAATTTGGATCAAAGTTAAGCCCAATTGTGACCTATTTTATGAATTGGTCATATCTCTTAAACCAAATTAGCTTTTGGGTTGAAATTTGAATATGTTTTATATAAGAGATAGATAAAACAGTTTGTTGAGACAAGATGGTGAGAAAATATTTAAAAATGGTCAATAAACATGTTGCAATATGCTTTTGATGTTGAAGGATGGCTGCTACAACTTTAAGGTTGCAAACCCAAGTGCAGGTTGTAGTAAGTAATAAATTTCTCGTGAATCCGCGGTCGATCCACAGGAAAGTTATTTGAAGAATTCAAATATTTCTAAAAAAATGAAGTTTATGTGAATCAAAATATATGAACAACTATTGTATGATGTAACTAAAGAAAAACCGAAGTAATAAAAGTAGTGAGGATTAGGGATCCACTCTTGAGTTTTGGATAGAGAAATACTTATTTATTCTTTTTACCTCTATTAATTGCCACAATTGGAATCCATACATAATGAAGGTTCTAATGGGAAGCTATTATCAAGTAACTCATGCAATAAGGTAATCATGATATTGTCTTACTATTGCAAATTATCTCTTAACGCCGACACTTATTTATGGGATCAAGCATTTATGCACACATTCGTCAACAACAAATGAAGGTTTCACATTAGCAGTCGGTGGGGTAAAACTGTACAATAAGTTAAATGAACCCAAGTATTTATTGTGCCATTAGAGATACATAAATCAAGAATCACCACAAAATAACTCGGGTTTAGATCAAAAATAAAAATAATAATTCAACATACTTAAATAATTTCTACCCTTATAACCATTTCTCTTCCTCCATCAAGAGATTCACCCTTTTTCCTCAATAAAATAAAATTTAGAAAGACATAATAAAAGTAGCAAAGACTAAAAATATAAGAGAAACTAGAGAATGAATTTCTATTACTACTAAAAAATTTACAATACTAGAAAACATACAAATTAGATAACTTAGTCTAAAGAAACCCTCTACCCCTCTCCTCTTACAAGCTTAATACATGGCCTATTTATAGTACTTAGAGTAAGCTAGAGGCCAAATAAATAATAAGGGGTAAATCAAGTGGTATGCTAGTTGCCAAGAGTTGGTAAGTTGTTACACAAATTTCTCACCCACTGAATTGAATTATATTTTTCGGTCAGATACAGCCAGATTTTGAAGATATGTGAAGAATCAAAATTTTAGATCTTTCAACGTCGATATATTTTCATATATCTTTTGTCAAATTTGGAGGTTGGATGAAGGAGATATGGTCAAATTACCGAGTCATGTCCAAGAGCCTCCCTTTAACAGCAGCAGCAACTTTCAACCTATATTTTTACCATTTCAACATATTTTCACACCATCTTATCTTCAGCAAACTTGTTTATTTACCTCTTGGATATAACATATCCAATGTTCAGCCCAAAATAAATTTGGACTCAAGATATATAACCAAATTGATAAAATAAGTCAATACTGGGCTAAACTCTGATCTGAATTTTGGTGATCCATTTTGTGCAACTATTTAGATGAATTTTCTACTATCATCAAGACTGAATTAGACTGAGTTTCCAATAAAAAAGTTGTACCTCTATCTCTTGGCTTTCAAATGAAATAAACTTCAGGTCCATAGGGCTTTTGATCATGAAGTTGTGCTCAAATTATAAAAACTGCACAAGTTTAGAAACTTGCTTCCATTTATTGCCTAACACAAAATATTAATAAAATAATAATATTAACAAGAATAAAGCAAGAAAAGTATAAAGAATTTGATATAAAAATATGTCAAAATATACACTTATCAATGGCTATTGAACATGATCCCGTAATTTGACCATATCTCTCTCATCCTGCAACCAAATTTGACAAATGGCATATGAAAATCTATGCACAAAGAAATATCTAGAATTTCTATTCTTTACCCATGATCAAAATCTGGTTGTATCCTACCTGAAAATATAATTCAATTGGTTAGTTGAAAATTTAGTGGATTTTGTGTAACAACTTACCAATTCTTGACTACTAGCATACCACTTGATTGTTTAACTCTTCCATTATATGTTTGGCCTCTAGCATACTCCAAACACTATAAATAGGCCATGTATTAAGCTTGTAAAAGTGGGGGTAGAGAGGAAAAGAAAGTTTTATTTGTTATCTTTTTTTAGGCTGAGTTTTCTAGTAGTAATAGAAATGAATTCTATAGTTTTTATTGTATTTTTAGTCTTTTCTACTTTCATTGTCTTTTTTAATTTCATTTAGTTGAAGAGAAATGGTGAACCTCATAATAGAGGAAAATGAACGTTTATAAAGGTAGAAAATATTTAAGTGTGTTGTATTATTGTTTTAATTTTTAATCTAAACCCTACTTGTTTTTGTGGTGATTCTTGATTTTTGTATCACTAATAATATAATAAATACAATAAATACTTGGATTTATTTAGCTAGAAGTTTGGTTTTACTACACCAACCGCTAATGTGAAACCTTGATTTGTTGTAGGCAAAAGTGTATATAAATACTTGATTCCATAAACAACTATTGGTGTTAAGAGATGATTTGCAAATAATAAGACAATATCATGATTACTTATTGCATGAGTTATTTGATAACATCTTCCCATTGTAACTTTTATTATGTATGGATTTCAATAGTGGCAATTTAAAGAGGTAAAAAGAATAAATAATCGTTCTTCTATCCAAAACTCAAGATTGAATCCCTAATCCTCAATACTGTTATTACTTTAATTTTTTTGAGGTATAGCATACATTATTTTATATATATATATATATATATTATAAATCACATAAAACCTATCTATTTATAAATATAATCCTAGAATCTTTGAACAACTTTCCTATGGATCGATCTCGGACTCATAAGAAATTTATTACTTGACACAACCTGCACTTGGAGTTGCAACTTTAAAATTATAGCAAGTTTTTTGCGTCGTTGTCAGGGTAGACAAGGTAAGTATTTAGGCTTGTAAATATTTTCCTTTTGTAAATATTATATGTTTGTTTTCTTTACAGTTATATGTTCATATGATATCGTAATCATAATTCTCGTCGTTTAGTTAGAAATAATTCTGAAATTTTATTTAAAAATTTGTCTAAGTCAACTCCACACACTTCTACCATGGCTAAAAATGAAAGTGTCCAAGATAAAAATAAGAATCAGCAGGTGCGTACCATGGATTATTACTTGCAACCTCCTCATAATTCTTCTCCTTCTAGTATCATTTTTCCTCTCAATGCAAATAACTTTTGATTCAAGACAAATATGATCCCTTTACTTCCTAATTTCAATAGTTTAGACTCTAAAAGCCCCTACTTGCATCTTAAGAAATTTGATGAAATATGTGCCAGTTTTGATGATCAAACTGGTACAAATGAGATTGTTAAGCTCAAATTATTTTCTTTTTTCTTTAAAAGATAAAGTAAAAACTTGGCTTAATTCTCTAAAACCAAGTCAATTGGCACTTGGCAAGAAATGCAAACTAATTTTTTGAAAAGTTCTTTCCAACTCATAAAACTAATGCTTTGAAAAGACAAATTCAACACTTCTCTCAAAATTCTAATGAAGCTTTCTTTCAATCTTGGGAAAGAGTTATTGATTTGTTGAATTCATGCCCACATCATAATTTTAAAAATGGCACTTAATTAGTTTCTTTTATGAAAGTTTAACTCCTGAAATAGAATAATTTGTTGAAACAATGTGTAATGGTGAGTTTCTTGATAAAAAACTTGATGAAACCTTAAAATATCTAGACATTTTGGCAGAAAACTCTCAATCATGGCATAGAGTTAATTCTTTTGAAGGTTCTATTACATCTAATCTTGTTAATAGTAATAAAGAAAAATATTACCTTATTCAAAAAGATGATCTAAATGCTAGGATTGCTAGTTTAACAAGAAAATTTGAAGTCATGGAACTTAAAAAAATAAACAAAATCAAATATGTGCAAGAGGAAGAAGTTTATAGCAATTGTGGACTTATGGGGCACTCCACCAATGAATGTCTAAACATTCCAGTACAAGCAAATTTCATGAACACATTCAAAAAAAATTTACACTCTTCATATTCCAAGACTTACAATCCACAATGGAGAAATTATCCTAATTTTAGTTGGCAAGATAATAACCATGCCCAACCACTACATTCACAAAAGTTACCAAACTTTCCTTCTTATCCAACTCCACATACAAAATCCCTTGAGGAGACTTTGCAAGCATTTATGCATGAACATTAAACATCAATAATCAAACTTTATAAGCCATTAATAAGATAAAAAATACACTTTCAACATTAACCGCCTCTTTACGAACTCAGGAAAAAGGTAAGTTTCTTGATCAACCTCAACCTAATCATTCTACTCAGTGTCATATTTCTTCTTCATGTGAAACTCTAGTCAATGAGACTAATTTGGTCACAACTCTTCAAAGCAGAAAAGTTTACAAGACTATTCATTCCAAGGAGAGAGTTTCTAATCCACCTTCAGGAATAAAGAATGAAAATAGTGTTGACAATGAAGGTAAGTGTGAAAATAATGAAAAAGAATTTTTTTACCTCCAACACCCTTTTGCTCAAAGATTGCAACCAACTCAGAAATTGAACTTAATTTTGAAATTTTTGAACTTTTTCAACAAATCAAGATTAATATTCCATTGTTAGATACAATCAAACAAGTTCCATCTTATGTCAATTTTTTTAAAAATTTATGTACAATCAAAGAAAACATCATGTATAAAAGAAGGCATTTTTAATTGAAAGTGTTAGTTCAATCATTCAATAATTCACTCCACCCAAGTATAAAGATTCAGGTTGTCCAACCATTTCATGTACCAAAGGAAATACTAGAATAAAGTGTGCTTTACTTGATCTTGGTGCTAGTGTCAATCTTCTACCTTTCTCAATATATGAATAGTTAGGTTTGGGAGAACTTAAAACAACTTTAGTTGTATTCCAACTAGCTGACCGTTCGATTAAAGTTCCAAAGGGAATAGTAGAAGATGTGTTGGTACAAATTGATAAGTTTTACTTTTCAGTGAATTTTATTATTTTAGACACAGAATCTGTTGCACATACACATACACAGATTCCTATCATTTTAGGTTGTCCTTTCTTGCAACTTCAAATACTTTGGTTAATTATAGGAATGATATTTTGAAGTTATCTTTTAAAAATATGACTTTAGAACTAAATGTGTTTAATGTTCGTAGGCAAATTGACAATTAACTCAATTTTTAATTTGTCAACTTTAATACCTTTTTATGAAATAACATGTCCAAAAATAATACTAATTGTTATCTTGAAATGACATTTCTCCCAATTGAGTATAAGGTTCTTTTCTTAACACCTGATCAATTTTGTTTTCTAAATTTGACAAGCAATCATCAAATGAATTACTAAAAATAGGAAAATCATCCATGAAGACTTCAAGAAAACGTTCAACATGTCACTAAAAATACAAAGCATATATTGTCAGAACATAGCTGGTGCATTATATAATCCAAAAGGTATCATTCGATATGCAAAAGTACTAAAAGAACATGTAAAAGTCTTTTCTCTTGATCTTCAAGTGAAATTGCAATTTGATTATACTTGGAATATCCATCTAAGAAGCAGTAAAATTTATGTCCCATAACTCTTTCTAAGATTTGATCCATGAAGGGTAGTGGAAAATTATCTTTTGTAGTAACTGAATTGAGTTTCCTATAGTCAATGCACATTCGCCAGCCAGTAATAGTCCTAGTTGGTATTAATTCATCATTCTCATTCTTGACTACAGTAACTCTAGATTTTTTAGGTACAACTTGAGTAGGGCTTATCTATTTGCTATCAGAAATAAGGTAAATAATTATATTATCTAATAGTTTAATAACTTCATTTCTAACTACTTCTTTCCTATTAGGGTTTAGCCTTCGTTGTATTTCTCTAAAATGTTTAGCATTTTCCTCTAGATAGATGTTTTATGTTCAAATTAAAGGAAAAATACTTTTAATATCAACAATGGTCCATCCTAAAGCATTCTTATGCATTTTTAAAGTTTTGATCAACTTACCTTCTTGGGATGCATCAAGTTTGGAAGCAACTTGCAGAAGATGTTGAAGTACATGAAGTGGATTTAATAGAGAAAGTTGTTCATGAATATTTTACTTACACTAATTCTTCAGATCCTTTGGAGATTTGTTTTGAAAGTAAAAGTATTTGTAAAAAGGCATACTATAAAACTCTCTCTGAATTTTCACAGGTACAAGAAAAATATTTTTGAAAGCCGAGGTTTGAAGAACTTTCATCACCAATAGTACAATCTGTCCCATCAAGTATTAAAGCTCCCGTGATTAATTTGAAACCTTTGCCATTTGATTTTAAATACTCTTTCTTGGGTGAGAATAAGACTTTTCCAATAATAAAATATCAAAGCTTGTGAATGAGGTCAGATCATTTTTAGGACATGCTAGTTTTATAGAAGATTTATCAAATATTTTAGTATAATATCTAAACCTTTGTGTAATCTTCTAACAAAAGACACAAATTTTGAAAACACTTTTGTTAAGCTTAAAAGCATGCTTACGTCTACTCTAATCATGCAACCTCCACATTGGACTTGACCTTTTGAAATAATGTGTGATGCCAGTGACTAAACAGTTGGAGTTGTCTTAGGACAAAAAAAAGATAAGAAACCATATGTTATTTACTAGGCGATTAAAACTTTAAATGGTGTTCAATTGAATTATTCAACAACTAAAAAAATAATTACTTGTTATAGTTTTTATATTGGATAAATTTAGATCTTATCTTGTTGGCTCACTAGTTGTTTTCAGTAATCATGCAGCTTTAAAATATCTTTTGTCAAACAAATTATCAGTTTTGACTAATTAAGTGGATTCTCTTACTCTAGGAATTCAACATTACGATTTGAGATACAAAAAAAGTAGAGAATGTAGTAGCTGATCATTTGTCGAGACTTGTTTGTGATGACTCATTTCAAACCACACCCATTAATGACACTTTCTCTAATGAATGACTATTTAATGTTTCTGTTTTATCTTGGTTTGCTGACATTGTTAATTTTCTTATAGCAAGAAAGATGCCATCTCATTTTTAATCCCAAGATAAAAAGAAGTTTTTGACTAAGCTGAAAAACTTTTATTAGGATGATCCATTACTATTCAAATATTGTCCTAATCAAATCTTTTGAGGATGTATGGCTGACAATGAAATAGCTAATATTGTTAAATTTTGTCACTTAGAAATATGTGGTGGTTACTTTTTGGCAAAGAAAAGTGCTACAAAGATTTTGCAATGTGAACTTTATTGGCCAACTTTTTCAAAGACACTTACACTTTTTGAAAAAATTATGAAATTGTCAAAAGTTAGGATCCATTTCAAAATATCTCCCCTCTATCAGATCCACAATATGAAAAATAATACCAATTAAAAGGATTCGCTAGTATCCTTTTAATCGTTTACTAATATAGATATAGATAATTTTGATGACTAATATAGTTTCAAACAAGTCCACATACAATAGAGAGAGAAAAAGAGAAGAGTTGTTGGAAGATTTAGAATCCTTCCAAAAATTTTATAGGATAAAAATTGGCCACTATGATTTATTTTATATAAATATATTTAACATGATGCCCTGACACCCAATCCTAGTGATTAAAATTTTTTATTACTAGTTGTTATAGATTATATATCAAAATGGATCGAGGTAATTCCCCGTCAAAATAATAATCACAAAATAATGATAAAAATTTTGAAAGAAAATATTTTAAGTCAATTTGGAATTCCTCAATCCATTATTAATAATGGAGGAAAATTTTTGAAACAAAGTTTTTGGAACTTAAATGAGGAAATATAGAATCATACATAAAGTTGCAATCCCTTACCATACGCAGACAAATAGACAAGTTGAACTGGCAAATCAGGAGATAAAATAAATTTAGAAAAGAGAGTTAACTCAAATCGTAAAGATTGGTCTCTTAGACTTACCAACACACTTTGGTATATAGAACTGCTTTCAAAACATCATTAAGAAGGTCTCCTTATAGGATAGTTTATGGAAAATCTTGTCATTTACATGTTGAACTTGAATATAAAACTTATTGAGAAATCAAAATATTTAACTTCAACCTAGATGAAGCATCAAAATTGCGTAAATTACAAACCAATGAACTTCAAGAATTGAGAAATGATGCATATGATAATTCAAAAATTCATAAAGTAAGAATGAAAGATTTTCATGATAATAAAATTTCAAGGAAAATATTTTAGGTTGGTCAAAAGGTTTTGCTTTATAATTCTAAATTATTTTTATTTCCTGAAAAATTGAGATCAAGGTGGAGGGTTTATTTTATTGTAAAAAATGATATCCTTATGGGGTGATTGACATTGAGAATCATATTAATGGTAACATATTCAAAGTAAATGGACAAAGACTTAAACCATTTCTAGAGAATCAATTTTCACAAGAGGAACTTCTTTTTTCTTTCTAACCCTTGTTATGATTAGTGTGTGTATATATATACTTATTTTCTCTAACTTTTTTTATTTTCTAGGCTTCTTTCTTTTATTTTTTTCTTTTTTTAATTAAGTGGAAGATAACGATACTTTGTATTTGTTAAAGTCAGACTTACCAGTTTCCCAAATAACTAAAATTTCTGTACAAGATTTCTCTCTTTTTCTCATTCTTTTTTCTTGTTCTTTTCAAAATGGATGATTTTTTTCTAACTCTCAAGATGTGATTTCCTTGTTTTCCTAAAAATGTAATTTTAAAAATTTATAAAATCATGATTGAAAGATTAAAGATGCTTATGAACAACGGTATCCCAAGGGACATACGATGGATAATTGAAGTAAAGGTAAGAGTAGCAGGTGAGTTTTCATACGAGTCTTCAAACTTGCTTACTAGATACATGTCTGGTTTTGGTAAAAGCACATATTCAAAAAAATGAAAGGAGAAAAAAAAGCAAGTTTGTCACAAATGAGTTCAATGGACTTGCAACACAAAGTTTCATTCCTTAGGAATGGTTTCTAAAAATTGAGAAGATAAAATTTAAGTCATTATGGATGGACTGAGTAAGGAGTCTTTAGATGACCTTATATTGACTCTTGAGATGCATTCATGTAGATTAGTACATTATGCAATTCTTCATTTATGGAATTACTTTTGGATAAATATGAACGTTATAGTCTTGGGAATCTGACATTGAAAGACCCTATTTGCTAATAAAAAAATTAGATGGGAAGCATATCCTCGACCAATAAAGGGCGTCTAATGAGTGGACACCTTACCAACTTAAATAGCAAATACTTACCAGTGAGGATATGGAGTTGATGCTTTTTCATGATTGATTTTGAAGTTATATGTGGAAAAAAGGTTGGTTTAGTGCATATATGCACAACATCTTTTGAAAATTCTAAAAAAAAAATCTCGATAGCATCTTTGATCTCAGATAAATAATTATTTGTGATTGTGTTAGACTATTTTATAGATTTTTTTAAAATTCTAATCATCATGCCATGTTTCTTTTTATTTGTATTGTATGTCATTATACTATAATTACTAAGGACTAATAATAAGTTAGTTGGGGGTGTGATGAACATAGTGTACAATAAATTAGAATTTATATAATTTTTTTTAAATTGTTATTAGAACTCCCAATTAAAGTATTTTTGTGCTTTAGAAATAAAATGGGAAATCAATATAAAAAAATGAGATTAAAAAAAATTTAACTTTTTTTTTTGGCAGGTTTTAGAAAAACTGGCTTGACTTTTGATTTCGAAATAATTTTGGTTTAATTCTTGAGGCTATGGATTGATAAGTCATTAATCTATAAGTTCATGTAGACTTTGGATCCTATACTAAATATGTAAGGATCTAATAAGTTGGATTATAAGTGGTTGTACAAAATAGATCACCAAAAATTATGATTAGAGTTAAGCCCAATCTTGACCTATTTTACCAATTAGGTCATATCTCTTAAACCAAAAATTTTGTTCGGGCTGAAATTTGGATATGTTATACACAAGAGGCATATAAACAAGTTTGTTGATACAATATGGTGAGAAAATATGTCCAAATAGTCAATAAATATGTTGCAATGCGCTATTGATATTTAAGGATGGCTCTTGAATATGATCCCGTAATTTAAACGTATCTCCCTCATCTTACAAACAAATTTGATAAATAACATATGCAAATATATCACCTAAGAAAAATCTACAACCTTTGTTCTATACCTATTATCAAAATCTAGTTGTATTCACCCTGAAAATTTAATTCAATCGAGTAGGTGAAAATTTAAAGGATTTGGTGTAATCATTTACCAACTATTGACAACTAGCATACCACTTGATTTTTTTGGCCTCTAGCATACCTCAATCATTATAAATAGGCCATGTATTAAGCTTATAAGAGTGGGGAGTAGAGAGGAAAAGAAAGTTTTATTTGTTATCTTTTTTTAGGCTAAGTGTTTTTAATAGTAATGTAAGTTTTCTAGTAGTAATAGAAATGTATTCTCTAATTTTTCTTCTATTTTTAGTCTTTTCTACTTTCATTATATCTTTTTGAATTTTATTTGGATGGGGAGAAAGGATGAACCTCTTGATGGAGGAAGAGAAATGATTATAAAGGTAGAAAATATTTAAGTGTGTTGTATAATTGTTTTAATTTTTTTTTCTCAAACCTACTTGTTTTGTGGTGATTCTTGATTTATATATTACTAATGGCACAACAAATACTTGGATTCATTTAGCTAGATGTTTGGTTTTAGTACACCAACTGCTAACGTGAAACATTGATTTGTTGTAGACGAATGTGTGTATAAATACTTGATCCCATAAATAAATGTTGGAGTTAAGAGATAATTTGCAAATAGTAAGACAATATCATGATCACCTTATTGCATGAGCTATTTGATAATATATTTCCATTGGATCCTTCATTATGTATGGATTCTAAGAGTGGCAATTAAAAGAGGTAAAAAGAATAATAATCGTTTATCTATCCAAAATTCAAGAGGGGATCCCTAATCCTCAGTACTTTTATATATATATTCTAAACCATATAAAGTCCATCTTTTTAAAAATATAATCCTGAAATCTTCATACAACTTTCATGTGAATCGACCTCCAACTCACGAAAAATTTATTACTTGATACAACTTACACTTAGATTTACAACCTTAAAGTTGTAGCATTTCTCAAAATCAATTTTGTGTGAATGACAAACTAATGCATAAAGTAAACTATTTAAAAACATTAATTGTTGAAATATGAAAAGGTCTCATATTGGAAAATGTGTTAAAGTATGACCACTTTATTAAGCTCAAATTAGACAGTTGAGTTTAGGCCTAATGGTACCAATTGTCTTTTGGAATGGGAGAAACTATATCCTTATAAGTATGGACTAAAGCCCACATACACACGCCGGTAGAATATTTTAACATAAAAGAAATCAAAAAACTTTTGTTAAATTTTTAATTTATTTCCTTTCAATATGAACACTATAAGTGAATTGATTTATATGGTAACACGTGACGATGTGTGGAATCGCTGACAAGGATAGAAGATGTTTAGTCAACAAAAAAAAGTTAATCGTTGTATCTTGAAAGATGATTCCATATTCTATATGCACCGTGAGCGGGCAATTTCGTCTTAAAGATAAAGAGTATAACTCTCAACTTAGAGTTCATATATTGTTACTCTACCCAAAATTAGTCATGCCACTTGAAATTACACCTACCCTATTTTCTAATAAATCTAAGATAATTTTTTTGTGTAATTTAAATAGCTTCAATTTCAATAGCACCTGTTCTACCAGTACCAGCTCATAGAGACAAATCGAATAAATTAACCAAAACGGACTTCAAAAGGTGGCAATAGAAGATGTTGTTCTACCTTACTACCTTGAACCTGACGAGGTTCTTGAGGAAGGATGCGTACATTGTGGGGGAAGAGGAACGAGATCCTTAAAAGAGGACAGTGTTCGATGTATAGAGTCATAGTGACTTCTTATGCAGAAACTATCATCTCAATAGATTGGACAATATATTGTACAACGTGTATAGTTTAGTGATGACAACTAAAGAGCTAAGGGAATCACTCGAGAATAAGTATAAGGCGGATGATGCTAGCTTTAATAAATCATAGTTGGCAAGTTCCTACACTTAAAAATAGCGGATTCCAAAATAGTAACGGATCAAGTCCAAGAGCTGCATATAATCTTGCATGATATACATGCTAAAGATATGTAGCTTAATGAGTCCTTTTAGGTAGCTACCATCACTGGAGGCTGCCACCTCTATGGAAGGACTTTGAAAACTATGATAAGTGCATATTTTGACATATTTTTGTATCAAATACTTTATACTTTTCTTGCTTTATTCTTGTTAATATTATTGTTTTATTAATATTTTGTGCTATGGAATAAATGGAAGCATGTTTCTAGACTTGTGCAGTTTTTATAATTTGAGCATTACTTCATAAACAAAAGCCCTATAGACCTAAAGCTTGCTTCATTTAAAATCTAAGAGATAGAGGTACAACTTTTCTGTTGGAAGGACAGTCCAATTCAATCTTGATTATAGTATAAAATTCATCCAAATAGTTGCACAAAATGGATCACAAAAATTTGGATCAGAGTTCAGCCTAGTATTGATTTATTTTACTAATTGGGTTATATCTCTTGAGCCCAAATTTATTTTAGGTTAAAATTCGGATATGTTATACAAAAGAGGTAAATAAATAAGTTTTCTGAAGACAAAATAGTGTCAAAATGTGTCAAAATGGTAAAAACAAAGGTTCCAAATTGTTGTTGCTGTTAAAGAATGGTTCATGGACATGACTCGGTATTTAACCATATCTCCTTCATCCGACCACCAAATTTGACAAAAGATATATGAAAATATATCAGCGCCATATGAGATCAACTACCTTATAGTATTATTTATTAGACATATATGTCGAGACTTACCATTGTGCATACTACTTTGTGCCCTTCCCATAGCCAGCTAGCTATCATAATGTATCACAATATTAGGCATTGGCTTTAGCCAACAAAGAATTTCTATAAGAAATTACGAAGCTATTTTACTTTTTTTGTAACTTTTTCTGAAGGTATAAGCTTTGATTCCATCATAGATGAAACTATGCAAGTTTGTGTAGGGGATTTCCATGACACAGCTCCTTCACCAATGGTAAAAACATAACCACTAATGGACTTAGAGTCTTGTATTAGATATCCAATTTCCATCACTATACCCTTCTTGTGTAGCTGGATATTTCGTATAATGTAATCCATAATTTAAAGAAAATTTTAGGTATTTAAGAACCTTATCAATGCCTTCTAATGGCCATTACCTAGATTACTCGTAAATCTGCCAAGTTCATTGATTGAGTATGCAATATTCAGATTATGCAAGTTTATTATATATATCAAATTGCCAATTATCCAAAAATATTCTAACTGTAATATAGGTTCACTATGGTTCTTAGCCAAATGCAAACTTAAGTTACTAATGTTTTTACTAGGAAAATGTCATACACATTAAACTTTCAAATACTATCTCAACATAATGAGATTGTGATAGGACAAGTCCATCAGATTTTTTAGTGATCTTAATTTCTAATATAACATATACTACACCCATATCTTTCATGTTAAAATATTTTGTTAATATTTTCTTGTCAGTCATGATGATATCATACTACCAATTATTGACATGTTGCCTATGTATAGACAAACAATGACATATGCATTCAATGTGCCTTTTATATAAATGCATTTGTTACACTCGTTAACTTTGAACCTATTTGAAATCATAATTTTGTCAAACTTCGCATGCCATTGTTTGGCGCTAGCTTAAGTTTGTATATTGGCTTAACAAGTTTACATACCTTTTTTCTCCTATTCAGGAGTAACAAAACCTTCGGGTTATTCCATGTAAATTTTTTCTTCCAAATCACCATTTAGAAATGCTGTTTTTATATCTATTTGATGTATCTCAAGGTTATGCGGTGCAGCAATAGCAATGAGTACTCTAATAGATGATCCTTATCATTAGTGAATATGTATCAAAAAAGTCAATGCTTTCCTTTTGTTTGAATTCTTTAGCTTCCAATTTGGGCTTATATTTATCAATAGTTTTATCATCCTAATTATTTCTTTTAAGGACCCATTTTACCCTAAAAGCTTGTTACCTAATGGGAGATTCACCAACTCTCAAGTATGATTTTGCATAATGGATTCTATTTCATTATTGATATGGAGCTTTTGGACTTAACAATGCTTCATTTATTGTCCTTGGTTTATTTTGTAACATATAAGTTAGAAAATCCGAACCAAATATTTTAGTAGTTTTGGCACTCTTACTACATCTTGGTTCTTCATCACTTTGATGATTACCATTCGTAAATTAATAAGTTCTTTTATGAGAAATAACTTTTTTTCTTTCTTAGCAAGGAAAGATATCTTTCAAAAATTACAACATTCTTTGATTCAATGATTGTCCTTTCATATACATTGGGAATTGTTGATTTGTGCACTAGAAATCGACATATACTACTGTTATTAGCATATCTAATGAAAATGCAATTACTTATCTTAGGCCCTATTTTAATTATTTTTGGTTTGGGTACTTCTGCCTTAGCCAAACACCCTTACAACTTAAGGTATATATAGGAAGGTTTGTGACCTTTCCATAATTCATAGAGTCTTGTCTTTACTTTTGTGTGGTATTTTATTATGATTATGGTTAGTTGAGTGAATTGCTTCCCCCACAAATTCTGGGGTAAACTTGAATCTATCTACAAGCATTCATCATCTCCTTAAGATCTCGATTCTTACATTCAGTAATCTCGTTTGGTTGAAGTGAATAAAGTGTTATACTTTGATGAATGATGTCAGACTTTGAGCAAAACTCTTCAAGTGAAGCTCCTTACTCTCCTCCTCTATCACTACAAATGATCTTAATTCGTTTTTCTAAGTTTATTCTCAACTTTATGCTTTTAGCTTCTGAAAGCTTCTAAGGCCTCATCTTTGCTTCTAAAAAAATTCACATAACAATATCTTATGCAATCACCGATAAAAGTAATTAAATACTTTTTCCCACCTCTAGTTTGCACAAACTTTAAATCACATATGTCATTGTGAATTAATTCTAAAGGCGTTATGTTACTTTCCACTGAAAGGAACGATGCTTTGGCCATCTTAGCCTCAACACAACTATCACACTTATGTGTTGAATCAATTTTAAATAAAGGCAATAAATTTAAATTTATCAATCTACACAGAGTATTAAAATTACATATCCTAATCTAATAATATGCTATAAATTAGAATACTAAATCAAGTACGTCGAAGGCATAATTTTATTGCTCTCAATATTTTGGAGTATAATCATTATATTCATCTTAAAAGACCTTTCTCTAAGTACCCCTATCCTATAAATTGTCCGTTTTTAGTAAGTACATAACTATCGAACTCAAACACAAGTTTAAATCCACTTTTGATGAGAAATAAGTTGGACACCAAGTTCTTTATGATGTCTAGTACGTGTAGCACATCAATCAGGATTAGCTCCTTGCCCTATATCATCTTCGTCACAACCTTACCTAATTCAATGCCATTGGAAGTTGACGAGCTTCCCAAGTACAAATTACTTCCATTGATTGGAATGTAAGATGAAAATATCTCTTTGTTGAAGCATATATGGCATGTTGTGCTTGTGTCAACCTACCATTCGTTGGGTTATCCACCAAGTTAGCTTTAAACACAACTACTAAGAGCATGAGGTTCGACATGTCAACTTGAATTGTTTTGTCCTTGGTCAAATGCACCTGGTTCTGATTGTCTTTCTCTGGAAGATGATAATCTATGGACAGCTTATTAGATTTAATTTCAGACTTATGGTTATCTTTTTCAATCCCTAGTTTAATAATTAAGTCCTCAAATCTCATCTCCTTCCATTTATATTTCAGGTAGTTTGGTACAACTTTAAGATTGCAAACTCAAGTGCAGGTTGTATTAAGCAATAAATTTCTCGTGAGTCCGAGGTCGATCCACAGGGAAGTTGTTTGAAGAATTCAAGTTTATATTTCTAAAAAGATGGAGTTTCTGTGAATCAAAATATATGAAAAATTAATGTATGCTGTAACTAAAGAAAACCCGAAATAATAAAAGTAATGAGGATTAGGGATTCACTATTGAGTTTTGGATAGAAAAATGATTATTTATTCTTTTTACCTCTATTAATTGCCACAATCGAAATCCATACATAATGAAGGTTCCAATAGAAAAATATTATCAAATAACTCATGCAATAAGGTAATCATGATATTGTTTTACTATTGCAAATTATCTCTTAACGCCAATACTTATTTATGCGATCAAGCATTTATACACACCTTCGTCAACAACAAATCAAGGTTTCACATTAGCAGTCAGTGGGGTAAAACCATACAATAAGTTAAATGAATCCAAGTATTTGTTGTGTCATTAGAGATACATAAATCAAGAATCACCACAAAACAAGTAGGGTTTAGATCAAAAATAAAAATAATAATACAATTTATTTAAATATTTTATACCCTTATAACCATTTCTCTTCCTCCATCAAGAGATTCACCCTTTTTCCTCAACAAAATAAAATTCAGAAAAACATTATAAAAGTAGCAAAGACTAAAAATATAAGCGAAACTAGAGAATGCATTTCTATTACTACTAGAAAACTTACAATACTAGAAAACATACAAATTAGAAAACTTAGCCTAAAGAAACACTCTACCCCTATTTCTTTACAAGCTTAATACATGGCCTATTTATAGTACTTGGAGTAAGCTAGAGGCCAAACAAATAATGGGAGGGATTAATCAAGTGGTATGCTAGTTGCCAAGAGTTGGTAAGTTGTTACACCAACTTCTCACCCACTGAATTGAATTGCATTATTTGGTCAGATACAGCCAGATTTTGAAGATGTGTAAAGAATCAAAATTGTAGATTATTTGGCATTGATATATTTTAATATATTTTTATCAAATTTGGCGCTCGGATGAAGGAGATGTGGTCAAATTACCAAGTCATGTCCAAGAGTAGTCCTTTAACAACAATAGCAACTTGCAACCTTTATTTTTACCATTTTGATATATTTTCACACCATTTTGTCTACAGTAAACTTGTTATTTACCTCTTTTGTATAACATATCCTAATTTCAACCCAAAATAAATTTGGGCTCAAGAGATATAACCCAATTGATAAAAAAAGTCAATATTGGGCTGAAATTTTATCCGAATTTTGGTGATCTATTTTGTACAACTACTTGGACGAATTTTATGCTATAATCAAGACTAAATTAGGCTAATCTTCCAACAGAAAGTTTGTACGTCTATCTCTTGGCTTTCAAATGAAATAAGCTTCAGGTCCATAGGGCTTTTGATCATGAAGTTATGCTCAAATTACAAAAACTGCACAAGTCTAGAAATATGCTTCCATTTATTCCCTAACACAAAATATTAATAAAACAAGAATATTAACAAGAATAAAGTAAGAAAAGTATAAAGGATTTGATACAAAAATATGTCAAAATATGCATTTATCAAATTCCCCAACACTTAACCCTTACTTATCCTCGAGCAAGCCTAAAATAAAGATAAACTAATTCACTTTCATAGGAAATCACGATTGCATTTAGCATATGCAACAAGCCTTTAAACCCCTAGGTGGCCCATCGAGGATGAGTTATAGTCTCGTGAAGGTTTTCAGCAGTGATACCCACAAACACCTATAATAACTATCATCCAACTTTTATTCTCACGAAGCAACAAAGTAATATGGAAATAAAATCAAATAAGTGTTGAGTTTAACTCTTAGTCATTCAACTCAGTTACTAGAAAATATCAGTTTTCATTACCTTTCATGGATCAAATTTTAGAAAGAGTTGCGAGACACGAATTTTATTACTTTTTAGATGGATATTATGGGTATAATCAAATTGCAATTGCACTTGAAGATCAAGAGAAAACAACTTTTACATGTCCTTTTGGTACTTTTGCATATCGAATGATGCCTTTTGGATTATGTAATGCACCAGCTACATTCTAACAATGCATGCTTAGTATTTTTAGTGACATGGTTGAACATTTTCTTGAAGTCTTCATGGATGATTTTTCTATTTTTGGTAATTCATTTGATGATTGTTTATCTAATTTAGAAAATATTTTAATCAGGTATGAAGAAAAGAATCTTGTGTTCAATTAGGAGAAATGTCATTTCATGGTAACAACTGGTATTGTTTTTAGACACATTATTTCATGAGAAGGTATTGAGATTGACAAATCTAAAATTGAGTTAATTACCAATTTGCCAACACCAAAGATTATGAAGGAGGTTAAATCATTTTAAGGATATGTTGGTTTTTATAGAAGATTTAACAAAGATTTTAGTATAATATCTAAACCTTTGTGTAATCTTCTAACAAAAGACACTATTTTTGAATGGATTGAAAATTATGAAAATGCTTTTGTTAAGCTTAAAAGCATGCTTACATCTGCTCCAATCATGCAGCCTCCAGATTTGATTTTACCTTTTGAAATAATGTGTGATGCTAGTGATTATGCTGTTGGAGTTGTCTTGGGACAAAAAAAAGATAAGAAACCATATGTTATTTATTATACAAGTAAAACTTTAAATGGTGCTCAATTGAATTATACAACAACTGAAAAATAATTACTTGTTGTAGTTTTGTATTGGACAAATTTCGATCTTATCTTGTTGGCTCACCAGTCGTTGTTTTCAGTGATCATCCAGTTTTAAAATATCTTTTCTCAAAAAAAGATGCTAAACCAAGACTGATTAGGTGGATTCTCTTACTCCAGGAATTTAATGTTACTATTCGAGATAAAAAAGGGAGTAGAGAATGTAGTGGTTGATCATTTGTCGAGACTTGTTTGTGATGACTCATTTCAAACCACACCTATTAATGATACTTTTCTTGAACAATTATTTAATGTTTCTATTTTACCTTGGTTTGTTGACATTGTTAATTTTCTTGTGACAGGAAAGATGCCATCGCATTGGAACTCTCAAGATAAAAAGATGTTTTTGACTGAGGTTAAAAACTTTTATTGGGATGATCCATACCTATTCAAATATTGTCCGAATCAAATATTTCAAAGATGTGTGCCTGACAATGAGATAGGTAAAATTGTCAAATTTTATCATTCAAAAGCATGTGGTGGTTATTTTTCTGTAAAGAAAACTACTGCAAAAATCTTGCAATATGGATTTTATTGATCAACTCTTTTCAAAGACACTTACACTTTCTGCAAAATTTGTGAAAATTGTCAAAAGTTAGGGTCCTTTTCAAAGAGAAATATGATGCCCCTATACCCTATCCTAGTGATTGAAATCTTTAACTGTTGGAGTATTGATTTTATGGGGTCATTTCCACTATTATTTGGTTTTCTTTACATATTAGTTGCCATAGATTATGTTTCAAAATGGATTGAGGCAATTCCTTATCGAAACAATGATCACAAAATAGTGATAAATTTGTTGAAAGAAAATATTTTAAGTCGATTTGGAATTTCTAGATCTATTATCAGTGATGGGGGAAAATATTTTTGTAACAAAGTTTTGGAAACTTTAATGAGGAAATATGGAATCATACATAAAGTTGCAACCCCTTATCACCCTCAGACAAATGGACCAGTTGAACTTGCAAATAGGGAGATAAAACAAATTTTGGAGAAAATAGTTAACCTAAACCGTAAAGATTGGTCTCTTACACTTACCGATACACTTTGGGCATATAGAACTGCTTTCAAAACATCATTAGGCATGTCTCCTTATAGGATAGTTTATGGAAAACCTTATCACTTACCTGTTGAACATGAACATAAAGCTTATTGGCCAATCAAAATGTTTAACTTCAACATTGATGAAGCTTCAAAATTGGGCAAATTGCAAATCAATGAATTTCAAGAACTGAGACATGATGCATATGAGAATTCTAAAACTTATAAAACAAGAATCAAAGATTTTCATGATAATAAAATTTCAAGAAAAATATTTGAGGTTGGTCAAAAGATTTTGCTTTATAATTCTCGATTGTATTTATTTCCTTGAAAATTGAGATCAAGGTGGAGTGGTCCTTTTATTGTAAAAAAATATATCCTTATGGGGTAATTGATATTGAGAATCCTAGAAA
Source organism: Paulownia fortunei (assembly GCA_019321725.1). Classification (NCBI taxonomy): domain Eukaryota; kingdom Viridiplantae; phylum Streptophyta; class Magnoliopsida; order Lamiales; family Paulowniaceae; genus Paulownia; species Paulownia fortunei. Next base: position 19,002,295 of record CM033108.1, read on the forward strand.
TGGTAACATATTCAAAGTAAATGGACAAAGAATTAAACCATTTCTAGAAAATCAATTTTCACAAGAGGAAATTCTTTTTCTTTCTAACCCTTATTATGAGTAGTGTTGTATATACTCATTTTCTCTTACTTTATTTATTTTGAATGTTTTTTTTCTCTCTTTTATTTTATTTTTTTTCTTTTTTCCCAGTTAAGTGGCGGATAACGGTGCTCCGTGGCTATAAAAGTCAGATTTGTCAATTTCCCAAACAACTGAAATCTTTGTACAAATTTGTTTTACTTTTCTCATTATCTTTACTTGTTCTTTTCAAAATGGGTGACATTTTTCTAACTCTAAAGAAGCGAATTCATTTTCTTCCTAAAAATGCAATTTTGAAATTTATAAAATTAGGATTGAAAGATTGAGGATGCTTATGCACAAGGGCATCCTGGAGGACATACGATGGATAATTGAAACAAAGGTAAGAACAGGTGAGTTTTCACATGAATTTCCAAATTTGCTTACTAGATACAGTCTGGTTTTGGTAAAAGTACATATTCAAAAAATGAAGGGCGAAAAAAAAGAAAGGTTGTCATAATTGTACTAAATGGACTTGGAACCAAAAGTGTCGTTCTTTATAAATGGTCTCTAAAAATCAAGAAGATAAACTTAAATTCATTATGGATGGACTGAATAAGGAGTCTTTAGATCATATTATACTGACTCTTGAGACGCATTTATGTGGATTGGTACAACATGCAATTCTTGATTTATGGATTCATTTTCGAAATGAATATGAGCTTTATAGTCTTGGAAATCTGACATTAAAAGACCTTGTTTGCCAGTTTATAAGAAAATTGGATGGAAAGCATATCCTCGACCCACAGAGAGCATTTAAGCCGTTACTGGATGTAAAACTAGAGGGAGATGTGAGCCACAATCACAACTACATGTACATTCACATGTAAGTAGGTAATTTTTTAAATTTTGTGTGTGTCCTTATTTTTAACCTTTTTGACAAGAGAAAAAGATATGCAATAAATGCATTCCCTATTCACACCTAAATAAATATCACTGTACTCACTCTATTTTTGCACAACTTATTTTCAAAAAGGAAAAAAATTAAAAAAAAATGAAAGTTTCTTCAACTCGCAAATTCAATTACGTTTGTGTTTTTTGTGGATCCAATCTTGAAAAAAATGGTGAGTTTATAGGGGCATCCAATAACCTTGGTAGAACTTTAGCAGAGAGAAAAATTCATTTAGTTTATGGGAGAGGCAGTTTGGGGTTAATAGAGTGTTGTTAGTTTTACTTATGTAGGAGATGTCAAAGTTCTGGAAGTTATCCCAAAATCTTTAACAGTACAGAATATCATAGGTATGACCATGGAGATGAGCTAAAAGTGTCACATATTCAGGACAGAATGCTTAACATGTTAAACAATGCGGATAAATTTATCATACACTGGAGGAATTATTTCAAGTTGTCTCTTGTGCACAACTCAACATTCACCAAAAACATATAGGTATTCTTAATGTTAATAGTTTTATGATGGTTTGTTGTCTTTTGTAGATCATGCTATAAAAAAAAGTTTTATTTCACCGTCTGCGAGAAGAATCAAAAACACAAATTGAATCTGACTCTCAGTCTGTGATACTTATTGTTAATGGTTTTATCTAATAGTACGTATTTTTTTTATCTCAGCTTTATTAGCCACACTTCAAGTGATATTTATCAAACTCTACCTTCCTATCTATTTTTTACATTGGGGATAATTTCTCGATTAGGTTGGGGGGAGGATAGTTGATATCATGACTTGTGTATTCAATGTGTGTTTTTCTAATATTTTATTTTAAAAAAAAATCAAGCGTGTTTTTTTATGGGTCCGTTGAAATCATGAAAAATGATGACTGAGGAAAGGGTAATTGTAACACTCTTCAGACGCATCCCTATTTTTTACATAACATGGCAAGTTTGTGAAGGTTTTAACAAATATTTGTGAATTACCAATTATTTTTATTTTTTCTGAGTCGTAAAGGTTCTTCCAACTTCAATGATTAAAATTAAGCATGAATAATATGGTTTGATTGATGATGGGTGTTGTTTTGGACTTTGATGTTGTTATTTGGTTAATATATTTTTACGATAATTATACTCAAATTTTGTTTTGCACAAATAGTTATGTTATTCAGTGTGAAGACAATCATGTCAAAATAGATAGTTCTTATGCCCTTGCTCTAATCATTATTTGCATCTTCAACATGTAGGGGTTGAATATTAGAACTTTTACTTTTGGTGTGTCCAGGCGAACGACTAATAGTGCACCACTAAAAAAATGATTAAGGCATTAGATTTTCTAGCACCATTGCCAAATCAGCTTGTTCTCCATATAATGTTTCAAGAGAACATCTCCCTAGTAAACCACTTTGAGTCTTTTAATACATAAACATTTTTTTTGTAAGCATATCTTTTTACCTAGCCTAAATACACTATTATTCAACCCTTGTTCTAAAAATAATTGGAGTTTAAGAGACATTCAATTGACAGCTTGAACTTATAAAAGAAATTCAGGTTGGAATAGAAGATAAGTGTGGGGGAGTTTCTCTTAAAAAAAACAATAATAAAAAAATAGAAAGAAAAAAAAATTGCAAAGTGCTACAAGTTGCAACTAAAAATGAGATGTTGCAAGATGAATAAGAAGGGTCCAATTCAATAACAATAGACCCCAATGTTGAAATTTGTGGAGTTTGAGAATTGTTCATCGATAAACTCTATGTCTCTAATTCCATGAAGTTTTTTGAACCTTTGTTGCATCTTATCCTTTTATTTCTTAGCTACATCACTAACTTTTGGCCCCATTACAACCTTTGTTGAAGACCTTTTGGTTTCGTATGGTGCCTTCAATGTAGTAGATATTTGTACCTAAGGAAAAGCCAATGTTTAACTTTTCTTTTAGAGATTGGGTGATGGTTTTTGTAAGGTTTTATGAAAATTTATTTATTTGAAGCATGCATAGTTTTGTCACTATTGATATTAACTATCCACACACATACTTGAGTATGCTTATTGTAGAAATGTATTGATTTTTGAATGACTAAGAGTTAAACTCAATATTTATTTGATTTTATTTCCATATTACTTTGTTGCTTCATGAGAATAAAAGTTGGAAGATAGTTATTATAGGTGTTTATGGGTATCACTGCTAGAAACCTTCACGAGACTATAACTCATCCTCTATAGGCCACCTAAGGTTTTAAAGACTTGTTGCATATGCTAAATGCAATCGTGATTTTCTATGAAAGTGGATTAGTTTATATTTGTTTTAAGCTTACTCGAGGACAAGCAAGGGTTAAGTGTGGGGGAATTTGATAAATGCATATTTTGATATATTTTTACATCAAATCCTTTATACTTTTCTTGCTTTAATCTTGTTAATATTATTATTTTATTAATATTTTGTATTAGGGAATAAATGGAAGCATGTTTCTAGACTTGTGCAATTTTTTTTAATTTGAGCATAACTTCATGATCAATAGCCTTATAGATCTGAAACTTTTTTCATTTGAAAGCCAACAGATAGAGGTACAAGTTTTCTGTTGGAAGCTTAGCCCAATTCAGTTTTGATGATAGCAGAAAATTTGTCCAAGTAGTTGCACAAAATGGATCACCAAAATTCAGATAAGACTTCAGCCCAATATTGACCATATCTCCTTCATCCGACCATCAAATTTGATAAAAAAATATATTAAAATATATCAACGCTGAATAATCTACAATTTTGATTCTTTACACATCTTCAAAATCTGGCTGTATCTGATCAAATAATGCAATTCAATTCAGTGGGTGAGAAGTTAGTGTAACAACTTACCAACTCTTGGCAACTAGCATACCACTTGATTAATCTCTCCCATTATTTGTTTGGCCTCTAGCTTACTCCAAGTAGTATAAATAGGCCATGTATTAAACTTGTAAAGAAAGAGGGGTAGAGGGTTTCTTTAGGCTAAGTTTTCTTATTTGTATGTTTTCTAGTATTGTAAGTTTTCTAGTAGTAATAGAAATGCATTATCTAGTTTCTCTTATATTTTTAGTCTTTGCTACTTTTATTATATCTTTCTGAATTTTATTTTGCTGAGTAAAAAGGGTGAATCTCTTGATGGAGGAAGAGAAATGATTTTAAGGGTATAAAATATTTAAATATGTTGTATTATTATTTTTATTTTTGATCTAAACCCTACTTGTTTTGTGGTGATTCTTGATTTATGTATCTCCAATGGCACAACGAATACTTGGATTCATTTAACTTATTATATGATTTTACCCCATTGACTGCTAATGTGAAACCTTGATTTGTTGTTGACGAAGGTGTGCATAAATGCTTGATCACATAAATAAGTGTTGGCGTTAAGAGATAATTTGCAATAGTAAGACAATATCATGATTACCTTATTCCATGAGTTATTTGATAATATCTTCCCATTGGAACCTTCATTATGTATGGATTCCAATTGTGGCAATTAATAGAGGTAAAAAGAATAAATAATCATTTCTTTATCCAAAACTCAAGAGTGGATCCCTAATCCTTAGTACTTTTATTACTTCGAATTTTTTTTAGTTACAGCATACATTAATTGTTCATATATTTTAATTCACATAAACTCCATCTTTTTAGAAATATAAACTTGAATTCTTCAAACAACTTCCCTGTGGATCGACCTCGGACTCACTAGAAATTTATTACTTAATACAATCTGCACTTGAGTTTGCAACCTTAAAGTTGTAGCAAACTACCTGAAATATAAATGGAAGAAGATAAGACTTGAGGACTTAATTATTAGACTAGGGATTGAAAAATATAACCACAAGTCTGAAATTAAATCTAATAAGCTATCTATGGAAACTAAAGCAAACTTAGTGGAACCAAATCCTAGCAAGAAAAGAAAGCACCTATGCAAAATAGTCAGAAACAAAGGAAGACTAAGAAGTTCAAAGAGAACTACTAAAACTGTGGCAAGCCGAACCACAAGGCCAAGGATTACCATCTTCCAGAGAAAGGCAATTAGAACCAAGTACATTTGACCAAGGACAAAACAATACTAGTTGACATGTCGAACCTCATGCTCTTAGTAGTTGTGTTTAAAGCTAACTTGGTGGATAACCCAACGAATGGTAGGTTGACACAAGCACAACATGCCATATATGCTTTAACAAAGAGATACTTTCATCTTGCATTCCAATCAGTGGAAGCAATTTGTACTTGGGAAGCTCGTCAACTTCTAATAGCGTCGAATTAGGTAAGGTTGTGATGAAGATGACATAGGGCAAGGAGCTAACCCTAATTGATGTGCTACACGTACTAGACATCATAAAGAACTTGGTGTCCATCTCATTTCTCATCAAAAGTGGATTTAAACTTGTGTTTGAGTTCAATAACTATGTACTTACTAAAAATGGACAATTTATAGGGTAGGGGTACTTAGAGAAAGGTCTTTTTAAGATGAATGTAATGATTGTACTCTAAAACATTGAGAGCAATAAAATTATGCCTTCTACATACTTGATTGAGTATTCTAATTTATGGCATATTATTAGATTAAGATATGTAATTTTAATACTCTGCGTAGATTGATAAATTTAAATTTATTGCCTTTATTTAAAATTGATTCAACACATAAGTGTGATAGTTGTGGAGGCTAAGATGGCCAAAGCATCATTCCTTTTAGTGGAAAGGAACACAACACCTTTAGAATTAATTCACAATGACATATGTGATTTAAAGTTTGTGCAAATTAGAGGTGGGAAAAAGTATTTAATTACTTTTATCGGTGATTGCACAAGATATTGTTATGTGAATATTTTGAGAAGCAAAGATGAGGCCTTAGAAGCTTTCAAAAGCTAAAAGAATGATGTTGATAATAAACTTAGAAAAACAAATTAAGATCATTCGTAGTGATAGAGGTGGAGAGTAAGGAGCTTCATTTGAAGAGTTTTGCTTAAAGTTTGACATCATTCATCAAACTATAGCTTTGTATTCACTTCAACCAAATGACATTGCTGAATGTAAGAATCGAGCTCTTAAGGAGATGATGAATGCTTGTTGATAGATTCAAGTTTACCCCAGAATTTGTGGGGGAAGCAATTCTCTCAACTAACCATAATCTTAATAAAATACTACAATAATCTTAATAAAATACCACACAAAAGTAAAGATAAGACTATGAATTATGGAAATGTAACAAACCTTCCTATATATACCTTAAGTTGTAGGGGTGTTTGGCTAAGGTAGAAGTACCCAAACCAAAACAAATTAAAAGAGGGCCTAAGATAATTAATTGCATTTTCATTAGATATGCTAATAACAGTAGTATATATCGATTTCTTGTGCACAAATCAACAATTCCCAATGTATATGAAAGTACAATCATTGAATCAAATAATGTTGTAATTTTTGAAAGATATCTTTCCTTGCCAAGAAAGAAAAAAAGTTAGTTCTCATAAAAGAACTTATGAATGTGCGAATGGTAATCATCAAAGTGATGAAAAACCAAGATGCAGTAAGAAGGCCAAAACTACTGAAACATTTGGTTCGGATTTTCTAACTTATATGTTAGAAAATGAACCAAGGACAATAAACGAAGCATTGTCAAGTCCAAAAGCTCCATGTCAATAATGAAATAGAATCCATTATGCAAAATCATACTTGAGAGTTGGTGAATCTCCCACTAGGTAACAAGCTTTTAGAGTACAAATGGGTCCTTAAAAAAAATAATTAGGATGATAAAACTATTGATAAATATAAGCCTAGATTGGAAGCTAAAGAATTCAAACAAAATGAAAGTATTGACTTCTTTGATACATATTCACTAATGACAAGAATCGTCTAGTAGAGTACTCATTGCTATTGTTGCACTGCATAACCTTGAGATACATCAAATGGATATAAAAACAACCTTTCTAAATGGTGATTTGGAAGAAAAATTTACATGGAATAACCCAAAAGTTTTGTTACTCCTGAATAGGAGAAAAAGGTATGTAAACTTGTTAAGCTAATATACAGACTTAAGCTAGCGCCAAATAATGGCATGAGAAGTTTAACAAAATTATGATGTCAAAAAGGTTCAAAATTAACGAGTGTAACAAATGCATTTATATAAAAGGCACACTGAAATCTTATGTCATTGTTTGTCTATACGTAGGCAACATGTCGATATTTGGTAGTATGATATCATCATGACTAACAAGAAAATATTAACAAAATATTTTAACATATAAGATATGGGTGTAGCATATGTTATATTAGAAATTAAGATCACTAAAAAATCTGATGGACTTGTCCTATCGCAATCTCATTATGTTGAGATAGTATTTGAAAGTTTAATGTGTATGACATTTCCCTAGTAAAAACACCAGTGACTTAAGTTTGCATTTGGCTAAGAACCATGGTGAACCTATATTACAGTTAGAATATTTTCGGATAATTGGCAGTTTGATGTATATAATAAACTACGCAGTCTGAATATTGCATACTCAATCAATGAACTTGGTAGATTTACAAGTAATCTAGGTAATAGCCATTAGAAGGCATTGATAAAGGTTCTTAAATACCTAAAATTTCCCTTAAATTATGGATTACATTATACGAAATATCCAGCTGCACAAGAAGGGTACAGTTATGCAAATTGGATATATAATACAAGACTCTAAGTCCATTAGTGGTTATGTTTTTACCATTGGTGAAGCAGCTATGTCATGGAAATCCCCTACACAAACTTGCATAGTTTGATCTATGATGCAATCAAAGCCTATACCTTCAGAAAAAACTACAAAAGAAGTAAAATAGTTCGTAATTTCTTATAGAAATTCTTCATTGGCTAAAGTCAATACCTGCAATTATGATACATTATGATAGCCAGTCAGCTATTGGAAGGGCACAAAGTAGTATGTACAATGGTAAGTCTCGACATATATTCTAAGAAATAATACCATAAGGTAGTTGATCTCACATGAAGTTATCTCAATTGATTACATGAAATAAAAAAAAAACTAGCGGATCTGTTAACTAAAAGCTTAGGTAGAAATCAAGTATATTACTTATCAAGCGGAATGGGTCTAAAACGTATAAAGTAAAGAATTTTCATTAGTAGTAATCCAACCTTATTGATTAGAGATCTTAAGATCTTGGTTCAATGGGACAACTAAGTTATGAAGATTCAAATGAGCACTTGGGAGTTATCTCCTTCTCATTCCTATGATAGATAAGTACTACATGTAGTGAGATTAAGATATATACTTTTAAAATGTAATCTACAACGCGGGTAGATGAGTTTAGTATATTTAATTTCTCAAATTAATTTCAAGTGAATGAGAAATTAATATATAAAATAAGCCACTTAAAAGCATTAATTGTAGAAATATGAAAATATGGGAAGGTAATATATCAAAGTATGACTACTTTATTAAGCTCAAGTTAGACACTTGAGTTTAGGCCCCAAGGGGTACCAATAGTCTTTGGAAGAATGGAGACCTACACCCTTGTAAGTATGGACCAAAACCTACACGCGTGCACAATCGGCCGACTAAGCTGGGCTTGGGCTTGGGCTTGGGCTTGCTTACTTGGCCTATCCGTATAATGTTTTCGAATAAAAAATTAAAAAACTTTATTAAGTTTTTAATTTATTACCTTCCAATTTGAACACACCAAGGAGACTGATTTAGATGGTGACATATGGTGATGTGACGGAATTAGCTGACGATGTGAAAAGACACCCAGTTCGCACCAAATAGTGCATGTTGGACAGTGGTGTTCACCCAGTAGCACTGAACAGACTTGGTTGGTCATCCAGTAAGTGCAAGTATCTATCCAGATACTACATTTTTTAGGAGTTATGTCTGCTACCCGTAGAACACTTTGATATTGTATAGACTTCTAGAATTCATTATTTTTATTTAATTCATTCTATTCTTATCTTCTTTCTCTCAAGTTTGAAAAAAGAGTTCCAAGTTCGAAGCTCTTATGATTTGTGCACTACTATTACAAGAAGCTAATCATTGTATCTTGGGAGACAATTACTACATTCTTTAAGCACAGTGAGCAGGATAATTTCATCCTACAAATAAGAGTATAACTCTTGCTTTGACTAAGAGTTCATATACTGTTACTCTGCTCAACATACAAAGTTGGGTTCTAATGCTCCGCCTAAGCCCACCAAACCCATGAAGACCATCATTATCACACTATAAATACCCACAATCTTTATTACTAAAAGGTACATAATTTATTACATACTTAACTGCTCTCAAGTTCTTTGCCTTACATCTACTTGCTATAGAACTGACTTAAGCATCGGAAGGTCTTCATCGAGTTACCCCCCGCACCCCTAACAACTTTAAGCTAGGTCCAAGAGGTTCATTCAGATTATGGGTCAGACTAAAGATGAGACTCAATATACCAAGTTCATAGGATCCATAAGTCAATACACAATGTTGGGCTATAATGCTCAGCCTAAACCCATGGAAGCCTAAGGGCCCAAACCTATGAAAACCCTCGTATTACACTATAAATACTCTCAACCTTTATTATTAAAAGGTACATAATTATTACACGCTTAACCGCACTCAAGTTTTTTTTGGCTTACACCTACTTGCTCTAGAACTGACTTGGGCATCGGAAGATTTTCGTTAATTCATCCTCAGCACCCCTAACGACTTTAGACTAAGCCCAAGAGATTCATTCAAATTATTGGTCGGAACAAAGATGAGACTCGATAGGCCAAGTGCATGGAGTCCATAAGTTAATACATAAAGTTGAGTTATGATGCTTTGTCTAAGCTCATAGAGGCCTATGGACCCAAAGCCATAGAGACCCTCATATCATCACACTATAAATAACCTAACTTTTATTATTAAAAGGTACGCAATTTATTACACGCTTAACTGTTCTCAAATTTTTTAAATTATACCTACTTGTTTTGGAACTGACTTGAGTGTTTGATGATTTTTGTCGGATCACCCCTCGACACCCCTAACGATTTGTTTAATGCGAGCAGTGATCCATTCAATAACCTAAATTCAGTATAAGTACTAAAAGAAGTAATACCACATCATTGCCTATGACATTCTTCCTTGTAATTGGGGGTTGATGGACCAAGTTGGACTTCACGACCTAAAATGTTGGTAGATTGAATTTGATTGACAGGCCAAGCTCGTATATTTAGTTTGAGATGCTTGTGGCCAAGCCAATGGCTTAGGGAGTTCCACCCAAGCCCACTGATATCTGGAAGATCAAGTCTAAGTCTAGTTGTACTAAGGAATCTAGAAAACCCTTTAGGAGAATGAGAAATAACCTAAAGAGTGAGTTATAGAAGGTACATAAGTCCTAAAAGGTATAAAAGGATGTGATCAAGATTTTCACAATTTCTCTTTCAAGTATCAAAGATTTTCACTAAGTCAAATACATCACTTACACAAATCTAAATAAACATTCATATAACAGCCACTATAGTAACCTATATTGTTTCACTTGCAGATCAAGCTTTTAGTATAGTAGTGTAATTCCCTATTTCAAACACAGTGATTATATAAAAAAACTATAGAACTAATATTTATGATTTATAAAATATTCATACAATTAATATGATGTTAATACTTGTTAAAGGCTTGTAGTTGTCTAAAGTACTACTTAGTGCTAATACCAAAATATTATTTTATATATATTTTCCCTGTTACTTGTTATAATGTATTTAGTTTTGAGGAATAGTGTGACCTAATTGTTATCTTCCCATTTTCATATGAATATCTAAAAAAATGAATATCAATTTAACAAATTAGATTCATATACTAGTTTAATGCATTATAATTACATGTTAAAATTGATATAGCAGAAGCAGGAGAAAGTTCATAGGTTAGCACCCGTTTGCCACTCTATTTCTAGTTAGAATTGGTTCAAACATGAATTCATTTTCTTACATTCAGTTGTTTGCCTACATAATAGACTCAAGTCAGAAAGGAAGAAGGTTAACATATGCGAGAATTCTAGTAAAATAGACATATAAAGTACATTAAAAAGAAAAAAAATTATTAAAAATAAATTTGTATCCATATAATAATATATTTGCATTAAAAATAATACCGCTAGAATTTAATTTTGGATTTTTTTTCTAAAGTAACGATGTTTCATGCTGAAAGGATGGGGAAAACAAATAATTTTTATGTTAGATATTCACTTACAATATAATTCATATATTCATATCCATATGTAAATAGATATTCACATAATAGAGTATCCATATGTAAATAGATATTCACATAATCAAATATTCTTCATCCACATATTCTGAACTAGGCTTGTTTACAAGCCTCTATTTTATCAAAGCACAAACATGTCTTCAAGATCTTTTATTCCAATCAACTAGGAATATGAACGCAAAAGACGTAGAGAGTAATTTTGGAAAGATTCACGTATCTTATTCAGCTAGAATATGGAGTTGATATATATATAAGTGATGTAGTATCACCCATTTTAATAGTACTCTTGCTGACCTTGAGTTGTTGAGTGGGTCACTGTTTACATCACAAAAATCAATAGGGTATCGGGAGTAACTCGACGAATACCCTTCGATGTTCAAGTTAGTTACAAAAGTAAGTAGATGCAAGCTAAAGAACTTGGAAGTAGTTAAACGTATAATAAATTGTGTACCTTTTAATAATAAAGGTTGGGGGTATTTATAGTGTGATATGATATTCTTCATGGGTTTGGGTCCTTAAACCTCCATGGGCTTAACTGGAGCACTATAGCCTAACTTTCAATATTGACTTGTGGACTCTATGGACTTGGCCTATCAAGTCTTGTCTTTGTTCCGTCCTATAATCTAAATAGATATCTTGAACTTTACCTATTGGGTCTATATTTGGTCTCATGACCCATCATAAGCCCCACTCTTTAGGACAAGCCTCACATGGGGAAAGTTGGTCGAGATTAGAGAATGTTGGAGCAGGTTACCTCTTGGGATAAGTAGCTTGGAGCTGCATTCATTGTATTTAGAGTTAGCCCATCTTGATTCTTATGTTAAGAATTGATTATATTTGATGGGGAGCATCTCCTCTAGAGAGATAAACTCACAAGCTAAGACATGCGTTCGTTAATGATTAGTGTTTCTTTCATTGAGTTTTCTAGGGGTTTCGCTGCTCAATCAGCAAGCCAGGGGTAAATAGGGAAGCACATCCCCCTGCAGGGGCTTGGGAGCATAGCCCCTAAAAGGTATTCGTTTTTTCATATATGATTCTTTGAAATTTTCTCTCTAAGCAGATGGTGGGTAAGTAAAATTCTTGCCCTACAAAGCTTTCACCAATCACCTTGTGAGCCCCCAAAACTCCAGCTAAGTTGAGCCACTTAGGCAAATTTTCTTCTTCTATCCACTCTTTGCGTGGTCCCCTTATTTAAGCATTTCACCAAACACTTGGGCTTCATCACTTCCACACCATAGGATGTCTCTTAGTCATTTGCTCTAGGGGTCAAACTCCGTAGATAGAACTAGGATTAGTGAAGCAAGAGGATTCTTCCCATTCCCAAGAGTTCCACTGCGAATGGAGCGATAGATTTTGATTGTTGGTTGTTGATAGTTGTGCAGGTCAAGCCACGGAGGGCTCGACCTCCATGGCTATCATCATTTCCCACAGCAACACTCCAAATTCTAATATCGTTGTGGTTGGCGACAATGGAGATTGAGCCATGGATGGCTCAACCTAGCGGTCTCCTCCATGGGGTATGCAACCTTTTGGGGGCATCCTGGCTCAACCCCTCTACCATTCTCTACCACTTGTGATGTTGCGCCCTCTTTAGTACCTTTCATTCCCTTCTCCAACATTCGGGTAGTAGTCATGTTAACCTTAGATACTTAGACGGGGTTCCATCTGAAACTTTTGAGGCCATTGCTAATTTGCCCAACTATGATAGGGAGTCTTAGGGGAAGAGTTTGTATAGCTCCTCAGAGTCTATCGAATCCTATGACATGGGCAAGGGCATGTTATCAAGAATGTTAGTTTAATATGACTATGTTTCTTAGAATCGAGCTCAGGCTTTCTTGAACTCCAAGTAGGAGGAGGACTTCGCCTAGCAGAGCTGAGGCAGACAGAGATGGTGGTACACCACCTTAGTATTGGCAATATTAATCTTGTTGGTCCAATTAATTAGTCTTTTTCATTTGTTAGTGGCATGGTTGATTCACTTAGCATGTTTATTGTTTTTAGTTCTTGCTTGCATCTAATGCATTTGTTTTGTTTTGTTTTGTTTTGTTTTGTTTTTTTTTGTAGTGACACAACTTGACTTTGCTAATTTTTGTAAGTGCAAGTTCTTGGAGTCCAGCTTTTTCTACCCCTCCAATAGAAAGGGTGTGCCTCCCAATCAAGGTGAGGTGAGCGGTGTTGATTGAGGTGGCACTAATTTAGGCTAGAGCAGAGGTGATGGTAGGCCTTTTACCCTCTCTTGAATAGGAGATAAGCGAAGGCCATTATTATATAATATAGCTGGTGATCCTGGAGGATGGCCCGTTTAGGTGCCACTAGAGATATCTCTATAGAGGCCTTATAACTTTTCTCTTACTTATGTTCCCTATCATGGTGAAGTGTTCATCTACGGGGTGAATCAGGTTGAAGGAGTGGAGTCCCTCTGGGATGTTAAGGATCATGCATTAGGCTAGAGGATAACTTGTAGTGTGGTAAGTTAATATGATGTCACTTGTCTTAAGGTAAAGCCTAATCGCATTATCAGAGGTCCTTGTGGGGGACTTAGCCTAAGTAAGTTGTTCCTCTCATTTTTTTCATTTTCTATTACTTAGTTTTTTTATCGGTCTAATGCTTTGGCTTGTATGACCATTAGTCACTTTCATTGATAGATTTAGCTATTTTGGATTCGATTACTTTACACGAGACTTGAGCTCGCTTCTATATATGCCTATTTTTACTTATGTTAAGGTTGCACCATTTAATCTTTTTTTATCGCTTTATGCAATGGTTGTTTCTTTATACTACTCATGATAGAGAAAGTTGGTATGACTTTTCATATTCGTAAGCTGGTAGGGCTCTTCAACTATAGAGGTCAGCAGGACCTCTTATGTAGAGGAGCCAATATAGCTCCTTGAGTATGGAGATCGGTAGGACTTCTGATGTGTGGGAGTCAATAGGCCCCTCAAGGGTAGAGATCGGTATGACCTCTCAAGTATAGGAGCTAGTAGGGCTACTCAAGAGTGGAGGCCAATAGGACATCTCAAGTGTAAGAACCAGTAGGGCTCCTCAAGCATGGAGGTTTGTACGACCTCCCAAGTGGGAGAGCTAGAATAGCCCCTCAAGCATGGATGCATGCTTAAACTCTCTAGTGTGGGAGCCGGTAGGGCATCTCGAGGGTGGAGGTCGGTCGGACCTCTCAAGTGTAAGAGCTAGTAAAGTTCTTCAAGCATGGAGATTGATAGGACCTCTCAAGTAAGAGAGCTAGTATAGCCCCTCAAGCATGGAGATTGGTATGATCTCTCTAGTGTGGGAGCCAGTAGGGCTCTTCTAAGATGGAGGATGGTATGACCCCTCAAGTAAGGAAGCTAGTATGGCTACTTAAGTGACACATCTCGAGGGGATTCCTCTTGATTGTTTGGGGCTAAGCTTATGTTATCCTTAAGGGGTATCCAAATATCCCAAGACATATCTAGGTTCATTAGTGACCTCAAAGGAATCTTATCAAACTTTCAGAGTCATGGCATCGCTTGAGCTTAATTACACATAAGTAGGATTCACATGCATAGAGATGGTAGAATATCAAGAAATCAATTTTATTGACATAGAAAAAAATTTACAAGTAAAGTTAATTATTGCCCTTGGGCATGGTAGAGTAGATCTAAACAATCTTCCTAATGATCAAAGAAATAAAATCGTTGGCTCTGGTTGAGCGTAGTGCAAAAGATAAACTAATAGTGGCCCTCATGGGCATAACTCAATGAAAATAAACAAAGTATTTCTATGATTGCCCTACTAGTAACTCCTCCTATGGGGCTTCAGGTTATGATTCCCATTACTCCCATCATTGGGAAGTTATCATCATTGCGCCCCCTCTTACCTTTACTGGGATGCTCCCGAGATGAGTTATAAGGTCTTGGGGTTTCATGGTTGTTAGTTTCACATGATCCAGGGGTATGTACAGTGAAAAATTAAAAAATTTAATAACAACATGCTATAACAATTACAACAATACCCCTGGTCCAATGCCATTTTAACGATCTCACAATTTCCAACGGTGTAATAAAATAATTAAAGTTTTGATTTATACCTTTCTATGCGCTGCAGCTGTCGTAGAGGTTGTAGTAATCAATTGCTAGCTCCTTTTTTAAGTTTGGTTCTCAAGGATTCACGCGTCTCCCCTCTAAAGTAGTTCACACTTTGAGCAAGAACACAAAATTAGAATTCTGATAGTAATTCTATTTTATTTTCTAACCTAGTTTATGGAGTGAATATAGTGAATATTAATTCTTACTATCAACTAGTGATAAAATAATTAATACTTTGATAAAGGATGGAATTTTGATGGAAAAATGATGAAGCAAGAAAATAATTTCTCTTATCTCTTTTTCTTAATGGCCGAAAATTGGAAGAGAAAAAATTCTTTTTCAATTTTTGGCTTCATGGTATTTAAATAAGGGACTCAAAATTCCAAGAGTCCCACTCTTGGTATTTTTGGTCTCCTTTTGATTGGTTGGAAGATATTTGGTTTATCCAAAATTCTCCAACTCTATCCTTCCATATCTTCCAAAAATATTTAAGGTCTCCCAAGAATTTCAAACTCTTTAAACTTTCATCCTTTTTCAACAATCTTCATTGGCCTCTCGTACTGGGCATTTTGAACTGGACTTGGAATTTAAAATAAATTCCACAATTAATCCAATTAATGGTTTTAGCCCAAATTTAATTAATTATTTCTATCTAGTCCACCTAATTAAATTAGGCCCAATAAATAATTTAATTATTTAATTATTTAAATTAATTTAACAATTAAATTAATTATGGACTATACAATTAATTTGATCCAATCAAATAATTATTTCACTCCAATTGGCTCCCTAATCTTATTAGGTCTAATTAAATAATTTAATAATTTAATTAAATAATTAATTCAACTCATTGAATTAATTTAAACCCCAATTAAATAATCTCTATTGGATCCAACTCCTTTGATCATTTCCTAAATTAGAAATATTTTATCTCAATTTGTGTGTGACCCTTTAGGTTCACAACAAGCTAGTAGTGGGCTCGCAATATTTGTAACTTACGAATAATAATAATTATTCTGATTAATTAATTAATCTATTTGAAATTAACTGTTTAAGTTTAAGAACCTCACAAGTCATGGAAAACACCTAGCAAGTGTATCATGACTACCCAAATTTATGTAAAATAGTGAGTGGACTTATTGCAATTACAAGTATCATACATGTAAGGTCCTTCTGTCAACTAATCTCCCAATTGAGTGTAGGGCATGAATTAATAGTCGAAATCCTAATTTCTCAGTAACTATGATTTTATTTCAAGTTTCAATGACTCATGACGAATCGTTAGAAAACTCCTATCTAACATTCATCTTGTCTTGGTCTAAGACTTTTGAGTCATGAACTATGAAAACATAAGAGATTCCTTTATTCTATCAGACAAGTGATGGATCTGTTGGCCACTCATTAACCTCCATACATATTAATGCAACATCTAACGTACCCCTTTTGTGATTGTCAGGTAATCAAAAGATACATCAAAATAGAATACGATATGCACAAGGCTACCATGGTACCTCAAGTCTAAGAACTAAACGTGTACTATCGTAACATGAAAATTCTTATTTTGACAAATAAGATTTCAGTAGGTGTGTTCAGTGTACTTGTTCCCTAACAAGCACCTACATATATGCACTAGCATCACTACGCCAATATCCATAGAGCAAGACATACTCTTCATGTGAGCATATATCGAATGCACGAGTCTATTGGGCTATTCGATGTCCCATCTCAAAATACCCTCGACTCGAAACTAATTTAAAATCAAAACTATAAATGCATATTCCATGATCACCATCAAATACGTAACCATGCCTTATAGCTAATTTTAGTCTAGAAATTTTATCTAATTACTATAACGCAATTAAAGATAAAGAAATTTGCATATTTTCATTAATATGATTTGAAAAAGATTACTTTTACAAATAAAAGAGTCTTAAAGATGCCTCAATCTAATTAGTGTGTCGGGTACTACTCTAACAGGTTGGAATGATGATGGTTGTATTCAGCTTTATCAATGTACCCTATCAGACAGGCATTCCAAATGAGCCTCTCGACTTCATTCCTCAAGTTGTGGCACTCTTTTGTCTTGTGCTAGTAGATGGTGGAAGCGACAATATCTATCAAATTTCACCCACTTGGGATTGTCTTTCATTAGTGGTGGCGACTGGACCAATCCTTGTTGCTCTGCCACCACGAGTATATCTAATAATCTTGCACTAAAGGGAGCAAAGTAGATGTAGCCTGATAGGGGGCTATATCATCTCTTTTCCTTCTTGTTGCCCTTAACTCTCTCTTTTTCTTTTTACGTTCTCTTTGCAGAAGCACTCACCCCTGTTGTCTTCTCTATCCGGATGTACTACTGCGCTTGAGTTAAGAGCTTTTCTAAGGTAGTATGGGGTCTCCCTACAATAGACTACTTGAACCTTCCATGATGGAGGTTTTGTTACATAATGACAGCTAGTAGTTTGTGATTCACATGGTAGACCTCTTGGACTGCTTCCATGAAATGTTGTACATATTCATGGAATGACTCCCCATCCCTTTGGGCGACTTTGAATAAGGATACTGTAGTCTTCGAGTGCTTGCAATTGATGGAGAATTGGTGCAAGAACCTTTGAGTTAATTACTCAAGGTTGGTGATGCTTCCAGTAAGTAATTGGTTGAACCATGTTAAGGTACGCTTGGAGAGAGTAGTATGAAAAATCTTGCAGTAGGCGGAGTCACTCAAATTGTACAAGTCTTCTTTAGCTTAAAACTTGTCGATATGCTTTTGTGGATCACTAGTTCCATCAAACTCAGTGAGATTAGCTATCTTAACTTCGATCGGTATAGACTTGGTCGCGCGAGCTTGCTGGGCGAGTAGGTGCCATGGTATGTGTCACCTTGGTCTCCCCTCGTCGCTTCATATGGTCTTCAGGTGAGATGTGCGGGGCTTCATGCCTCAGCTTATTCCTTTTAGGAGTCGGAGCTGAATCTCAATTTCTACAAGATAATTGAGGGGGATTTTCTCTATATTGGTTAGTAGCATTGCACTTTGTTGCTTTACACCTTTACTTAATTCCCTCAGGAGCTGGCAAGGTCTCAGTCTCTACGAGGTGATTGAGGGAGCTCTTCTTTATGTTGGTTAATAGCGAGCTGAGCTACTACTTGGGTTGATGCATCCTCCATCATCTTCATCAATACTTCTTGAATTATTTGTATAAAAACTAGTTCTGACCCTAACGAGGCGGAGATAGGTCTCTCAAATTGACTGGAAGTGGATGCTAGTCACCTCTATTGCCACACACGCACCCAATAGAGGGAGGGTTGCCTCGTGTGCTGGCAGCTATCACGGCTCTAGATACTGACCCAATTCTCAATTATATGGCAGGTTCTAGATATTGACCTTATTCTAAATTATCAAGCAGTGGTTTCCCACAAAGACATTGAAATGATGTGGTATCATCCTTTTACTAGTACTCCAGCTGAATTTGGATTTTGAGTTAGTCATTGTTTGCATCACAAAAAGTCGTTAGGGGTGTCGAGGATTGACCCGATTAAAAACATTCGACGCTCAAGTCAATTTTGAAGCAAGCAGGTGTAAGCCATTGAGAGCAGTTAAACGCGTAATAAATTATGTACCTTTTAATAATGAAGATTGTGAGTATTTATAGCGTGAAATAAGGATTTTCATGGAATGGAGCCCTTAGGCCTCTATGAGCTTAACCAGAACATTAGAGCCAATTTTGTGTACTGACTTGTAGATTCCATTGGCTTGGCCTATTGGGTTTTGTCTTTGTTCTGATCCATAATCCAAATGAACCTCTTGAACTTAGTCTATTGAGCCTATATTTGGATTCAAGGCCTATCAATAGGTATATATATCTTTTCTATATCTATTCATACCAAAAAAAAAAAGAAAATTCGAATCCCATTAGGAATTATAATTCCACCAAAATTCTAGAATTAATATATAACTCAAATATAAATGTCAGGTTACCAATCTAATTTTCAAGACGGTCATTCAATATACAAATTGGAACTGGAAAGTCTTCAGTAGGTTTTGGAAGATTTTGAGTTGCAATTCAACAAGGAACCTATCCTTTTTGGTATACATATATATATATATATATGTGTGTGTGTGTATGTACTGTGCACAACCCACGACGCTTTCTGCTGAAGAAAAAGCCTGATAGATGGGAAGCACAAAAAAAGCAGCACAGGTGGTGGTGCAATTCCCTGGAGATGTCCTGGAGGAAATGATGTCAAGAATCCATGTGCAACATCTCACAAGATTCAAGTCCGTCTGCAAAACCTGGCTCCACCTTTTTTCCAGCCAATACTTCATCCAACTTCATCTCAAGAAATCAATTTCCAGGCTCACGCACCTCCAGAAACTCTTGTGAATTCCCCATACTTCCTTATTCTTTCCCACAGTAATCATTCCTAATGCTTTTCTCATTGATCACGATGAAATTATGCCCTTGGAGATTCTTTTCCCTCAAGAATATTCAATCAGGTTTCTTATGGAATTTATGGGCACTTGTGATGGTTTAGTGTGTCTGTACGATGGAGCATATGGGATCATTTATATATCAAATCCAGCAATCCAAATATCCCAAAATATATGCATATATATAAAGAGTATGCCCGATGAAATCTTATGCTACTGGTTTGGCCGCGACTCCACCACCAAGTCACCAACGACGATGATCACTATAAGCTGGTTACAGGGACTACGTCTCACATGCACCTCATCTGGCCGTACTTCGACAACCATAGTTGGAATCGACACAAGAAGTCGGAAAAAACTACCATTACTTTGAGGAAATAGAGACCCTTTTCAATGGAACTGTCCATTGGCCAGCATATGAATGGTCGTACTCTATAGTTGTGTCCTATGATTTAAGGCAGGAGACGGCAATGTTCAAATATGGGAAGGATTGCACGCTCTGGGCAATGAAAGACTACGGCGTCAAAGAATCTTGGGCTAACTTGATGGTTTTTTCTGGTTGTTCTGCGTATCATCATCGCATGATTTATGTACAAGACGAAATAGTGGTACTATACAATTATGTAGGAAACAAGTCCCCACTTTATGATTAAAGAGGAATGATATACGTTGAGAGTACGGTTTCCCCAGATGGAGTGATAAGGTTTCCCCACGGAGTGATAAGGCCATCTGCCATGACAGTTGAAGTTGCTTGGGATAAAGGGTGTGCAAAATAAATAGGAGTTTAAATTATTATTTTTTTTCTCTCTTTTTGGGTGAATATGTGTTGTATTTCATGAAACTAGTATTTGCTTGTAATGGCCATTGTTTGCATTATTATATTAAGCTAAAACAGTACTCTGTTACTTTATTTCGGTCAAACTTGAGCCCAATTACTACTGGACAAGACTCTGTTCCTATTTGATTTGAATGACAATCTTGTTTGCTCATCAAGAAAAAATTGAGCTAGAAAAGTTCTTAAACCATTTAGTGAAGGAATAACTAATGGTAATGACTTATACACATACAAATGTCGATATATGCGTGTAAGTAATACTATAAAAGCATATACTATATATATATATATATATATTACATATATACATACATGCCAATATATGTTTATTTGGAGTTGGGGGTGGGCAAGAGCAGAGTCGGAGGGAGGGCGGCACTCAATTCCATAAAAATTTTAAATTAGTATAAATTTTATATACAAATTTAATTAATTTTAAAATTATGTCTCCATTTAAATATTATAAATATCTCTTTATCTACTATTTTAATAAAAATAAATAAATCTCGACCCTTAATTTCCATTTTCTGACTCTATCCCTAGGTGGATGGCAATTGGTGGGGTTCAAGGGGGTTGCGGTGGTGGGGGTATTAGAGTGGGCATGAGAGTGGTAGATCTTGGTTGGGCTAGGGAGGAAGTTGTGATAATTGGGATGGGTGGGAGAGGAAGGTTTGTGTGTGTGGGTGGGGTGGGATAGGGTGCTGGATGGAGGAGGAGGAAGAGGAAGAAAAGGGAAAGAAGAAGAATAAGAAGATTAAAAGAAAAAAAAATAGGAAAATGAAAGGAAAAAAACAAGAAAATAAAAAATGAGAAGAAAATAGGTTCTATTTTTCATTTTTTATTAGTTTCAATTTTTTTAATTAGTATTTAAGTATTTAATCACAATTAAGTAATTTCATTGATCATTAATTATTATCAATTCTCTAATTATACGAAAGAAAACAAAAATCTGAAAGCTCTTCTCTATTGTGATATTATCAATATCAAGTTCGCTCATTCGTTTTTATGTTGATTCATTGATTAGTTAAAAATTACTACTTTAGCTCAATTGTTAAAATAAACTAGTTAATTTAACGAATTTTCTATGTGCTATAATAAATAATATAATCAATTTTACTTTAAAATTGCTATAACTTTAAAATTGCAAACTCAAATGCAGGTTGTAGTAAGTAATAAATTTCTCGTAAGTCCAAGATCGATCCACAAGGAAAATGTTTGAAAAATTCAAATTTATATTTCTAAAAAAATGGAGTTTATGTGAATCAAAATATATAAATAATTAATGTATGATATAACTAAAGAAAAATCAAAGTAATAAAAGTACTGAGGATTAGGGATCCACTCTTGAGTTTTGGATAGAGAAATGGTTATTTATTCTTTTTACCTTTATTAATTATCACAATTGGAATCCATACATAGTGAAGGTTCCAATGAAAAGATATTACCAAGTAACTCATGCAATAAGGTAATCATGATATTGTCTTACTATTGCAAATTATCTCTTAACGCCAACACTTATTTATAGGATCAAGCATTTATGCATAACTTTGTCAACAACAAATCAAGATTTCGCATTCGCAGTCGGTGGGGTAAAACTGTACAATAAGCTAAATGAACCCAAGTATTTGTTGTGTCATTGGAGATACATAAATCAAGATTCACCACAAAACAAGTAGGGTTTATAGCAAAAATAAAAATAATAATACAACATATTTAAACAATTTCTACCCTTATAACCATTTCTCTTCCTCCATCAACAAATTCACCATTTTTTCTCAACAAAATAAAATTTAGAAAGACATAATAAAAGTAGCAAAGGCTAAAAATATAAGAAAAACTAGAGAATGCATTTCTATTACTACTAGAAAACTTACAATACTAGAAAACATACAAACTAGATAACTTAGCCTAAAGAAACCCTCTACCCCCCTCCTCTTACAAGCTTAATACATGGCCTATTTATAGTATTTGGAGTAAGCTAGAGGCCAAACAAATAATGGAGGGGTTAATCAAGTGGTATGCTAGTTGCCAAGGGTTGATAAGTTGTTACACAAATTTCTCACCCACTGAATTGAATTACATTTTTTGATCAGATACAGCCAGATTTTGAATATAGATGAAGAATCAAAATTGTATATCTTTTAGTGCTGTTATATTTTCATATATCTTTTGTCAAATTTGGCGGTCGGATGAAGGAGATATGGTCAAATTATCGAGTCATGCTCAAGAGCCACCCTTTAACATCAGCAGCAATTTGTAGCCTATGGTTTTACCATTTTGACAGATTTTCACACCATCTTATCTTCAACAAACTTGTTTATTCACCTCTTTAATATAATATATCCGAATTTCAGCCCAAAATAAATTTAGGCTCAAGATATATAACCGAATTGGTAAAATAAGTCAATACTGGGCTGAACTCTTATCCGAATTTTGGTGATCCATTTTGTGCAACTACTTGGACAAATTTTCTGCTATCATCAAAATTGAATTGGGCTGACCCTCCAACAGAAAAGTTGTACCTCTATCTCTTAGCTTTCAAATGAAATAAACTTCATATCCATAGGGCTTTTGATCATGAAATTATGCTCAAATTACAAAAATTGCATAGGTTTGGAAACAACTTCCATTTATTCCTTAACACAAAATATTAATAAAACAATAATATTAATAAGAATAAAGAAAGAAAAGTATAGAGGATTTGATACAAAAATATGTCAAAATGTGCACTTATCAAATTTCCCTACACTTAACCCTTGCTTGTCCTCGAATAAGCTTAAAACAAATATAAACTAATCCACTTTCGTAGGAAATCACGATTGCATTTAGCATATGCAACAAGCCTTTAAACCCCTAGGTGACCCATAAAAGACGAGTTATAGTCTCATGAAGGTTTTCAGCAGTGGTACCTACAAACACCTATAATAACTATCTTCCAACTTTTATTCTCATGAAGCAACAAAGTAATATGGAAATAAAATCAAACAAGTATTGAGTTTAACTCTTAGTCATTCAAAAATCAATACATTTCCACAATAAGCATACTCAACTGTGTGTGTGTGGACAGTTAATATCAATAGTGATAAAACTATGCATGCTTCAAATAAGTGAATTCTGATAAAACTTTACAAAAACCATCACCCAATCTCTAATAGAAAAGTTAAACATTATAGGCTCTTCCTTTGGTGCAAATCTCCACTACACTGAAGGCACCACACGAAATCAAAAGGTTTTCAACAAAGGTTGTAATGGGGGCAAATGGTGGTGATGTAGCTAAGAAATAAAATGATATGATGCAACAAAGGTTCTAAAAACTTCATAGAATTAGAGACATAGAATTTATCAATAAAGAATTCTCAAACTCCACAAATTTCACATTGGGGTTTATTGTTATTGAATTGGACCCCTCTTATTCATCTTGAAACATCTCATTTTAGTTGTAACTTGTAGCACTTTGCAATTTTTTTTTTCTTCTATTTTTTTTATTATTATTATTTTTCTTTTTTTTCTTTTTTCTTTTAAAAAAAACTCCCCCACACTTATCTTCTATTCCAACCGGAATTTCTTTTGTAAGTTCAAGCTGTCAATTGAATGTCTCTTAAACTCCAATTATTTTTAGAACAAGGGTTGGATAATAGTATATTTAGGCTAGGTAAAAAGATATAGTTACAAAAAAAATATTTATTTATTGTAAGGCTCAAACTGGTTTACTAGGGGGATGTTTTCTTGAAACATCATATAGGGAACAAACTGATTTGGCAATGGTGCTAGAAAGCCTAATACCTTAATCATTTTTCTAGTGGTGCACTATCAGTTCGTTCACCTCGACACACTAAAAGTAAAAGTTCTAATACTCAACCCCTACATATTATAGATTCAAGTGATGATTAGAGTAAGGGCATAAGAACTATCTATTTTGACATGATTGTCTTCACACTAAATAACATAACTATTTGTGCAAAATAAAATTTGAGTATAATTATCGCAAAAATATATTAACCAAATAACAACATCAAAGTCCAAAACAACACCCATCATCAATCAAACCATATTATTCATGCTTAATTTTAATCATTGAAGTTGGAAGAATCTCTACGACTCAAAAAAAATAATTGGTAATTCACAAATATTTGTTAAAAACTTCACAAACCTGCCATGTTATGCAAAAAATAGGGATGCATCTCAAGAGTGTTACAATTACCCTTTACTCAGTCATCTTTTTTTCATGCTTTCAATGGACCCATCAAAAAACACGCTTGATTTTTTTTTTTTTTTTTTTTAAATACTAGAAATACATACATTGAACATACAAGTCATGATATCAACTATCCCTCCCCCAACCTAATTAAGATATTGTTCCCAATATCAAAAATAGATAGAAAAGTAGAGTTTGAAAGATATCACCTGAAATGTGGCTAATAAAGTTGAAACAACAAAAAAAACACATACTATTAGATAAAATCATTAACAATAAGTATCACAGACTGAGAGTCAAATTCAATTTGCGTTTTCGACCATTGTTTCTGTTGGACCAATCCACATTGGCCAAGGCTAGATCAGGTTTTAGCACATATGCTAGAAGTTGATCAATCAGTTGGTTAAATGTCGGAGCAGAAATGATGATTCTTCTCGTAGAAGTTGAAATAAAAAATTTTTTTCACAACATGATATACAAAAGATAGCAAACCATCATAAAACCCATTAACATTAAGAATATCTATAAATTTTTGGTGAATGTTGAGTTGTGCTCAAAAGACAATTTGGAATAATTCCTCCCGTATACCAAAACCGTCAGGTAGAATGATGAATGCATCCGCATTATTTAACATGTTAGGCATTCTGTTCTAAATATGTAACACTTTTAGCTCATCTTTAATGATCATACCTGTGATATTCTGTACTGTTAAAAATTTTGGGATAACTCCCAGAACTTTGACACCTCCTACATAAGTAGAAATAGCAACACTCCCCATTAATCCCAAACTACCTCCCCCATATACTAAATGAATTTTTCTTTCTGCTAAAGTTCTACCAATGTTATTGGTTGCCCCTATAAACTTGCCATTTTTTCCTAGATTGGATCCACAAAAAATACAAATAGAATTAAATTTGCGAGTTGAAGAAACTTCCATTTTTTTTTAATTTTTTTTTTTTTTTTTTGAAAATAAGTTGTGCAAAAATATAGTGAGTACAGTGATATTTATTGAGGTGTGAACAGGATTGCATTTATTACATGTCTTTTTCTTTTGTCAAAAAGGTTGAAAATAAGGACACATACGAAATTTAAAAATTACCTACTAACATGTGTATGTACATGTAGTTGTGATTGTAGCTCACATCTTTCTCTGGTTTTACGTTCAATAACGGCTTAAACGCCCTCTATGGGTCGAGGATATGCTTCTCATCCAATTTTCTTATAAACTGGCAAACAGGATCTTTTAATATCAAATTCCCAAAACTATAAAGCTCATATTCATTTTGAAAACGATCCCATAAATCAAGAATTGCACATTGTACCAATCCACATGA
This sequence comes from Paulownia fortunei, assembly GCA_019321725.1. Lineage (NCBI taxonomy): Eukaryota > Viridiplantae > Streptophyta > Magnoliopsida > Lamiales > Paulowniaceae > Paulownia > Paulownia fortunei. Next base: position 19,028,366 of record CM033108.1, read on the forward strand.
ATGCGTCTCAAGAGTCAATATAATGTGATCTAAAGACTCCTTACTCAGTCCATCCATAATGAATTTAAGTTTATCTTCTTGATTTTTAGAGACCATTCATAAAGAACGACACTTTGTGTTGTAAGTCCATCTAGCACAAATATGACAAACTTTCATTTTTTTGGCCCTTCATTTTTTTGAATATGTACTTTTACCAAAACCAGACATGTATCTAGTAAGCAAATCTGAAAACTTATGTGAAAACTCACCTGCCTTTACCTTTGCTTCAATTATCCATCGTATGTCCTTCGGGATGCTCTTATGCATAAGCATCCTCAATCTTTCAATCCTAATTTTATAAATTTTCAAAATTATATTTTTAGGAAGAAAAGGAAATCGCTTCTTGAGAGTTAGAAAAATATCACCCATTTTGAAAAGAACAAGAAAAGAAAATGAGAAGAGCAAAGAAAATTTGTACAAAAATTTCAGTTGTTTGGGAAACTGACAAGTCCGACTTTTATAGCCACGGAGTACTGTTATCCGTCATTTAATTGGAAAAAGAAAAAAAAAATAATATCAAAAAAAATGAGTATATACAACACTAATCATAATAAAGGTTAGAAAGAAAAAGAATTTCCTCTTGTGAAAATTGATTTTCTAAAAATAGTTTCACTCTTTGTCCAATTACTTTGAACATATTACCATTTCTAGGATTCTCAATGTCAATCACCCCATAAGGATATACTTTTTTTACAATAAAAGGACCACTCCACCTTGATCTCAATTTTTCAGGAAACAAATGCAATCGACAATTATAAAGCAAAACCTTTTGACCAACCTCAAATATTTTTTTTGAAATTTTATTATCATGAAAATCTTTCATTCTTGCTTTATAAATTTTAGAATTCTCATATGCATCATTTCTCAGTTCTTAAAGTTTATTGATTTGCAATTTGCGCAATTTTGAAGCTTCATCAATATTGAACTTAAACATTTTGATTGTCCAATAAGCTTTATATTCAAATTCAATAGGTAAGTGACAAGGTTTTCTATAAACTATCCTATAAGGAGACATGCCTAATGATATTTTGAAAGCAGTTCTATATGCCCAAAGTGTATCGATAAGTTTAACAGACCAATCTTTACGGTTTGGGTTAACTGATTTCTCCAAAATTTATTTTATCTCCCTATTTGCAAGTTCAACTTGTCCATTTGTCTGAGGGTGATAAGGGGTTGCAACTTTATGTATGATTCCATATTTTTTCATTAAAGTTCCGAAAATTTTGTTACAAAAATATTTTCCCCCATCACTGATAATAGATTTAGGAATTTCAAATCGACTTAAAATATTTTCTTTCAAAAATTTTATCACTATTTTGTGATCATTGTTTCGACAAAGAATTGCCTCGATCCATTTTGAAAAATAATCTAGGCAACCAATATGTAAAGAAAACCAAATGATAATAGAAATGGACCCATAAAATCAATACCCCAATAGTCAAAGATTTCAATCACTAGGATAGAGTGTAGGGCATCATATTTCTCTTTGAAAGGGACCCTAACTTTTAACAATTTTTACAACTTTTGCAGAAAGTGTAAGTGTTATTGAAAAGAGTTGGCTAATAAAATCCACATTGCAAGATTTTTACAGTAGTTTTCTTTACAGAAAAATGACCATCACATGCTTCTAAATGACAAAATTTGACAATATTACCTATCTCATTGTCAAGCACACATCTTTGAAAGATTTAATTCGGATAATATTTGACTAGGTATGGATCATACCAATAAAAAAATTTAACCTCAGTCAAAAACTTCTTTTTATCTTGAGAATTCCAATGCGACCTGTCACAAGAAAATTAACAATGTTAGCAAACCAAGGTAAAATAGAAACATTAAATAGTTGTTCATCAGGAAAAGTGTCATTAATAGGTGTGGTTTGAAAGGAGTCATCACAAACAAGTCTCGACAAATGATCAGCCACTACGTTCTCTACTCTCTTTTTATCTCAAATAGTAACATTAAATTTATGAAGTGAGAGAATCCACCTAATCAGTCTTGGTTTAGCATCTTTTTTTGACAAAAGATATTTTAAAACTGCATAATCACTGAAAACAACAATTGGTGAGCCAATAAGATAAGATCAAAATTTGTCCAATGCAAAAACTACAGCAAGTAATTCTTTTTCACTTGTTGTATAATTCAATTGAGCACCATTTAAAGTTTTACTTACATAGTAAATAACATATGATTTTTTATCTTTTCTTTGTCCCAAGACAGCTCCAACAGTATAATCACTAGCATCACACATTATTTCAAAAGGTAAAGTCCAATCTGGAGGCTGCATGATTGGAGCAGATATAAGCATGCTTTTAAGCTTAACAATAGCATTTTCACAGTTTTCACTCCATTCAAAAATAGTGTATTTTGTTAGAAGATTACACAAAGGTTTAGATATTATACTAAAATCTTTGATAAATCTTTTATAAAAACCAGCATGTCTTAAAAATGATCTAATCTCCTTCACAGTCTTTGGTATTGGCAAATTGGCAATTAACTCAATTTTAGATTCGTCAACCTCAATACATTTTGATGATATAATGTGTCCAAGAACAATACCAGTTGTTACCTTGAAGTGACATTTTTCCTAATTAAGCACAAAATTCTTTTATTCACACCTAATCAAAATATTTTCTGAATTAGATAAGCAATCATCAAATGAATTACCAAAAATAGAAAAATCATCCATGAAAACTTCAAGAAAACGTTCAACCATGTCACTAAAAATACTAAGCATGCATCGTTGGAATGTAGCTGGTGCATTACATAATCCAAAAGGCATCCTTCGATATGCAAAAGTACCAAAAGGACATGTAAAAGTTGTTTTCTCTTGATCTTCAAGTGCAATTGCAATTTGATTATACCTAGAATATCCATCTAAAAAGCAATAAAATTCGTGTCCCGCAACTCTTTCTAAAATTTGATCCTTGAAAGGTAATGGAAAATGATCTTTTCTAGTAACTGAGTTGAGTTTTTTATAATTAATGCATGCACATTCGCCAACCAGTAACAGTCCTAGTTAGAATTAATTCATCATTCTCATTCTTGACTATAGTAACTCCAGATTTCTTAGATACAACTTAAGTAGGACTTATCCATTTGCTATCAGAAATAAAATAAATGATTCCATTATCTAAGAGTTTAATAACTTCATTTCTCACTACTTCTTTCATATTAGGATTTAGCCTTCGTTATATTTCTACAGAAAGTTTAGCATTTTCCTCTAGATAGATGTTATGTGTGCAAATGAAAGAATTAATATCTTTAATATCAATAATGGTCCATCCTAAAGCATTCTTATGCATTTTTAGAGTTTCGATCAACTTATCTTTTTGAGATGCATCGAGTTTGGAATAAATTATTACTGAAAAAGTCTTATTCTCATACAAGAAAGAGTATTTCAAATTAACTGGCAAAGGTTTCAAACCAACCACGGGAGTTTTAATACTTGATGGAATAGATTTTACTATTGATGATGAAAGTTCTTCGAATCTTGGCTTCTAAAAATATTTTTCTTGTACCTACAAAAATTCAGAGATAGTATTAGTGTGTGCCTTTTTACAAATACTTTCACTTTCAAAACAAGTCTCCAAAGAATCTGAAGAGTTAGTAGTAGTAAAGTATTCATGAACAAGTTCCTTAATTGAATCCACTTCATGTACTTCGATATCTTCTGCAGGTTGCATACAAACATTAAACACATTTAGTTCCAAAGTCATATTTCCAAATGATAACTTCAAAATACCATTTCTACAATTAATCAAAGTATTTGAAGTTGTAAGAAAAGGATGACCCAAAATGATAGGAATTTGTGTATGTATTTGTGCAACAGGCTCTGTGTCCAAAACAATGAAATCAACTGGAAAGCAAAACTTATCAATTTGTACCAACACATCTTCTACTATTCCCTTTGGAACGTTAATCGAACGGTCAGCTAGTTAGAGTACAATAGAAGTTGTTTTAAGTTCTCCCAAACCTAACTGTTCATAAACTGAGAAAGGTAGAAGATTTACACTAGCACCAAGACCAAGCAAAGTACACTCTATTCTAGTATTTCCTATGATACATGAAATGGTTAGACAACCTGGATCTTTGTACTTGGGTTGAGTGAATTGTTGAATGATTGAACTAACACTTTCAGTTAAAAATACCTTCTTTTGTACATGGTGTTTTTTTTTATTGTACACAAATCTTTCAAAAGTTTGGCATAAGGTGCAACTTGCTTAATTACATCCAATAATGGAATATTAATTTTAACTTGTTTAAAAATTTCAAAAATTTCAGCATTTTAGTTCAATTTCTGAGTTGCTTGCAATCTTTGAGGAAAGGGTGCTGGAGGTAAATATTTTTATTTTTCATCATTTTCACATTTACCTTCTTCAAATTTACCTTCGTTGTCAAGATTATTTCCATTTTTTATTTCTAGAGGTGGATTACAAACTTTCTTCTTGGGATGAATAGTCTTGTCAATAACTTTTTCATTCCAAAGAGTTGTAACTGAATTAGCCTCCTTAACTGCATTTTCACCTGAAGAAGAAACATGATACTAAGTGGAAGATTAGGTTGAGGTTAAGGTTGAGTAAGAAATTTACCTTTTTCATGAGTACACAAAAAAGTTGTCACTGTTGAAAGTGTGCTTCTAATCTCATTAATAGCTTGTGAAGTCTGATTATTGATGTTTGTTTGTTCATGCATAAATGATTACAAAGTCTCCTCAATGGATTTTGTATGTGGAGTTGGATAATAATGAAAGTTTGGTGGTTTTTGTGAATGTAAAGTTGGGCACGGTAATCATCTCGCCAACTGAAATTGGGATAATTTCTCCGTTGTAAATTGTAAGTTTCAGAATATGGAGAATGAAAAGATTTTTTGAATGTATTCATAAAATTTGCTTGTACTTGAATGTTTGGACATTCATTGGTGGAGTGCCCCAAAAGTTCACAATTGCTATAAACTTCTTTCTCTTGCACAGATTTGATTTTCTTTACTTTTCTAAGTTCCATGGCTTCAACTTTTCTTGTTAAACTAGCAAGCTTAGCATTTAGATCATCTTCTTGGCTAAGGTAATATTTTCCTTTATTACTATTAGCAAGATTAGATCTAATAGAACCTTAGAAAGAATTGACATTATGCCATAATTGAAAGTTTTCTGCCAAATGATCTAAATATTCTAGGGCTTCATCAGGTTCCTTATCAATAAACTCACCATTACACATTGTTTCAACAAATTATTTTGTTTCGGGAGTTAAACCTTCATAAAAGAAACTAATTAAGTGTCATTTTTCAAAATCATGATGTGGGTATGAATTCAACAAATCTTTAAATCTTTCCCAACATTGAAAGAAAGTTTCATTCGAATTTTGAGAAAAATTTTGAATTTATCTTTTCAAAGCATTAGTTTTATAAGTTGGAAATAATTTTTTCAAGAATTCAGCTTGCATTTCTTGTCAAGTGCCAATTGATCTAGGTTTTAAAGAATAAAGCCAATTTTTTGTTTTATTTTTTAAAAAGAAAAAGAAAATAATTTGAGCTTAACAATCTCATTTGTGCAAGTTTGATTGTCAAAAGTGGCACATACTTCATCAAATTCTTTTAAATGCAAGTAAGGGCTTTCGAGTCTAAATCATGGAAATTAGGAAATAAAAGAATCATACCTGACTTGAATTGAAAATTATTTGCATTTAGAGAAAAAATGAAACAAAAAGGAGAAGAATTTCGAAAATATTGCAAGTAATAACGCATGGGTACGCACCTGTTGATTCTCATTTTTATTCTAAACACTTTCATTTTCAGTCATGGTGGAAGTGTATGGAGATGATTCAAACAAATTTCCAAACAAAATTTCGGAATTATTTCTTACTAAACGTCGAAAATTATGACTACGATACCATATAACCATATATCCATAAAGAAAATAAACAAACTATATTTATAAAGGAAAAATATTAAAAAATCTGAATACTTACCTTGCCTTCCCCGGCAACAGTGTCAAAAACTTACTACAATTTTAAGAGTGCAAACCTAAGTGTAGATTGTAGTAAGTAATAAATTTCTCGTGAGTCCAAGGTCAATCCACAGAAAAGTTGTTTGGATAATTCAAGTTTATATTTCTAAAAAGATGGAATTTATGTGAATCAAAATATATGAATAATTAATGTATGATATAACTAAAGAAAAACCGAAGTAATAAAAGTATTGAGGATTAGGGATTCACTCTTGAGATTTGGATAGAGAAATGGTTATTTATTCTTTTTACCTTTATTAATTGCCACAATTGAAATCCATACATAATAAAAATTTCAATGGAAAGATATTATCAAGTGACTCATGCAATAAGATAATCATAATATTGTCTTACTATTACAAATTATCTGTTAAAGCCAATACTTATTTATGGAATCAAGCATTTATACACACCTTTCTCAACAATAAATGAAGGTTTCACATTAGCAGTCGGTGGGGTAAAACCGTACAATAAGTTAAATGAACTCAAGTATTTGTTGTGTCATTGGAGATACATAAATCAAAAATCACCATAAAATAAGTAGGGTTTATATCAAAAATAAAAAAAATAATACAACATACTTAAATAATTTCTACCCTTATAACCATTTCTCTTCCTCCATCAAGAGATTCACCCTTTTTTCTCAACAAAATGAAATTTAGAAAGACATAATAAAAATAGCAAAGACTAAAAATATAAGAAAAACTAGAGAAAACATTTCTATTACTACTAGAAAACTTACAATACTAGAAAACATACAAACTAGATAACTTAGCCTAAAGAAACCCTTTACCCCCTCCTCTTACAAGCTTAATACATGGCATATTTATAGTACTTGGAGTAAGCTAGAGGCCAAACAAATAATGGAGGGGTTAATCAAGTGGTATGCTAGTTGCTAAAAGTTGGAAAATTGTTACACAAATTTCTCACCCACTGAATTGAATTACATTTTTCGATCAGATACAGCCAGATTTTGAAGATACGTGAAGAATCAAAATTGTAGATCTTTCAGTGCTGATATATTTTCATATATCTTTTGTCAAATTCGACAGTCGAATGAAGAAGATATAGTCAAATTACTGAGTCATGTCCAAGAGCCGCCCTTTAACATCAGCAGCAACTTGCAGCCTATGGTTTACTATTTCGACACATTTTCACACCATCTTATTTTCAACAAATTTGTTTATTTACCTCTTGAGTATAACATATCCAAATTTCAGCCCAAAATAAATTTAGACTCAAGATATATAACCGAATTGGTAAAATAAGTCTATATTGAACTAAACTCTTATTCGATTTTTGATGATATATTTTGTGCAACTATTTAGACGAATTTTCTACTATCATCAAAATTGAATTGGGCTGAACCTCCAACAGAAAAATTGTACCTCTATCTCTTGGCTTTCAAATGAAACAAGCTTCAAGTCCATAACGCTTTTGATCATGAAGTTATGTTCAAATTACAAAAACTGCACAAGTTTGGAAACATGCTTTCATTTATTCCCTAACACAAAACATTAATAAAACAACAATATTAACAAAAAAAAGCAAGAAAAGTATAAAAGATTTAATACAAAAATGTCAAAATGTGCACTTATCAAAATTTAGTACTATATTAAATAACATAACAAATATTAAGATTTAAAAATTTAATAACATCAAAATTATTATGATAAATTAGTCAAAAGATTAAAAAGTTAGTGTTATAGCAAAAAGACAAAGAAAAGAAAAAAATTAAAAAAAATAAAATTAAATAATGAAATAATGAAAGAAGATTAGTTGAAAATATAATTACATTACAAAGGGCATGTTCACAAAATTTAGTCAAAATAAGGACCAAATGTCCCAAGGGTATTTTACTAACATCATCAAATTTCGGACAAAAAAAGAAAAGTGTGAGGAAAATATGTAATGAAAACACTGATAAGGATATCAGGGATTTTTTTTAACATGACCAAACCTCAAGAGATGTGGGTAATTATCCAATAACTAATTAAATGTCACTAATCTTATGTTATGTTCCAAAAAGAGAAATAGGCTTCTTGTAATTTCATGACCAAAACTTTTGTCACCCGGGGGTGGGATGTCTCAAGGGGAAATATTTTACACACGCACCCGGGGGTGGGATGTCTCAAGGGGAAATATTTTACACACGGACCATGGGAATATACAAAATCTCTATATCTCTCTCTCTCTCTCTCTCTCAACAATATGAGGTGCAGAGACTAAGCACAAATAAGCTCTCTTATTAATTTTATCAAAATGTGATCAAGCAACTGACTGAGGAGAATTGAGTGTTTCCTGAATCCAGATGATCTGTCTGAGTCCACTACTTTAACGTGAATGCCGTTTTGACCTCCTCCGCCTGCCAAGAAGCTTCAGCATGTTGTCAGTGACATCTGGCGGAGTTTTATCATCTTCGTCATGATTGTTCTCAGATGTTTGAGTTAACCAGGCCAATGCTTCTATAGCAGCATCTTTCTCCGCTAGGACCTTATTTTTCTTTGCTTTTCCCACAAACTGCATGCCCTTGAATTCCACCAATGCCCTAAATTCATTTGTCTTAAGATGCTTTGTTTTATATTTGGGAGGTGAGTGACCAGCTCTCATCAACAGCGTCTGAAGCAAGCTCTTGGGATTTGTTCCATCTTTTGTAAACCTGTCTTTATCACAGGATTCTCTCAGTTTCTTGCTTTCACGACCAAAAACAAACCTCCCTTCACATTGATCACCAGACACCAGCTCTTGAACAGCAAGCATGAGGTACTTACCTTCCTTGTGGATGTCCATGCTGGGTTGTTGAAGCTGCATTTTCAAGATTCAGAGATCTAAGCATGAGAAGCCACAAACCACGCAAACAGGTCTTCTTAGAAATGATGAATGCATAATAGATTAGCTAAGGGGCATAGCCAAATTATATGTGTGCGCTGAGTTCATTTATAAGAGTCAGGAAGAATTCATGAAATCGACAAAACATGAAATGTTACCAAACCTTCTTTCCTATAAGTGAAATTCAAGTCAAAGGAGCAAAACATGTATCCAAAGTTTTATTCAAATTTTTATCTTCCTGGCTTATCGACATTAAGCATTATAGTTATCAGAGGGGATTTTGTATGCATTGTTCTAATTTTAACATGTTTTCATAAATTCTAAGCACTGTATGCCTTTAAGAAAATCAGTTGTCCCAAAAGTTGAAAATGCAGTTTCCATTTCATTCATTCACAGCAAAATATGGCAAAGTTTTGCGAATTAGTTTGGTCTTGATCTTTTAAAGTTATGTGCTGATCCCTCAGTTTTGTTTGGGCCAAACATTTGCTCAAGTGCTATAATGCCAATAGTACAACAATTATTAGGAGTGAAATTATAAATATTGCTTAGTTTAAGACATTTGGTCCTCAAGCATTAAGAAAGAAAATTTTGTGGGTATAAAATTGGGGTCTTGTTTGGGAGCTGGGACCACCAGTCCATTGTAGAATTCAGACATATCAATGGTTTGAGTTAAGGCCTTGGTGGATTTGTGTTTGGATTGGGGGTGGGGGGAGGTCAATCTATGCCCTCAGTCCGATCCATGATCTAACATCCAGATGCTAATAGAGATTCAATTTTAATCACCAAACCAATGCACTGGGCTTTGGCTCATAAAAAGCAAGAAGCAGAATATAATTCTTTGAGCATATTTTTCGCCTAAAATACATATGATCTCCATTCACAGTAGATCAGCACACCCACCCACCCACCCCCACAACAAATGTATAACTAGAAAAAGAAACAGAAATTACCGGAAAAGTGAATAAGTAAAGAAATATACACATAAAAAATGGAATTAGCAAATTTACCTTCTTTTGTAAAAGCTTTTCGAGCTCGTCTTTAAGCTTCACATAGCACTCTACCAAACTAGGATCCATGAAAAAGTCAATATATCCTTCCAACATCTTCAGATTTCCAGCCTGAAAGACACCAAAAATAAAAGATTAAAATACATGAAACCGATTGAGGATAATAAAACTCCACAAGAGCATTTGTTGACAAAGAAAGTTACCATAGCGCCATAGCCAAGTTTACCACCAAAGAGGATCAAAATAGAATCAGATACTCCAGTTGAATCACGTATGAATACAGTATTGACTTTCACCTTCTCACCAAAAACCAACCATGGGTATTGTATCGATTGGTAACGTGCATTCACAGAATTCTGGACCAAATCAACAATATGAAATAAGCTCATTAATGTGATTGTCATAAACAGAACTTCAGCAATTTAAAATTCTACAAAATTAAAAACTCAGTTAAACAAAAGAATGATGTTCTCTTTCCCTAAAATGATGAACAAAATTTATACTGGACCAAATCTTAGTGATTGTGATAAACAGATCTTCAGTAACATACAATTCTACAAAATGAAAAACTTTAGTTAAATAAAAGAATGAGGTTCTCTTTCCCAAGGATGAAAAGGAAAAATCATATATTTTCTCTTTCCTGAAGAAGAGGTTCTCTTTATTCACTCGATTTTTTTTTTCTTTTTCGTATTCGTATAGATGCAAAAAAAAAAAAATCAACTTATCATTTTCACCAGCGGCTTCCAGGACACCTAGGAAATCAAGACTAGCTTTTCAAAAGTCCAGGCTTACAGTGGATTCAAAAAGAGGTTATGCAAACCCCTGTTATTGGTCAGAATGACAGATTCAAATGACAGCAACCTCTGAAGATCTTCAAAATGCAAGAAAAAACTTTTCCAAGACCCAAGTTGTGATTTGGCAAGAGTGATTGGATGAAATTCTTGCTTGCCAAGTTGAGTTTTAAATTGTCTCAGTAGGATAAGTCTTATGTTTCTTTATAGTACTCCTAGATAGATTGGGAGGTATATTGGATCCTATTAACATGCATGTAGTGTTCAAGAATTGAACAGAGTTCGAAAAATTGAAGTTGCCGACATATTATTGAAGCTTCTTGAGACTGTGATGCAATCCATCCTTCAGTGTGATGCCTAGAAAAGCTATCGAGAGTTTCTGGACATATTCTTCTTCTTCTTTTTCCTTCGTTCCCAACCCTCAAAATGACTTAGATTGTCCCTGGACAAACTAATTAGTCAAAATTACATGCATTCTCCTTCAGAAAGTAAGTTAAGCAACCTAATAGGTCAAAGCTACCAGCCTTCTCTCACAGAAATTAAGTTAAGAAATCTATAAGGCTGTCAGACCGTTCGCAAGCGCGACAGGCTGTGCATACAAGATCTCCAATTCTAGCTTCTAAAAACCCTTACCAACATTAGCGATCATCACATGAATCATTTAAAGTAAAAAATAAGCCGATTCATCCATTGGTTTGATTAAATCTTAGCTGGTTCTGCATTTGTGAGTTCCACCTTTTTTCTTTGTTTGGTGATTTGACTTTCAAAGACAACTATATGTGACTGAGTCACGTGTAAAAAGTTGACCATGGTGGACAAGGTCCATTTTTCTCCGAAAAGATACATGTCAAGTGTGTGTCGTGATACTAGGAAACAGCAAGAAACACCTTTGGTTAATAATGTCGAACTTTAAAGAATCAATGCAGATACACCCAGAAACGATAACGTTGACATTATAATGGCATTTATCTCTAAGAGAGATTTTAGTGAAAAGCAAAAGAATATAACAATGAAACCTTTTCCAAGTTAAAAGAAAAACTATAGTTCAGTAACTATGCATGTGAGACTTCTATTCCTCTGACAGTAGTGGACAACAGGATAAGCCATAGAACATACCGCATAGAGCAAGACCTGCCCATCATCCATTGTTTTGAAAGACATTGATGTCTCCCTGTGCTGCAAATAAAGAAAAAATCGTGCATCAACCCTGTTGCATTTAGTTGCATGACTTCAAAAGAACTACAAATAGAGGAACTCACCACTACAGATGCGATACCAGGAAATAGACCAGAACATATAATGGCACGAACCAACGGTTGATTGTGACTCAATCTGTTATTAGTTGCTCCATCTGTGTCTAGCAATCCAGCATCTTTCAAAATGTAGGTGAACTGTTTACGAAGGGAATGGATAGCTTGAAGAGTTTGGAGAGAGAGGAAGTTTCTCCAACAATACTCATATGCAGATCCTTCTCTTTCTGCATCTTTCCATCCTTCATATGCACGCACAAGAGCCATGTGATCACTATAGTCCTTCGCTGAGAATCTAGACTTGGCAGTCCCAGCTAACTGCATCAATGAGAGAAATGTAAATCAGCTCATAAATCTCTGCATAGAGACAGCAAATGTCAGAAGTTATTTTCACAGTTATATCTCCTGATAAAGAGTAGCTCTTGATTTTCACCAGTTGAGGTGCAGGATCAAGATCAGAATTTGCCAAGTGAAAGATGTGATAATCTATGCTAAAGGATAGAAGGGGTTTAAATGAATTAAATTATTTGTCTCCATCAGAGTTCAAATAAGTCCAGATTTGCTCGAGGTGATTTACCAATAACTCTTTCCCCAGAAGAAATGATGCAAGACCCCATCACACACAAAAGAGCAAGATTACACAGGTAAAAGAAGTGCATGACTGATAATGGTATGTTGTATGTATGTTTCAGATTACTACAATGACTTGAGTTTGTAAATTAACTTAAGTTGGTAAAAACAGACTTCCAGTTTATGGATAGGGCATACATGTGTATTCCAGAAGTCTCCACACTATGTCATGAATGTGGGCTTTGCAACAAAGGGATGGAAAATAGATCATTTGCACGACCAAATTCCTATATCTATCTTGAGGAACATTTCATAAAGGACCTTACAACACCCTTGTTCGTTTTGGTTGCTGCAATTGTTGAAAATTTCTGAAGACAGGGTCGGTATTGAAAAGATTGAAGTTGCAATGGAAGGGAGAATGATGATATGAGTCCATCTCATATAGTCTATGAATCCTTCTTTCCTGCAAACCACTACATATTTATTGTACTGTTTTCACTTTTTATATTCTTTCTTACCATACAAAAAAGAGTTTAACATGCAAATTCATAGCATTTGGCTTATTTGGCTTGAGGTCAGATTTTGTAAGCTCATTTCCTAATGCACATTTAGGGCTACAGCATACACGATATCTTTGTCTTTCTGCAGACACCATCTACATGAAGGTTGATCCAATTGTGATTTTCAACAGCTTAATGCACTTATCTCTACTACTATAAAAGTATGAATAGCTTAAAAAGTTTCTTGAATTTTTTGTTATGCCTACTATATCCTTAAGTAATAACTATTAAATAGTCAAGAAAGAGGGCAAAATTGGATTTTATCAATTATTAAGTCGTATTTTTTAATATAACACCAAGTTTCCTATTTATCTCAAACTCCTCTTCACAAGCTGGATGTCTAAATTCTTTCTGTCATAATTTATTGAATAGTTAAGAGTTTTTAAATGAAATCAGTTTTATATAAAACTAAACTTCTAGAGCTTTCTAACCATATGTCATGGGCACATAGGATTTCATATAAGAAAGTTGTGATCGTTTAAAGTTGAACATTCTGAACAGCTGCCTTTATCTTATATTTTCTCTAATTTTCTTGTCAACTATCCTATTCTTATTATATTTCTAGATTGAAAGAATGATGAATTTACAGTAGAAATACACAAAATTGATAAGATTAATTACAAGAGAATTGATGCTAAATAAAAAAGATTGACGATAACATCCCAAAATAATTAAGATTTTATTAAAAGTTAGTAGTACCAAGTTTTGCCATTTATCTCGATGTAATACATAAATTTTTATGATGATCTAATTGGTACATGAGTTTTGCCGTAAATTTAAGGTTGGCGTATATTGGACAGGCTCCATAATTCTTCATCTAGAAACTTTTTATAATGGCATATATGCACTTTTAAACTCTAACTCAATTTCAATTATCTATTTAATTATTCATAATACGTTCAACAGATTAAAACAAATCCTTTCATTGAATAGTAGAACTAAAAAATTGAATAACAATAAACAATCATATGAAAAAAATAAAGATTCATAGTTAATAAAGTAAAAAATGCACTTAGATGGAAGCAATAACTTTGAAATTAAAATTTATGATACAAGATTTTAAATTTTTAAGATTTAAAAAAAAAAGTTGAAAAGAATGAGAGAAATATTTATTTAGTCTTCGTTGGATTTTATTCCTTGGCTTTGTTTTGATTAAGTTAACTACTAAGATGAAAAATCCAAAAAATAAGTTTTAAAATAACAGAAAGACTTAAAAATTTGTTGCATTAGAAACACATTTAAATTGTTACATTAGAAACATCACATTTAACAGTTGAGTAAATATTTAATATAACTTTCAAAAATTAAAGTTTAAATCTCACAACATACATTTTAGTTTCAGAATTATTGTTCTTCCTTCAAGTATATTGTAATTTCAATTCCTTTCGTTTCATCATAATCTTTTTATATCTTACTATCAACATAATGGTATTTAAGTTAACCAAATGAAATATAATGTTTACAATTGAAAGAAAAAATAAAAGGGAATAGATTAAAAGGGTGCCATTGTAAGAAATTTAAAAGAAAAATTAAATGGACTTCATTTTATCAATTTAACATTTATAGCGAAACTCGGATATTATATAAAACATGTGTAAAAACTTAACTATCAATTTGTTCATAGCAAGACTCTGCTACCAAAATGATTTTTATTTTTAAAAGTTACTATGTTTATAATGCATTATAAGTTTAGTGTTAATGATAAAAATATTTACATGATTGTTAATAAAAAAATTAAAAGTTGATTTTTATATATTATATGTATTATACATATGTAAGGTACCAAAATGATTTTTATTTTTAAAAAGTTATTGTGTTTATAACGCATTATAAATTAGTGCTAATGGGACAAATATCTACATGGTTGTTATTAGAAAAATGAAAAAGTGATATTTAAATATTATAGGAAACGTGTATATATATATTGTGTTTATAATTTTTCTATTATATATTATTGTTGGAGGAGTGATGAGAGAAAGGGATGTAGACAACAAGAATAGGAAAGCAGAAGGACAAAATTAGACTTTACATTTTAAAATTAATAAGCAATACTAATGAATAATATTATCAATATACGCTTGTTTTCATAAAGAGTTTACTTGAGCTTTGTTGATTAATTATAAGTGACACAATTATGGTTTATTCTTCAACTTTTCTCTTGATTAGCTATAGTGAGAAAATTAAGTATCATTACAAGAAGTTGGAAAATATATATAATGCATTGCAAGAAAGTGCATACATAATAATATATTTTAAAAACCGTATTCAGACTAATTTATAGCACAAAATTTAATAATTCTTACTTTTTTTTATTTTGATCTTCTAATCACTTGTCATTTTAGTAGTTAATTGATGTGCAAACTTAGTAATAATTCAATGTTTTCTAACTGTTTTGATATCAGAATGTTTTGAGATCTTTCTAATTCTGTATTTATTTGAATGGTGTATGCGAATAAATATTATATAGATTGATTGAGATTTTGAACTCACAAAGTTGTATTCATTCATTTTTAGAATTCTTTTCATTATAAAATAACTATATATAAATTATTCACTTAGTGACTTTATTTAAAATTATATTCAATACGAGTAATTTTAATTTAATGATCAGTATTTTGGGGATAAATTTATCTTAGTGTATATTTATATTAGATTCTTTCTAAATTAATCCCAATAAATTAGTTTAGTTATCTCTTTTAAGAAATGATTATTCGGTTAAGTTGAAAAAAAGCAATTAAAATTTTTTTTGACACCATTATTTGAAAAATAAAGACTGCAGAAAGAGGAAAGACAAATTCAAACTTTCACCAAACTATATTTGAATAAGTGAAAATAAAGTTAACTTCTACAATTTTAGATTTCTACGTTTACAAATTGATCATACATAAAAAAAAATGAACTTTTAAATGGATTATGAAATATTTTTTACAAATACCGATAATCAAAATTGTTTGCATTACAATTTATTTTTCAAACAATATTTTCAAAAGAAAATAATCTAAACTAATTAAGCGTCAACTAAATTTAATAATATTACACTATACTAATTATTTTTAAAGTTATAACAAAAACTAAATTTAACAAAAGTGGTTCGGTCAAGTTAGATCTCAACCAGGTGATTTCTTCATTAAGTACATGTATCAATGAAGGATATTCTCTTTTTCAACATTTTTTCAGAAATGTGTGAAGTTGATTTGGAGAGAAATTTTATCGCCTTACAAAAACATCTACATTAGCAATTATTCGTCTATTTCGAAAAGTTAGGTGCATATACCAGGCATGTAATGAAATTTACACAAAATGTGTCAAATTTAAAGATGTTATATGTAAATTGTCAACCCACAACCAAAGTAAAAATAGGCCAAGTTACAGTACTAAAAATGTATAGCAACATTATGAAATCCTTTTGGGTTATGAAAATCAACTAAAAAAAAATTACAGCAATTTTTTCTCGTGGCTTACTACAGTTGTTCAAGATATCCAAATATGTATGGAATTCATTGAGCAGTCGCTTCGTTTGTTGTTTTAACTTTACCTTCATGTTCTCAAATTTTTTAATTGATATTCTTTTACATTAAATTTATAAAATTAACTTACATTCTACAAAATAGATAAAAATGGAAGAAAATACTGGTTATCTTTTATTCATGACTTCATTTGATTGTATCATTTTGTCTGTACAAAAGAAGAAATACTAGATCAATAACTAAATTTTGAGTGAGGGAAAAGAGAGAGTAGAACATTCAAAAAGAAAAATGCAAAAAATTTATGAAACCCGATAAAAAGAAAATAAGTTGAATCGTCAAGTCCAAACGAAATAAGACCTAATGCAACCAAGAATTTGAATAATTATAGTTTATAGACTAAAAATTTCAAGTTTTGAATATTCAATAATTGCGTTTGTTAAAATACTTTATTCAATTATTTATGTTGATCGATTTGTTTTCTCATCCATTAAGTTTGTGATTCTACTGACTCAAACTAAAAAATCATTGAAAACTTGTTTACAAAAATCCTTTTACATGAGCAGATTATTTGTAGTTTGGTGATATCTTCGATCCAATTCTACGTGTTCCCAAAACATAGCCTTAAGAAGTCTTTTGAACTTACTTTTCTCCTATACTAGTAAAATTACGTGCGTTGCACCTAAAAACTAGGGTTACAATAGAAACTTCAATAATAAAATATAACAAAAAATATATTACACTTTTTAACTTGATTCTTTGTTATTATTGTATTTTGGTTTTAATTCCAAGCATTTTTTTCAATAAAGCTTAATCATATTTCAAATAATTATCCTTCCATTACTAATGATTTATTTGCAAAAATAGGAGTAGTAAATATACGATATCGCTTATGAATTTAATTGAGTAAATATTTAAAATATTGGAAGGCTGTGATATACAACAATATTGGAATACTTTGGAGGTCACCAACAATCGCATACACAAAAATGTCCAACCACATTACATTTGTAAGTTCCATCTCTTACTAGAATTGCACTTAATCTGGATTTGTAATATCCAACATGTTAATGGGAATAGGAACAAGAAAAAATATGCCTAATGGATTCTAGTTGCTCAATTCTGATATTTTTCCTACCTTGCTTAGTTGCGCCTGATTAAACTAGTTATATTTTTATTTGGGCTGTTTTAAGACCCTTCACATAAACTGAATTGATATTATTTAATAGAGATGTGGGGGGTGGGGGGGGGGGGGGGGAATTACAAGGCAACCAACATATAGCAAGGAAAGGGATTTAGAGAGAATAGAAGGAAAGGGGACAAAAATCGTGAGGTAAGTAACACAAAAAAACAAAAAGGAGAAGAAAAAGACCTCTCCCGGTAGACCCAACAAGCGTAGGGGAGAAAGGGTATACGAGAATAGGAAGGTGCTACTCTATCCGAAGGATTGCTAGAACTGAGGCTCGTTTGGACCTCTGACCACGGTGAATAGTGGTTTTGGACCTCTGACCACGAGGGTGACAGTGGTTTTCCACATATAACCACGAGGGTTAATAGTGGTTTTGGGGCCTTGGACCACGAGGGTAAATATTGGATATGGGCATTAGTCAATGAGGCTAAACATTGACTGTGTTGAAATTTAACTAATGATAGAAAAACATAACTTTTCATATATGACTGGATTTCTACTCCATGATGGAGAAAATGCTATCGAATTGAGGTGATTTATAACTTATTTAAATTGCTTGACATGTTCATTTTATTTTCTGACTGTGATAGGTGCTTGGCTTACTGAGATTCATCTATCACGTTTTATTTTTAAATTTATTGTCAGAATAGCTTAATGGTCAAAGTATGACTAGCTAGGTCACCATCTCAAGACACTGCAGAGATTGCAATAGGAGAGGAAATTGGGAGCGAAAGAAAGACTGGAGATTACTAATCTTGAAGTTTTACTTTGTTTATTGTGAACACTTAGCACTTGAATAATTTAAACATATTCCCTTTTTGAGTTGGAGTTGATTTCGTCATGTTTACTTCATTAAGATGTGGAACTGTCTTGAAGCCTAGGGATCTTTTCTTTGTGATTTATGATGAATCACTTCAGTGATTTAATACTCCTTAATGCATTATTAAATAAGCTGAGATGGTTTTCCTTTGGCTATCTGATCCTTGGATTGATATTTGGTAGATTCATTATGACAATGTTCTTGAAAACACATAATATTTGGGATGTGACAAGACTCAAGCTAGACATCAGGGGATAAAGTCCTGCGGGTATTTAATGGTTATTTATTTTCATATGAAATGAACACAATCAGAGAAATGTAGAACCAAAATACCAAATACATATTTGACATATGCTTAGATACCTAAGCAGGAACCATAATTCTTAATATCTTATATTTGTTCTGTAAATTCCAACATGAAACTGCTTATTGACGTTCATATTATCAGTAACCATGGAAATAGTATTCAATCTCACAATTCAGTAAACACAGTTAGACATAAGGATACTGCAAATGTCTTCCCCTTGAATGATTAGGTGTACAAGGACACTGCATCCACCTTCATCTTCAATTGATTGGTCATTTTAAAAATTTTACTTGACCGAAATTTCCTGTTTACACAAATTCACTACCCTAATTATAAGATTGTAGATATAACTAATGTCTGCAGCCTTTCCCTTATCTTAAGCCTTTCCCAACAAATCAGGCTTGAACTCAAACGAAGCTATCTGAGTTCAATTCCTTAAGAATTGCATGATGAATAGTTGTTTAGAAAGAAATAACCCATAGTCACACATAAATAAATGATCATGCAAGAAATGGCATGCAAGAGTGAGACTAGTTGGGGGTGTGATGAAAGAAAATAAAATTCAACCAGTGTGAATATCTTTAGAAGATAGCAACAAGAAATAAATATAGAAACTAAACTTCAGTTTTATCATTCAATCCTTAAATTGAGCTGAATTATTGGACGAAATAAATAGAAGCATACTTCCACACTAAATCCCATCAACAATTGCTCTCCCTACATAACCATTTTTTACCTTGTAAACGAAACAGATTTCACTCCACATCACCTAAAACTAGTAATTTATGCAAAATGCTTGTTTAATAAAAGAACCATAACAATATATAAAACCTGATTCAATCCACGACTACATGAACTTCTTCACAAATTAGTATAGTGATACTTATGTCACTCCAACTGTTGTACAAAGATCATCCCAGGTCTCATTAGAAAGATACAGAAGAAGAACAGAACAAAAATGTAGCACATTGCATTAATCTAATAACCTAAACCAGATTTTACCATATCATGCTCATCGATCATAAATTGGCCAATGGCAAAACATTATGTTAAATTAACAGCATGGTGATTGTTGTTGGATCATCTTTGATATACAGATAGGAAATTTACGCAAATATTCATGTATGCTTTTGAGAAGCTTTCTATTTTTACCCGCAAAAAAAACATAGCAATGGCCAGATCAGTAAATTGCCCATTATTCACCAAACAATTGACTCTTCAATATAATAGCTATTGAATGAGAAAACAATTATGCTTGAAATAAGAACTACATAAAATAAAACACTCATTTACAAGAAAAATAGCATCTTGTGTTGACAAGAAATAAAATGCTGCTAACTTACATCCTTTTTATCTTGAGGCAAAAGAAAAGGATCCCTGACACTGAGACCAGCCACAATCGTCAATATAGGGTCAAAGCAGCGAAAAATAGCACCCATGATTAGCATTTTCCCCAGCTTAGGATCCACTGGAAGCACTGACAAGAACTTTCCTGATAGAATGAGGAATAGAAGTTAACAGAAAACGAAAAAGTGAAAAGGAAACAAATATCAAGAGGACTAATGAAACATGTATAGTCATATGTTATCTAATGCACATACCAAGATGTGTAAGGTTCTCATTTTCATCTAATGCACCAATCATCTTCAAAAAATCAACAGCATTTTGCACCTGAAAACTCAGAGGAATAAATAAAGAAAAAACTCACTGCCTTGGAGAAGGAAAGAAAGCAGGTGAAAACAATGTTATATTCTTAACAATAAACTAAGTATAGAATTAATGTGTACTTCCATTAGATCCAAAAATTGAGGATCCAAAAAAAAGGTAGAAGTGAAAGAAAAAATGAAGAAAAAACAAAAAACAAAATTCAAACCTGAGAGAGAGAGAGAGAGAGAGAGGGCACCAGAAACCAAAATTATATTTCTAAAGTTACTCTGAAGAAGGCATCTGCAACTCCAGAATTTTGCGCAGCATGAATGTGAAAACCACTTGACTTCAAAATAATTTGTACATCGGTACATCATTCAGAAATGATAAGCTGATGGAACATTATTACTATGCCATTCAATAGTTAAGGGAAAGATGTAATATTCCGTTCAGATTTCTGTAAATAAGCTATGGTTGCCAATCTGCAGAATTGATTTATGTAGACCACGAATTCTGAAGAATTTTGCCCTCAAGAGTCACAAGTATCTGATTTATCGTGTCGAGGTGCAACAGATCAGAACTTCAGCTTCTAATTACTATCCTCTGGTTTATCTAAGGGTGGTACTAGCACCAAATTTTAAAGGGAAAAAGAAAAGGTAGTGATGATTGATCGTTTAAGATATTACAAAAATTGATATACTTCTCAATCAAGGAAATAGCCCTACTCTAGGTAGAGGGATGGCAAAATAAGGCTTCTGTACCAGTCTTTCTTTCCTATACCTTTCAAACAGGCTGGAAAGTTGATACTTTTTCAGAGCCTACAATGTCAAACTAAGGGAGTATGAAAATCCAAATACACAAAATATGAAAAGCCACAAAGAAGAAACAGCAAGAAAACAAACAGTTTCGAATGATGCAAAGGACATCACAAACCCAGATCCCGTGAGTTCTGCTTACTGTAAATTCTTCACAACTTAGTCAACATAATTTGGCCACTTCAAGTATGAAAGAGTAGCTGGTCATCTTTGTGCAAAGCTTTATTTTACGTTAATGATAGTAACAAGAATATGACTCTTCTAGAACAATCAGGCAACATTTGAGGAAAGTACTCCTCTCAAACTCTCCCCCACTCCCCACCCCCAACCCACAACCCACAAAAAAAAAACAGAAAAAGCAAAAAAGGGTAATGTATGTTAAAGGAAATGAAAATTGCGTCAGACTCTAGAAATTAAAATATAGAACATAAAATTCAATATGTCCCCATTTAAGGATACGTACTTTATACTATGCTTTTATTCATAAAGCAAACATTGCCTAAAAAAAATGCTGCTA
The DNA here is from genome assembly GCA_019321725.1 of Paulownia fortunei. Lineage (NCBI taxonomy): Eukaryota > Viridiplantae > Streptophyta > Magnoliopsida > Lamiales > Paulowniaceae > Paulownia > Paulownia fortunei. The sequence goes on from CM033108.1 coordinate 19,050,175, forward strand.
AGATAAACATGTCCATAGCCACACGCAACTTCATTCCAAATTGGATCTTTCCATCTTTTTTCTCCCACAGAAACACTATATTTTGGGCATAAAAGATGCCAGCTAGTGCATAACTTTTTGCAATTCATGAAAGGGTATTCCAATTGTGAATTGTTGACCACAGCAGAAGCAATATGGGAACCGACATTTAATTTATAGGTGTTCACAAATCACACCAACAAGTTGACAAAAATAATATCTGACACACAGAAATTATGACACAAGTATTTACGTGGTTCGGCTAATAACAACCTATGTCCATGGGCAAGGATAGCTTTTCCACTATATCAAAAATACCAATCTAGAGTTTACAACAATTGGAGAAAATATTCTCTAATTAATACCAACATCCCAATAGACTAATCTCACAATTCACTCACAAGAATTATCTTTCAAGTGTTTCCCAACTCTCAATCTCTCAAGTATTTCCCAACTCTCAAAATCTCCACCAATTGTTCTATCCCACAATTGATTCTCTTTTCTCTCTGCATCTCTCTCTCTGCACATTTCAAATGAAGTGAATGTCTATACTTACAGAAGTTAATGAAGCAGATAACTAAGATGCAGCTTATCCAGTGCCTAAGTAGCTTTAGAACCAAGCTGCTTACAAGTTGGTGATAGAATTGCTACAAGAAAACATCTACGCATGACCTACATGGCCGCCCAAGCCACGTAACAAAATCCATGCACTAAGGAAATGGCACACAATTCAAGCCACACTTTTAACATGAACCATCACATCATGAAAAGTGCAACACTCCATGGTAGGCTTCTTAAGATTGCCTTAGTATAAATTTCTATAATCTAAGCATAAGGTATTTTGAAACAACAAAGAATTCTAGCAAATCAGGAACTTATAAATTAAAAGATAAATCTCATTACAGCATTTCCACCTCATAACATTACATGGATGGTAGGTATAAGAGAGAAGAATCTGGATTCCAATATTTAGAGTTCCAAGTTGCAAGTGTAAAATGTTTCGGGAAGAGTATCAATTGGGTTATGGAAAATACTGGTAACCCCAGTATATTCTGAACGATTATTCCAACTCATGGGGAAGTATTTTTCAAACTCATCAAGCATGAATGGCTGACATTTGAAGAACTGTACATGATAAGTATATTAAGTCTTGCCTAGAAGGAAGACCAAAATCCCTATATTCTATACCTTCAGTACAATAATTGTTTAGAATATAATTACAAGACAGTTAAAAAAGTAGTTCCTTACAGCCAACGGTTCAGGCGGCTGAAGAGCAGCAGAGAGAAAATCTCCAATACTTTCAACTTGTAAGCTTTTAATTTGCAAGCAGAGAGAGTTCAAGGGAGTTCTTAAAAGTTCAGGAAGTTGATATTCGGCAAAAGCTTCATAAACACATTGCGGATATAGGTGGTAGCACTCGCCTGGCTGCACACGGCCAGCCCTACCCCTTCTCTGCAAGCCAAACAGTGGCATGAAGCAACAAGTCACTAAATAAACAGAGACAAGGATCATTGACTTAATTGCCAATAAAATTGAAAAAAATGCAAGAAATGATATCAGGTAACCCTATGAAAGCTTTACATAATAAAATGGTGCTATACAGCTTTAAGTAAGACCTATTGGCAATTCAAGAACTGTTACAGTGCATTACATGATGATGGTTTTAACACTTAGCAGCAAACAAATATTTAAATATAATGCAGACAATTGCAGAACCAACTAATGCACTTAAATTAAGCCTCTTCTTGAATTCAGTTGTGTAGCAAGGAATGCTCCGATATTTTACAGATATGCAACTTTTTCTCTGCAAAACATAAGAGCCAGAAAGTAAGAAAAAGTAACCAGAGACATAAAACTCACTTGCCGAGCAGAAGCTTGGGATATCCATGAAGGTAGCAAACACTGTG